>JAPMOQ010008526.1:10509-156296 GCA_026543055.1 Argiope trifasciata
TAAATATTTTCGCCAATTTTGCAGAAAAATTGGAAGAGATAGTTTGAACGATTTGAAAAAAAAACAATGAGCTTCCTTTCAAGAATAAAAGAAGAATATTTTCGATGATAATTTTACATTTTGTTACTAAAGTTTAGGTTATCAGTGAGATAAAAATCGGGAAACTAAACGTCATCATCAATTCTGTATTAATTGAAAGAGCAATACAATAGAAAAAGGAGGCTGAATTCAGCACAAAAAATACCGTGTAATAGATGAGCATGCTTTCTAGTAAAGTTAACCCTTCACCGAAGCGATCGATAAATATTTCTCTGCAGTCAATGTGGAACATCTTAACCGTAACGGGCATCAAACAAAACCCTCCCGCTCTTCAAATAAAGCCGGGAGAAATGTTTCTCAGAATGCTAATGAATGTTATCTCCAGTCCCGAAAACTCATCCAGGCTGATTGAAAAGGGAAAAAAACCCAAGGAAGAACATTCCGTGCTAAAATTCTCAAAAACAAAGAGCGAAACACCGAGGCAGGGTACTTTTAGTTCATTTTGACATCAGACGCGCCGAGAAAGCCGCTGAAATACACTTCGAGGAAAAAAACAACTAGAAGAGCTTCCTGGCGTCAAATATTTATTTCGGATGCGAGTGTGCGGTTTCTGTATAGCTACAAATATACGTCTGTAACATTTAAACAAATATTTTGCCACCATCGAGAATTTTCAGACACGTCATTTTAGGAAGGCGTTTTCTGTATCAAAAAAATTCTTTCTACTAACTTTCTTTCTCGGATGTGTTCTGAAAATCAAAAATTTTAACTTGAGGTTAGGATTATAAATTGAAAATTTTTCAAACAAAGTTTAGGTACAGTTAAAACTTAACGGTTTGCGACACATGCTATTATGAATGGAAAATTTAGAATTCAGATGAAACGAATTGACATTTGATAGAACTCAGTCTAGCTTTCCAAATTTTCTATAATAGCAAAATTTAGATAAAATTCTTATGGATGAAATACGTTGATCATATGTAATTGTGTATTGCACAGGCTTGCATGGGTCATGTTTTTAATTTTTTATTATTGATTCCTATGCATTTTTCCCTCTGAATCTGAATATGACAGTTTTTTTCCATCACGTCAGGATTTATTTCAAAACGCAATTTTCGAAATTCGTAATATGTTGCAAAACATCGAAAATATGAAATATACTGACAGACTTAAAACGGTTTTTTATTATAAAATGTATTTAATTTAATTAAATTTATGGCTTATACTTTACAATATCATAGCCAGGCACGTCAAGAGTCCGTTGGGGAGGAGGAGGCGAAAATTTAATGAAAACTACCACAAAATTATCCTAAATGTGACAAATTAATTTTGGAACACGAAATTTTGTTCTGATTCACGTAATTTCATGTACCTAGCTTTAAATTTAATTTTAAACATTCTGAATGATGATGTATGTAAAATAAGTCGCCTTTCATTTTTTGTCGTTATCTCTTCGTGGTGCAGCATCCAGCAATAGCCTGCCATTATTGAGGTATTCCATCTTCCTTGATAACGATTTTCCATTTTTTGGATATCCTGATGAAATATCACACCCATCTCTTCACTAACAGCAGCCAAATTCTCAGGAAAGTAATCCAAATGTGAATATAGAAAATGAACCTTCAAACTCATGGAACAGACTAAATTTTGAGCAGCGCGGTTTCAACGATCGATTTGAAATTCGGATCTTTCTTGTTGCCCAGAAATCTCATTGCTACATTTTTAAAAGCAGATCAGGCTTCTTTTTCAAGAACTTCCATTTCTTTCACAAAATTACTATCTTTGAAAAGTTTTCTAATATCTGGACCCGTAAAGACACCCTCTTTTTAGTTTTGCTGTTGATAAGGATGGAAATTAGTTGCAGATGTATTTGGAACATTTGCTTTCTTTTGATAAAGCCTTCACAAATTGCTTCATCAATCCCAATTTGATATGTAGAGGTGGAAGGATAACTTTATTCCTATCTATGAGAGCTTTCTGGAGTACATTTTTTTCCAGGCTCTAATGAGTCTCGTATTGGCCAATCTTTCTGCTTCCAATGATTTTGCCAGTCTCTGCTATCCCACTCACATGAAGAACAAGGAAACTTTGTGTATGCGCCTTGCTGTCCTAAGATCATCGAAATAACTTACGGTCCCCATAAACTGTCCATTCATGATTGTGGTATTTAATTTTATCGACACCAATTTTAAATTTTCATAACACTCTTTGAAGTGTATCCTTATCCTTATCAGTGTTAATGTTTATCAGCGTTAAATGAAATGAATATAAAATGAACTTCATGGAAAAAGTAATAAAACGGAAAATTAGGTTAATTTTCAGCAATATTTCTTAAAATTTTGTCCCTCCCCCCTCCCCAATGGACTCTTGATGTGTAAAGTATGGTATTGTAAAGCATAAGATATAAATTTAATTAAATCAAATACATTTTATAATTAAAAAAAACCGTTTAAAATCTGTCAATATGTTTCATATTTTCAATGCTTTGCAAAATATTACGAATTTCGAAAATTGCGTTTTGCAAAAACTCCTGACGTGATGGAAAAAAACTGTCATATTCAGATACAAAGTTTAAAAAAAATGCATAGGAATCAATTATCAAAAATTAAAAAACATGACATAACCCTAAAAATGCAGGCCTGTGTTATTAGCAAACAAAGATAGCTCAATTATTTACAGAGGGTACTAAAATTAGAGGATATATATATATATATCAAAAAGCGAGTATATATCAAAAAGCGAGTAAAAATTCTACGACAAAATTCCGACTTCACAAACATAAAATAAGTCTTGAATATAAGTACGCCAGAGAAATAACTTGGCACTAGAATGGAAATCAATCGAAACGTGTTTACCAAACTGATTGAAAAATGAAAAATAAGTTATACAAATTATTATACATAACTTGTTGATGCTGATGCCATGTCCGTGTTTCCACGGAAAGTAGGTGCAGTAGCTTCTGAGGGTAAAGACCCCTGAGCACCCAGAGGGCAGAAGTCTGACTTCTAGCTCATAGGAAGATGACACACACATTCGCTTGTAAAACGCCTTTTTACAGGGGGGTACATTTACACATCTCACAGACGAAACACAGAACAACCATGGCAGAACCGGTACTTGAACGCGGGAAGCCCAGATCATGGGGAAGACACGCTACCCTTATGCAGACAATTATATATATAACTATAAATAAAATAAGCATATAACTTAAAATAAGGAAAATTTACAAGCAAAGCTTTTAATTTTTGTGTTATCTATAAAAAGTAAATAGTTACTATACTTTTCATTTCAGTAATTTTACAAAGGTGTGGGACAATGCTTGATTTTGTTCAAAGTTTAAAACTGAAATAAAAGAGTGTTGGCGAAAGTAAATATTTTTTTTTTTTTAGAATTTATATAAAATTAAATTCAAATTTCTAAATTATTATCATTCATAATTGATTGCAAATTTCCCCCCCACACACACCTCTTCGAAGTTTTTCCGCTTCTGTCTAAATCTAAATTCCTGCCTATTCCAGATTCCATCGAAGTAACTGCCTAATTATTCACGCTCTCTTATTGAATTGATCAGTTTCAATTTGGGAAAAATTTCTTTTACCAGATAGTAAATGAAATTGACACGAGAATTCATAGAGTGCATAAAATCATAAATCTAGTATATAAAATTGTAAAACCTAGTTATCGACAGCTACGAGCAGGAAATTCAAGAATTTTTAGTCTCCAGTAGAATAGCAAGTTTGAGCTCTCCCATTCCCTCATAAAGCATATAGTGGGTGGGTCTAATGCCACCTGGTCATGCCCAGCCCGAATGAGCGGAGCTCTTTCGAATGAAGGCAGAGGCGCGCGCCTTTCTTTGTGAACGAGCATCGTTCAGGTGAGAGGACGACTTTGCTCGAACACAACCCTTTTGAGGGGGCGGTCGAACTCATTCATTCATTCGCCAGTCAGCATTGAAATCCAAATAAGAGACCGACTCATCTCTGATTCAGAGGTATCCTTTGTGATGGGGACTTGGAGGACCTATTGAAGGTGCCCCGACTGCCAACACAGCGGTCTTTGGCCGAGATGAACTCGCCACCTTTCGGTTGCGAGACGGACGCTCTGCCAGCCAGGATACCGCGGTCCATAAAGCATATAATCATCAATATACAATTTGAAGGTAATAATTCCATCTCTTTCATGTGCGAGACAGATATTTTCTGCGTTTTCGAATTCAAGGCGGTTTGAAACGCGGAGATTCGTCAAAAACCAGTTTTCGAATTTTTGGGCAATTCCTATATTTTCTCTACACCAGCGGGCGACCGAGCTCCGCTCGGAGAAAACAGGTATCGAAGCTAACTCGAAGAACCGGTCGAAGCTAATCGAAGCTAACCGGTTAAAGTGCACCATTGTAAACTATTCTAAACAAAGTTAGAGTTTGGAAAGGGAACTATTCTAAACAAAGGTAAAGTAAAGGTAAAGATTGAAGTGTGTTGAAGTTCAATATTTTTGACAAATTTATTTAGAAAAACCAAACATATATACATACATGAGAAACATATTATAAACCTATAACAGCATAAACATAAAACTTTATTAGTTCGCCCTATTGGCTATAGATGGCAGCACGTTACTGCTTGAAAATTTAAGTAGCCATTATGGCGAACTAATAAAGTTTGAAAATATCCTATCTGTAACTCCGAACTGCTCGACCGTAGCGCTTCAAAACCGGCGCCAATCGATTCCTCGTGGCCAAAAACCCCAGACCCCCAAGTTTACCGGAGTTTATTAATTCTGGGGCGATTTTCGACTTGACAACCATTCCTCGTATTATAGTATTAGATTTGTAGGCGAGAAAACAAAAATTATTAAAACTAGGGGGGGGGGGAATTAACATTCCTTCAAATAAGAGTTTCACAAAGTTATTTTGTTAAACCTTTAAAACAGGGTTAAAATAATTTTTGTTCAATAATATGCTTTGATATTATGATGGAAACACATTTAAATTGTTTTTATTTTTTTAGTTAAACAAATTCAATATTTGAGAAATTCATTCTTAGTAGACCTCAAAATGTCATTCCCGAACACTTCCCAAAATGCATTGCTCTTTCTCAGAACAAATCTTTATAGAGAAATTTTATTGGGGAAAAATTTCTTTAAGAGTTATAAAAAAATAAAATCGTTATAAAATAATTAAAATAAAATAAAAAATTGTAAAAGTGTTTTTTTTTTTTTCTAAATTTAAAACATTTCACTAAATTTCAATACATGTACAATAAGCCAAATGACTCATTAGCTCATTCTATTTCTTACTAATATAAACGTTCAAAGCCGCAAAAAATATATGTTCATAGACAGTTTTATGGAATATGATTTGTAGTTGCAAAGGGTTCACAAATAATTAATGTTTTATCTTCATTTGATTTAAATAAATATATTGCTACCTGTAATATCTTTCATTTATAAATTAGAAAGCTTTAAGGTTAAATATAATGACAATAATAATAACAATATAATAATAATATAATAACAATAATATAAGGTTAAATATCATAACAGTTAATTATCATACATGAGAATTGGGAATTACTGACCGCTCTACATTTGATTTGGCTTGAATATTAAATCATACAGCTCAATTTCATATTCACATATTACAGGCAGGAGTCATAGTACTACGATTTGATCCGTGTTACCTAGCATATTTTCGTCAAGATCCCCGCCTTTAATGTGTTAAATCCCATTCCTAAGTAAAAACATAGAAGACACAAATATAACACATTTTTTAACTGCAACTGATTTTCAGTGCTTCAGTAAAATTCCAAGACACAGTGATCTAAGAAAGAGTTCAAAATATTTGTTTATTAAACTCACTTATATATTACACAGAATGTAAATCTGAAATAAACATAATTAATACTGATACACAAGCATGCATTACAGTGCTAATATTCTACACTGAATGCCGTTCACAAGAAAGAACAAAACATACATATTACAAGGCACCTATGTAGAAACTGAGGCAATAATCAGACGTACATAAAAATTAAGAAAAAAATAAACATTTGCTTTTCAAAAATCTAAGTCTTGAGTAATAGTATACATTACATTACCTGAAACAGACTAGATATGATAAACTGTATTCCCTTAAAAGTTCCAATCAATAGCTGAAGATCAGCTTTATTTAGGTTTGAGAGAAATAAATGTATGTCTACATACATTTAAAAAGTTGTTACTCATCTTAAGGGCGAAAAAAATTGTATGTAAACAAAAAGAATATTATTAATAACTTTCAAAGTACTCTATATTTTAAGCACATGAAATATATTATAAAACGCATTATAGTAAATTATTTTTATATAATATTAAAAAAGAATTGGCTTTGCAACTTTTTTTAATTTGTGAAGTAAAACTTTAGAGAGAAAAACAGAAAATACAAGTTTCGTTTCAATTCATTTTGAAACATAACACAAAACTCATTACCCATTTAAAAAAAAAAAAAAAAGATATGCCAGAGTTATATTGCTTGGGCTTAAAATAATAATTATTTTTATTAACAAAAATTTAATAATTAAAAAATAGATTCAAGCAATGCTACTCAGATGTACAAATTATAAGAAATATTCAATGAACATTACACAGACTTCAAACATTGACATATCTGTAGCATTAAAATTGAGCATTTCAGAAAATAAATGGAATATTTAAATTAAACTCATTATCATACAAAGCAATTTTAAAACTGGTCCTTCATATAAAAATATAACATTAAATAAACAAGCATTCTAACATTCCATTCCAAATAATGCATAAAAATTATATAACTATCAGATTACAAATACAAAAGTAATTTTATCTGCTTTAAATCATAATAGATTTAATACTGATTATTCATGACATTAAACTGTTAATAGTGGATTCCAGAGTATTTATTGAAACCTTTATTTTCTGAAGCATATTAAACGCTTCAAAATTTAATTCAAGGTATTTTTCTAACAGTTGATTCTTTTAAAATGACTAGTTGATTGTGTATTTGTATTATATTAATTGAAATTAGTATGAGAAAAGGAAAGCAAATAGCAATATTTTAAAGTAAATAAGTTTAATAAATGTTATTACTAACTACAAAAAAGAAAATTGGTCATAAAATCTAAATTTAAAAAAGTTATTCTTAGTTGTTGTTTTTTTTAAATGAACCTAAATATTGGAGAAAATAGTAGTTTACATTACAACTAACAAAAATCAAAGTCCAGATTACATAGGACAAACTAACATTTAAAAATATTGAGTATTATTACTAAGGAATTCACTATGCACCTTATAAATCCTAAATAACTTTAAAAAACTGATTATGAGGTATTTAAAGAGATAAATATTTCAGTCATTTAAAGATAAATATTCATTACAATTAAAACAAATTAATTTAATTTTTTTATACGAATATATAATTAAATCTTTATAAAAAACAATAAATAAATATATTTATTTTCTGCAACTAGATAAAAAAAAGTCAATGAATATTAAATAAAATTTACTACAGATCAGTAGTAAACATTACATTAAAAAAAACTTTTATTCCAGGCTTAAATAAAAGAAAAGTGAGTATTTATTTTTAAAATTTGATGAAGCAGATAACATCAGAAAGAAAAGAACTGTATAAAATAATGAATTTTACTAAACAAACACCGAGAAGTAACATTTAATTAACTGAAAATTATACAGAAAGTATTCAAAATAGTAAAAGTATTGTTAGAATAATAACAAGAAAAGAAACTTAATCAATCTTAATAATATCATTCAATTTTAAAAATGATGAAATCCATATTAACTCGGATATAAGTCAGATCTGAATTATCAAAGAATCTAGAATTTATTATGAACAAATTGGACAATTTCAAACTAGCAACAAAATGATATTTACATATAACATCCAGTTTACAACTTCAAAATGAAATGAATAATGTACATGCTAAAAAATATGAAACTGATAATTGGGGGGGGGAAACACATTCATAAAGAAAAGAAAGAAACAAAATAGAATATGTCAATAAGACCGAAAAAATACAAAGGAATAACTTTAAATACATAGAAAAAAAAATTTAAAAAGAGAAATATAAAACGTATGTCCAAGAAAAGGAAAAGAGCATTTCAATAAAACTGAAATTTATAAAAAAATTTTAAAACATGTACAAGTATAGCAAAAGAAAACAAACACAAAAACAACAGAAGTATAACATGTTAATTATGATTAATGCAGAACAGTCAAAATGTTCTCCAAATACTGAAAGCAAACAAGAGACAAAAGCAAAATAAACCAATAGTTAGTTAATAACAATAGTTTTGAAAAATTACACTTAAGTGCACAGAAAAATATTTTAAAAAATAGCAACATATTATTTAAAATCTGTATAAAATTTCTTTTAAATTAAATAAAATAGAATCTTATTAATCTTACTTAAAATATGTTATTTTATTTCTTAAATTTGTACATAGCAGCTAATTTATCGTAAATATAAATTTTACATATTACAGAAGAGCTGAAAGAAGTTCCAAGTTGGAAAGTAAAATTCTGGGTTTTAATTTTTGTGAGCAATCTCATACCTTTTGATTTAAGCAATAATACTTTATTTATCCAAAATTCCTAAACTATACAAATATGATTTTTTTTAAAAAGCAAAATTGGGCTTGAAATGAAAGATAAAAAAGCAGCTTTTATTTGATAAAGCTTTTTTTAAAAGTTATACCTTAAAAACAATTCAAATATTAAGTTTTTCTAGAAATTATTTGAAGTATTTTTAATTTAAAGAAGTTTTTTATTCTTATTATTAAATAAGTTGAAAAATGAATAGTTAAATAAATAATGACTAAATCTGTATTTAATATTCCTACCTATAAAGGGCACTTTATCTTTGCTAATAGTTATTTGTATTGGGACGGATATTACTAAAAAATTACGATGATTTAATTTAACAATTATTAATATTACTTATAGGCACTTAAAGGAACAATAATATTACAAGTAAAATAAATACATTTATGAATAATCCAAGAACAGTGCTTTAACAGTTTGATTAATAGAAATGACAGTAAGATCTCTATTTTCTATTTCATTGTGTACCAAATAAATGAAACATTGAGAACTAAAGAAAATTAACCCACAATTTTCACTCAACTGCCCAAAGCATAAAATTTACCAATGCTTGAACAGAATCCTTTAACACATGTTTTTACCACAAATCAGGCATCCAATTCTGAACTCCAATTTTGAAAGAAAATATAGTGTCTATCACAACAATAATGTTTAGCTTAACTTATGAAAATTGCAGAATGCTCTACTCTGGTTCTCAATGCTTCAGCACACACACATAATAATTTTCATTCATAAATTTAAGTTAACTGACATAGAGCAAGTAAAGGATAATTAATATATACTTTTATTCAAGAAATTATCAATTATAGTCTTCTAATGTCATATATAAAAGAAATTAATGTTTAAAAAATGTATTTTGAAAAAAAGATGAAAAAATAAGAGTAGTGAAAGCAGCAGTATTAAAGAAATGTTTGATACTTTTTAAGTTATATTAATTTTGATTCCAAAATTATTATCTAAAAAGTTTACACAATTAAGAATACATGCACTTTGTTGAGACATAAAACAGTAAACATATCATTTAAAATAATTGATAAATTTATCTACCAGTATGATAAATTAGGTATTTTTCTTTAAAATGATTTTAATAAATCAAAAGATTTTCATCAAAAATTACAATGATTAATTTGGTTGTCACAGAAATACAATTGCATATAAAATTGTTCAAATCAATGTTTTTACAAAGTTAAATACAATTCCCCACAGAAGAATGTTTGGCAATCATACTAATATTTCCAACGAAAATGAAACTCAAGCTATCAAAATTTAAAAATTATTTTTATAGAATAGTTTATAAAATTGAGGTAAAGGATATACAAAAATATAAACATACATGATAAAAATGCAAGAATTATTTTGAAAGATAAAATTGACTTTCTTTCAAATAAAAATTGAAATATTCAATTAATTTTTTATCAATTAGATTATTGAAATCTCTGAATTATCACAGAGTCCATCTTACATTTTTCTACTTAAGTCTATGAACACACTTTCACAGAAAAAAATTAGACACATCCAAAAAAATTTTCAGATACTTTATTTTGTCATGAAATTTTGTGCTTAAAACTTTAAGGATTCAAAATTACGCTTGGTTATATCTTAAAACTTAAATAACAGTACTTCAGTTTTAAACTCATTTCTTCTCATTAAAAGAAACAAACAAACAAGTCTCACAAAAAAGTATATACAGTAAATATACGAGAGAGAATTATCAAAGCATACTACATTATACAAAAATCACATTAAGTAGTTTTCATGCTCTTTCAAAGAGTCATGCATAAAAGCAATAAAATTTGAAAACCTACAATTTAGTTCCTATTTTTCTTGTTTGGAATTAATATTTGACAAAGTACAGTTTCCACTGACTAGTGATAGTAAATTCTTTAAATCTTCATTCTTCTCAACTAATTCTGAGTTAGTTTCTAGAGTCTGAAAATATATATACATATATATGAAACAATTGTTTTAAAAATAAAATGCAAGCAATAAAAGCAAAGCAAAAAAGTATACCAATTGAATTTTTTTTTTAAATGACATGTATTAAAATTATACCCATTTTATAACTCTAGAACTAAAAATGCTGGAAAAGTTGCTTTTAAAAATAAAAAAAAATGCTTATGAATTAATATTTGAAACAAACAATGTGTTCATTACAATTAAAAATTATCATGAATAGTATCATTCAGAAATAAATTGCGATAAGGTTTATAGAAGAACATCTGTTTTATAATCCAAATGATATTTATGCATGTATCCCCTCTTCAAACAAAAGGTGGAAAATCCCTCTCAGACACAATCCCATTATACATGCATAAATATCATTAGAGTATTAAATAATAATGTCTATAATGCCTTAGAGTATTAAATATTTTTCTTGAAACATTACAATGCTGCCACTCAAACCTAGAAGGGGGGGAAATTTCCTGTGTATATGCAAAATAAGAGGAAATGCACAAACCGTACTCATGTGCCAGTAATATTCTGTGATTTTAATGAGTGGAAAAGGTTCTTAAATAAATATGGATTTAAACAAGAAGCAATTGCTAAATTTTTTATGATAATTTTCCAATTTCACTGCATTTTCTCAATTTTTCAGATGATTTTTACATTTTCTGTATTTCACAAGTGCCATGGCAATTCTGATACTGGCATGGCTTTTAAAAACAAAAACATATTGAAAATATTTTGTTTTAAAATATAACCTTTACAAGAAATCCCCATTTGTCACATTAGTCAGTAGCTATCTTTTTCAGAAGAAATTAGAAGTAAACTAGCATGCAGTGGATTAAGAGATAATATTGTCTTTTATCTGGCATTGTAATCCCCAGGTATTATCAGTTTAAAACAAATGTAAATACATCTACAGACGGTATCAGGTCTCTAAACAACAAAATACTTATTATTTTTGTCCATACTCTCATCCAACTTTATAGCTATTTTCTGTCAGCAGACAATGTCTTATTGTCAGACAGTTTTTCACAAATTTGCAAATAAATCATGCATATTAGACTTAAAAAATTTCATTATATGCACTGGGAATGATGTGGGAAATATAGATACTTTTGTTTGTTTACTGTAAAGTCACTATAAATACAGCTCTTATATTTTTCAAAATAAAGATAATTATATGATAATAAATTTAAAATGCATAGAATATTTTTTTTAATCATCCGATGTAAAAAAATATATTGAATCAAAATTTTCTTAACAAATAAAATAACTAACTTTTTTTTAAATATTTATCAAATGATTGCATTTCAAAAGAAATACAATACACCATTAATATACTTGTTAAACTATCTTCAAGAAAAATAGGCCAAATCAAATATAAAACAGAAAAGCATTAGCAAAAAGAAATATTATTTCTTTTTAAAAAATTTCAAACTCAGCTCTATTGTAAATTTCAGTTCATGAATAAATTACAAAAATCTGTTTGCAAACAAAAATGTAATTTCACTAAAATTATTTTTTTTAAATGTCAATAAATATATTAACATTATGGTAAATGAATATAATTTTTCCAGGTTGAATAATACTTACAGTAAAAACTTTTTCAATAACATTATCTAAAACTTGAATTTCTTTTTCTGCTCTCCTTAAATTAGATTCGAGCTTTGAAGTAGTTCTTGTGTATTTCTGAGCAAGTTGCTGCAACACAGCTTCTTTTTGAGACAACGTAGCTTTCAATTTAGCAATCTAAAATACCAATAAAAATTCTAAATATGTCAGTATGCAAAATAGTAACAGAAATTTTGAAAAGAACAAATAAGAAAATAATAATAAACCAATGTAATCTTAATTTAATTACATTAATGTTGGTTTGATTCACAAGTTCCAAATGAAAATGAATAAAAAACATATTAAAGAGTTTTATATTAAATACCATTGAATTTCACCAGTTCAAAAAAGTGAGATAATGTGGCATACTTTACAGTATTTGTATAATATTTTGAAAGTAAGCATTCAATAAACAAAATTAACAGTACGGATTCAAATTAGGGAAAAAATACCAATGTTTCATCTCCAATAAAATATATCAAACAATATATTTTATTGGAGACTAGCTGCCTTTGGTGACCAGCTGGTTTGCCAGACTTACAGCTCTTTAAAACTGTCAGTTAAATACTTTATATAACTTGTCTTTTAATTGCTACTTCATCAAAATATTTTTAATGTTCAAATTTCGATAGTCATATAATTCATTCATGCATTTATAAAGACCTTAAGCCTATAATGTACTATACGCATCTCTAATTATCTGTCAGCTCACACAAAATCGGAACTTTAAATTAAAGTGGAAATTATTAAAATGCAAATTGATATAAAAACATTTTTTTTACTAAAACCAAGTATTTTTTTTAAATATATATAAGTACTGAAAAGAGAATCATTGTGTGTACTACTGAATAATTATATGTAATATTTCAAATATGATTACAATAATTTTATGTAATATTTCCAGAATTATTCGACAAAAATTACTTGATTCATCATAAAATTCAGTTTTTAGATTTATTTTCAAATGGATTTAAATGATGAAAATAATAATATCTTATATTGTTTTGGTCTATAGACATAATTTTTAAAAAAATTATTAAATCTAAATTTTATACATCTTTTAGTTATAAGGAATCATTCAACAAAATATTCTTGACACATCAACTTTCAAATAAATAAATGAAGGTTTCTATCTTCTGCTAAATTTGATCGACTTATGAAGTTTTAAATAGAAAGGCTTGGAACAACCCACATTTTCATTCTTAGACCAGTCAGTTTTAAGAAATCCTGGACATTAATCAGGGTATCATCTTTGGAATAGTTGATGAAGTGGTTTAAAATTACATGTTTTTATTGAATAGTGATCTTCAAATATTCATAAACCAGTTAGTACTAGAGATTGAGTTGATTGAAGTTTATCAATTTTTATTTAAAATCTAAACATTCTCCATTTATTAAAGCATTTATAGACTCATGTTTCATACTATGTAATTATTTACTTCATTTAGAGCCTCTTTATAGATGCATTCTATTATTAAAGGTTTACAAATTAGCCATTGGACCTTGAAGATATATATTAAATCATGTCTTAAATAAAACTGCTTTGTGTCATAATATTGCAAAAGTCGGAATAAAAATTTTTTACATTTTCTTTTTAGAAAAAAAAAACATATTTCATATTTATTTCATTTCATGCAGACACATGCTGAAAATTACATTTTTATATGTTTAATTGGCAATAATAGTTTTTTTTTAATTTGAGTTTTTGTTAATCAGATGGCAACATCTTGATAAAATATTTTTTTTTTTTCCTTTCACTCATAATGTGCACATGTAGCTTAAATTTTATTATTATTATTGAAAAATAAATTAAATTATTTTTTTTAAATTCATTAAAAAAAGATACTTAATCTGCTAATTAAAATATTAGTATGACCAAAAAGATAATTTTTTTATCTATAATGTGATGTAAAATCAATTTTGTGCTATAATATTTTTGGAAGTTATGGTTGAAAAACATCTAAACTTTGCTTGATTTTTAATTAATTCAAATTATAGTTAAAAATTTATTAAAAGGGCTCCAAGGTGTACAGATACTGAATTTGGTAGCTGTAGGTCCAACAGACTGGCCTATCGAGTGCCAAAACACAAACATTGAGTTTTATTATAAGTATAGATGAAACATTGGTAACAATTTGTTAAAAAATATATACAACATATAGCAATCAAGTAGTATGAATTAGGCATAAACCTACTCTTATTGCAATCTATTAAATAAATTTTTTAATTATTACACTGTATTCAATATATTTTATTATAGTGTATTCAATACATTTTTAATTTTACAAATTTACTCTATAATACTATAAATATTTTATTTCAACTACTGTATAAAGAGATTAAATCCTATAAACTTTTATTTTGCAGAAAATTAAATAACCTAAAACATTTATGATTATAACAATATCAAAAACTTATAGATAAAGGGTTTTACCTCTTGCTTTAAATTCAATTTATCACATATGGCTTGAGCATTTGATACAAATTCACAATTTGGATCCGAGGTTGCAATGTCTATCATCTGTTTGACTTCGTTGGTAATTTGATTGGACTGCTCTTCATTCACAGCTTCTAAGCATTTAATTTGTTCAGTAAGCGACAAGTTCTTCTGAGTAAGAACCTAGGAATAAACAAAAATGCATATACAGAATACATAATTAGACAAACCTTATTAAATAAACATGAAATGTTCCTATCATGCAAGCAAATGTCGATAGATAAAATATCTCAATAATGATATATAAAGTGATTGAATCGTGAGTAAACATCAGCAATAAAGAGCAGGAGAGGTAATATCTGAATGTTGACTCACTAATTTATAGATAATAAATAAAGAGAAATTGTTTTTTGTATGTAAATATCAAAATAATTTTGATATGCTATTATTTCAAATAATGTTAAATTGTTGCTTAACTCCTCCTTAAAACTGTATTGCATTATAACTAGCATATGAATATATCTTTGCATTTCCTCCTATCTTTAATCTATGCACAGGGAAAACTCAAGATTTTTTATTATTATTAGATTTGAGCGGCAGTCCTGAACAAAGAAAGAAATAAAAGATGCTTTTATGACCCCCAATGAAAGCATTTTTCAAGTATTAGGGGAATATTAGGTATCAGGTATTAGGTATCGATGGGAATTTCTGAAAGATACCATGCAGTGTACTTGAAGTCATGTTTGCTATTTAAGAAATTCTGTTTTTTCCAAAATATTCATAATAACATCCATACCATAACAAATCAGAACTTGTTGATATTTTTGGAGAGGACATACTTATATTAGTGATAAATGAATTGCTATCTTTAATTCAGTGTAAGAAATTACTAGTAAATGGCTTAAGTACTTAGAAATTTTTAAAAAAGTTTTGTCATTTTTGAAAATATAAAAAATAAGAGACATTTTTGCTCTAATTTACTAATTCCTGTTCATATTTCACTGATGTACTTTATAGAATACATTTTCCAACTAAAAAACTCAAAATTAATATCTCATTATAATGCATTTAAATAAGGAATGTTTGAATGTGTGAAATTGCATACCTCTTTTTCTTCAGCAAATTCTTCTTGGGCTTTTTTTAATTGCAATAAAAGCTCATCTACTTTTCCATTAGCTCTTTCAACCAAGTAATCCCTATTGTTCAATTCTGTTTGCAGTTCATACTGTTTTTTCTTGCTTAATCGAATTTCCTCTTGTAGGGTAGATCTATTTTTTAAAAAAAACATAAAGATTAAACTCATTAAAACTCATTATATATTAACAATTCCCTAGAAACAGTCAGAAGAGAAAGAATGTATTGTATGCAAAAACCATGGAGTAACTTTTACAGTAATAACATAAATGAATCTAAACATTTTACTTAATACGAATTCTAATGATAAATACTAACTCATTTTTTCAATATCTGTGTGAAACTATAAAGGCAATAGCTTATCTTGGAAGCTGTTAGTAAATGCAATCTAATATATAAACAAACAATTCATTAGTGTGATCTGTCTATTATAAAAAGAATAACTGACAATTCGAATAAAAGTCTTTACTTGACTCAGAAATACAAGAGAACTCAAGCATAATAGTTTGGAAAATAGCTCTGAAGAAATTTGAGGCATTTTTCCATTAGCCGGGTGTAGCAAGAAATTGCCAAATAATGTAGAATTCTACCAACTGCCTTACTGTTTTGTCATTTGCTTTGCTAGGGGACTCGACTCGATTGGCAGTAGTTTGGCTCACATTGGTGGTAACAAAAAGGTACCAAATTTAAATGAATCCTTAATTATCTGACAGCAAAAACTGTTAGGAAAATTATTCCCAATTCAAATTTGTAAAATTACTTATATAACCTTTCTTAATCATTAACAGGTTCATCATTTTATTAAATATTTTTCAATTCAAGGACTATAAAAATGTTAATAAAATTTTTAGAAATATATATATATATATTAAATCATTTTATATAGAATATACATAGAATAGAATAGAATATACATATATATTTTATGCTACCTCAAGATAAATATTTTTTAGCTGAAATCATCTTTTTGATACTCATTTATCAAGTCTTTGGCAATTATACAGGAAGTCAGGTTTCAATCTCCTATTCCACCATATTCTTATTTCAAAATTTTTTTTTAAAAAAAAGCGTCTGTGCTATTTTTAAAAATCTTTTTATTTATTTCTAATCCCTAAAAAGTTGAACAAACATTTAACATATAAAAGACAAAATAAACTTACTTCTCTTCATTTAGCAGTTTCACTTTTGCAACAAATTTCTCCTGTGTTAGCTCTATCACCTTTCCTACTTTTTTTACCAACTTATCCATTTCACTCAATAATGTTTCAAATGAAGTTTTTTTATCATCTTCGAATCCTGAATTTTCAATAAAGAGAGCATCTGATTCCAAACTCCTCTGTCGCACCGGACGGAAAGCAGTTGCCATTCCTATAGGTTTAAATGCACTATTCGCCACTGGAGAACTATCTTTGCTAGGAGAACTGATGCGACTCAAATCTCCATTGATACTACTCAAATTCTCGATTGAACTTTTAACAGAATCAGAATTTTGCTCCGAGGCTGCTTTCAATGGAGTTTGTTTTGACGACTTAGATTCACTCTTAGCTGATTGTTCAAAAGATTGGACTCTAGACTGCACGAGGGACATAGGACGTTCACTTTCACTGGAAGCTGAAGAATACAAAGGACTGATAGGTTCACAAGCAAAAATGTCGGGTAATGATTTGTGAATCTCTAAGAATTTGTCATTTGAAAGAGAAGATTCTACAGAATTTGGAATTTGAGAATCAGATTTCAGAAACCCATTCTCTTTAGGAGATTCGTTTCGTTCACCTTCGCTGTCGCATTCGGCCATCACTTCTTCCAGCATCTAAAAAAAATGCATAAAACATTGGTACTACTTTTACAGCATTTCAATGATTAAATGATATAGATTAACTTTAGTTCTTCAACACTAAAACAAAAAAGCAATTCTAATAGCTTCACATGAAACAAAAAACTTAGGCAAATTATGACAAAGACAAAATATTTCTATAGAAATAGGAAAGTATTGCAACAAATTATCAAAGAGTACGGCTTAATTATTCATTGATGAGTGCAATAAAAAAAATATTTATATTCTTTTTTGGATACAAACACCCCAAAAGAAGAAAAAGATACTTCAGATTATGGCAATGAAAAACAGAATTTTAAGGAAATTCAGAAAATGAGTACGGAAGTGATGGCAAAAAAATTTGAATGTACAAAGTATTCAGATAAAAAGAAGGTCAAAAGCTGTGCAGAAATTGAATGCAATTTGGTGATATATTAATTACACATCAGATTCTAAATTATTTGCTTTAATTCTGAAATATATTTTAGGAACATTGTAACACAAGAAAAATGAGTTTTCTTTTTGAAGAAACTAATACAGATGGCCCTACATTTGTTGTGCCCAATGGTGAAATTTACTTTTAATTCTAAAACCCACATCGATGGATGAAATCAACAAGACACATAAAATGTGGCTTGATATAAATTTGTAATAAATTAAAATAAATAACAATGAATAATAAATGACAAGAAATCTATCATTGAAAAAGTAGAGCAGTAATGCCAGTTTGTAAGCACACAGAATTTTTAATTCCCTCCCTTCTTTAACAAATATGACACAATAAGAATAAAAACAAAAAAGTAAAATATAATTCTATAATAAATTTCAGTTTGTCATCTTAAAAAGAAAAAGGGACTTTGTCAAAGTTTACACAAAAGTATGATCGATAAAATTATTATGCTACATTAATGGTTTAAGCATATCAACAGTTATTTTTCTTAATATAATCATGAACTATTACTTCTTTCTGTAGAGATAATTCACTGGCAGCAAAATCAGCAGCAGCAGTAAGAATGGAATGCACAGTCATGGACAGCTGAGAGAGGTGCATAGATATCATAGTAAGCTCTGCTCCTTGGCTGAGTAGCATATCACGACAATTGCCTTGTGTTCGATCAAGTTCGGCTCTTAGCAACTGAACCTGTAAACTACAAAATTGATTTTCATATAACAAATAAATAAATATTTCCATGTTATAAACACAAACAAAGCAGCGACTTAAAATCTATTTATTAAAAAGAAATGCAAAAAAAAAAAAGCAATCTGTAAGCTTTATTAATTATAAGAAAAGATTTAAGAAATATTTTTAATAGAAAATGAAATAGCTATCATTGAAATGAAATTAAAGGGATATGATCTAACACAAAAAAAAATTCAAAAATAAAATATTTTTATGCAAAACAAAAATTAAAAGCCCCCCAAAAATTGAATTTCTATATTCCTTTTCAAAAATTAAAAGAAATTGCTTTAAAAATCACAAGTTAATAAAATACTAATTATATAACAGTTAAAAAATTAACAAAATTAAAAATGACATAAAAAAGTTAATAACTAAATCATTTAATATGATACTATAATAAAAATATCCTAAATTAAACAGCAGTAAATTTTATTGCAATTTTCTTATAGTAGATAAGCAACAGTTAACAACTATAAATGATACAGTTAATGGTACTATATTTGGGCATTCCTTTTTTTTTTTTTTTTACACTGCTCCACAAATAGAAGAACAGTGAAATCATTAGTTTTATAAACAATCTAAAACAGGAAAAAACTTTAAATACTTACTCTTTATCTTTAATTTTAAGGTACATTTTACGAGTATGATCCATTAATTCATTTGCTTTGCTATGAGCTTTGAACAACTCCGCTTTTGTGGCCTGTAAAGATTGTTCGGTTTCTTGAAAAGTCTCGGCTAAAGTCGATCTCTCTATTTGCAAGAAGTCGATATTTTCTTGAGCTTCACTAAGAGCCCGTCGGTGCTCCTTCAGCTGTTTCATCAATTCATCACGATGAAGTAAGGATTCTTCTAATCTATGCTGCTGATCTTGAAGGGCATCTTGACATTGCTGAAGTTCTAAATTAGTTGCTGCCAAATGGTTCTCTAACTCTTGTACTCTACCACTTGCTTCTAACAATTCTATTAAAAAAATGTTTACAAAGAAAATGTATTGATCAAGTTTTATTCATTTCACATGATTTATATACAAAAAATTTTAAAGTAAAATAATAATCAAAATATTTTAGGTCAACTTCAAATAAAAATTAGTACTTTTCCATTATACCAGCACAAGCGAAAAGTCGCCAATAATAAAGCAACCGTCCAACAGAATATCGCCGCTGATAACCTTTTGCCGCCATATTTTTTAAAGAAAGTCGCAGCCATTTTTTCAACTGCACCAAAATGGCGACTGTGTGCTGTCGCCAAAAAGTTTGCTTGGTGAGATTTGCGTTGGTATAATGGAAAAGTACCTAAAAATTCATCAACTAGTAAAAAGATACCATTAATTCTTAAATATTATCGTGCATAAGCATTATCACTAATGATAACAAGATTATTTTACTGAAGATGTACTGCAAATAAACAATAATAAATGCAGATATCTAACAAAATGTAATCAAGATTAGTAATATACATGAAAAAAAAATTAACATAAGATAAGAACTGTTGATGAGAGAATTATTTTTGAAAAAAAGTATTTTTTTAAAAAGATTATCATGAGAACAAACAAAACACATTCTGACAATTTTAAAAACATATTTTCGAGAAGTTTTGTATCATGCATCAAAAGAAAAATCAAACTTACCTTTCTCTTTACTATCTAATTTATCAATTAAGTCGACAATTTGTTGGGAAGCACCATTACAAACTTCATCTTCAACAAGCTCCGAATTGAGAACCTATATAATTTAAATATATGTAGATAAAATAATAAAAGCATTTTGTAATATCTAAATCTATTTCACAACTAAAAATGCTACTAATCTAAATCTTGTATGATTTATTTCAGAAACTTTAACAGGAATAATAGTAATCCAAGGAAATATATAGTAGGCATTTATTTTCTTTAAAAAAATAATAAAGCTAAATTATCATTTTCCCAATCAACTGAATCAACTTTATATAAGGAATTCAGGAATAAATTTTAAACAAAAGCCTTAAAGCAAGGGCAATTTAATTGACTATGTACAATTTTTATTCATTCTATCTTGTCAACAGTTAATGAAATAATAAAATTAAAAGACACTTTGATTATTGCCCAAATCTGTAGTAAAAAAGAATGTGATATTTGCATATACTTTGTGGAAAATCTGAATTAACAGTGATGACCATCTTCATACCTGGCAACTCTGCCAAGTTAAAAAGCAGAGGGGGAATGACAATTTTTATAATAAACTTAAACCTCTCTGTCAAATAATAGGTTTAAATTA
This sequence comes from Argiope trifasciata, assembly GCA_026543055.1. Taxonomy (NCBI): domain Eukaryota; kingdom Metazoa; phylum Arthropoda; class Arachnida; order Araneae; family Araneidae; genus Argiope; species Argiope trifasciata. Next base: position 31,552 of record JAPMOQ010008526.1, read on the forward strand.
ACACCTGCTATATATAATATAATAACCATAAAAGCATTAAAATAATCAAAACTAAATTTCTGAGTCAACAAAAATTAAAAAAAAACTAATTAGGTTAAATTTGAAATTAAAATTAAATTCGGAATTAAACGCTACAAGTTCACAAAAATGAAAAGTAAATGAAATAGAACCTATTAATAAAACAAATCTAAATTAATATAATTAATAAAATTATGTAAATGAAACAAAAACAAAACTGATTCCAGAAATGAAACTAAAATTGGAATCAAATCTAATTACTATTTTGGATTCAAACAAATTTAAAATCATTTTATTTAGTGAGCACAAATGGAGCTACAGCTAAAATACAAATGAATCTAAATTATTTAACAAAATAAGCCAAGCAAAAAGGAACACAATCGAATCAAAACTACAGCAATAGAAAAAGAATCTGGCCTGAAGACTTCAACAGTCACCCCCAGGCAAGGATAGGGGGATCCCTTATTTTGACTCCTTGCCTGAGGGCGACCCTTGATGAAGTCTTCAGGCCAGATTCTTTTTCCATTGGTTGTAGTTTTGATTCGATAGTGTTCCTGTTTGCTTGGCTTATTTTGTTAATTTATATATATATATATTTCACTCTTGTTTCTTTAAATATTTTTTGATAAACATTTATTTTTTTTATTAAATAAAAGTGATATCAACAGCTTTTTATGAGCAGGTACTAATATGCTATTGATAAGATATTGATGCTTTGTACTGCTTGCTTTGATAACATATTGATCATCAATATCTTATCAAAGCAAACAGTACAAATTGTTGCCAATACTCAACCCACAATTATACAAAACGAGTTATATGCAGAAAGAAAGAAGGGGAAAAAAAGCTGTTGACTACAGAAAGAGAAAAAAAAAATTCAACTCAAAACTTACTTGCTCCCAATATTTCCTCTGCAGTTTTCTATTTTCTTCTTGCATTTTAAGTACTTCAGAACGATAATTCTGAATGACAACTTCTTGAGCCTGAGCTTGGGATTGATCATTTTCATGGAATGATGCAGATCCATCAGGAGAATTTTCAGGTATGGAAGCTAAATGAGAATCTGACTGCGATAGGTGTTGTTGGTCTTTTCTCAAATTAGAAACAGGTACATTTTCTATCAATTGCATTCTAAGTCTAGCATGTTCCACCTAAAATGAAACATTAGTGCGTTAACAGGTTTTCCCTAAATCCTGGCTTAATGAGTTTCATTATAATACTTACAAAGTCCGGTTTTGTTTTCCTTTTTTTGAAACATAGGTTAATTTTAAATACATAAAGATATCAGGCCCAAACATGAAAGGTAACTTAAAGACATGATGTCAGATTACTTTAAGTTGAATTAAAACAACTTATTATTAGCAACAGATCAGAAGGGGCAATAAATTTTGGTATTTACATTATGCCAACTGGCATTGAAAGTTCATGAGTGATTGTTGATAACTATGTTTTGATTAATATTATGTGTATTATACTGCAGTAGCTAACTTAATCTTGATAGATAACTAAAATAGACTTAACTTGATTTTAAAGAAACACGGACTTGACTTGCTGCTTTGTTTTACTTTGGATATACAATATAAAGTTTTTTTAGGTTAGTTGTGTGTTTTTGTTATTAAATTGTATTTATGTTAGTTATATATTTTTTGTATACGCTTATACTTTTTATGCATCATTTTTTTGTTAGTTTTAATTTTTTTGATTTGTCATTATTTGATAGTTTTTAAAAATGCCCAGAAAATGCAAAAATAATTTTTCAAACAGAAGTAATAAAGCTCTGACTTTCAAAGTAGCTATGAAAGATCTGTTTGAAATATCAGTGAGCACTTGCGATCAAACCCTCTCCAGCTGTGGGATAAATGCAAGATCGCATTATCAGAAGATATGTTCTCTCAATGACCTAATAATTAACAGAACTTTGGTATAGATTGAGGATAAAATAGTTTTCATATCTGGAAAATGCCTCCCTGATTTCTGCCTACCACACTGGGGGTATTATAAGAGGTGAATTACAAGCAAAGTTATGAAGCTAAACTGCAACACCTCTGTTTTAGAAGCGCGTCATTGAAATTATATTACGATTACTTCCATTCTGAACCAAGCAAATAATGGAAACGAAGGATTATTCTTTCTTGATGCTGGTCAGGGTATGGATAAGAGATTTATGCTGAAACTTCTGCTAGTCCAACTCGGCAAGGGTCATAATATAGCACTGGCTGTAGCTTCCACTGGCAGTGCTATAACTTTGCTTAGTGGTGGCCAGACTGCACATTCTGTTTTCAAATTGCCACCTAATTTTGCAAACAAAGATACCTCAACATGCAACATCACCAAAAACAGTGGCTGTGAAATCCTTTTGTACCAGTGCAAGTTAACAGTATGAGACAAAAAAGTATATGGGCATTAAACCACATCCTGAGGATATTTGAGGCAACCAGGCAGTGATGGTTGTGGTTGTCGTTTTGCTTGCAGACAATTTTAGACAGGCACTGCCAACTTCTAATCAGACCGTCAGTTCTCATACATATACATCAAAATTTTGAAGCGAACAAAGTTACAGCTAATAGCTAGTTGTTTTATAACATAATAGATTTAACTAGTATAATAAAAGATTTCTTTATTCCTGAAAGATAAATCAAGTACTCTTTAAAAGATTTAAAAAGACATTTTTCTTTTTAAGAGCAAAATTTACTATGCATACAGTCCTATTTTCAAATTCATAACCTTAGGCATATCTGTGGAAATTAGAAATAAACTGTAATAAGAAAAGAAAAGAGTTCAGTTTCATTTGATGCATTTGTTAATAATTTCACATGCATGCATATTATACAGAAATTATTTCAATGATAAAAAACAATATTTAATTTCATAGAAAAATGTAAGTTTTTAATGTATTACAGTTTATTCTTTCTACACTTGCTCATTAATTATCACTGTTATGTCAAATTTCTACAATATAAGGTTTGATTTCTCAATTTAAGAAACACTAAACTGATATATAAAAGATTTTAATGAATAATTTTCCCTTCAATTAATAAATGAATCATAACACAAATTCAAATACTCAGTTATCATTAATTTTCTTTTACAGATTAGCAACTTGTATTTGCAACAGTTCCAATTAAGCAAATAAATTACAAAAAAGGCCATACAAAAAATATTAACTTATTGAATATTTTCCTTTCAAAAGTAAATATAATTAGCCATTCAGATCTATATATATATATAGATATACTTTTTTAAACCCCTCCCCATTTATCAAGTAAAGCTAAATATATTATATCTAGGCGATTAGAAAACTTACCAATATTATAAAATAATTGTTAAATAATAATTATATAATTATTATGTAAGAGAAATTAGCATGTATGCAAAATTAAATAAAATTAAAATGTTTTTAAAATTTTTGAAACATTTAAAAAATAATATAGCTAATCAAAGTAATTGATTAATTCTACCAGCAGAGTCATAAATAAAATACTGTTGAATAACAGTAATGTCTTATCGCCACTAAATCTTTACAATAAATGCTGGTGTTAAAAAAAAGCATGAACATTAAAGTTTGAAGGTGATAAGGCCTCATTAACAGAGCAGTGTATTTATACTCAATTCTTAATGTTAATTTTTAAAAAAACAATGCATAAAAGCAAAGAAATCTAATAGACTAAACATTGTTCAGCATCAAATATTATAAAATAATTGTATACATGTTTCTACGAGTACATAAAAAAAGATTTTTCTCCATCTAATTGAAACAATGTTTGCTCCCAATTTTTATTTTTCTACAAATACTGATCCTTCTAATATAAGCTGGACTAACATAATGTGTATCAAATTAATTTTTTTACAGTAAATAATGTGATAATTAACTATCTTAAGTTTACAGCATAACAGTTTTAATTGTTATAATATAAAGAAACTAACTAAGGAACTAAATTTGTTATGTAAAAATGGACATATGAAACAAAAAATAAGACAAATATTGAAGTATATATACTTGAAGTTTCTCATGTTCTTCTGTAAGTCTTCTAAGATGAGAAACTAGATCGGAATTACACCATGAGTTTGCTTCTTGAGAATGACTTTTATCACTATACAGACTTGTTGGAGAATCAGACGGTGTTCTATGAGTATCAGTCAATCCAGCATTACGATTATCACTATGTTTTGTAGGTGAGAAACAAGCACTAGAAGTCATTCTTTTATCAATTTCTACATTTGGCTTCGATTTTGAGTTACCATCTAAATTTTCGTTACTTTTAGAATTGAAAAATGATGGCTTAGGTTTTACTGCTGGTTTCCTAAACATTGAAAATGGAGGTTTAGTAGTTGTAGTAGATGACTGGGTCTTAGGTGCTCTGATGCTTCCATGACGAGTTAGGCTGCTAGTCCCTGAATCAAGTTTAGGTTTAGAAGAAGATAACCTCAAACTCTTGGAACGTACTAATGTACTACTTTTGCTCTGACTGGAGGAAGCAGATTGTGAGTTGGAAGCAGAAGGAGGCTGATTTGCAGGCATTGTGGCAATGTTTTCATAAATTCAACTTAATGTAACATTGTCTGGAAAAAAAAGAGGAAAACATTTTAGAAATTTTATTATAATGCATTTTACCTATAGTGATTTTGAACTTCAGTTTAAAAACTGTGAGAGAGATTAATTAAAATCAAACTAGGTCAAGAAATTAAATTAAACCAAGACAAACAGTTTCAAACAAAAAATCTCCACTATTTTACTACACAGACAGAATAATAATATAATGGAAATAAATAATTGTCACAGATCCATGATAATAATATATAATTATTTACTAAAATAATATATGGAACAACTTTGATATACACCCCCAAAAATTACGCGCCAAATCTGGCACTCCCTACGGACTTTTTAGGGTTGCTTTTTAGGTAGGATTAATTATTTGTGTTTCGCGAAAATCCATCTTGGCGAGAAAAAAAAGGCGCCAAAAGCAGATATTTTGCTTGGTGAGAAAAAAAGTCGCCAAATTTCCAATTTGGGGGTGTATATCAAAGTTGTTCCTAATATATTTCTAGGTAGGGCATTTTTTAATATTAAATCAAGCAAATACTTTTCAAGATTTTTTAATACAAAAATAAGCATATAAATAAACAAACATGCTATAATCTTTCATTCTAAAACAAGAAAAAAATCACTGCGATTTAAATAAAGCAGTAATTATGAATGAAAGTATGGTTTAAGCTTGTAAAATATAACAAACTCCATATAAATATTCTTTAACAAATAGAAATATATATATAGTAATTTCCTTTAAAAAATATCACACACAAAAACATTCAACTAAAAGAGCTTTCAAAATTGAATCATTGGGACCTTCAAAAAATTTTTAAACCTTTAAACAATTTTTGATGTTTAAAGCAAATGGGGAAATTTGAAATGAATTTTCACATTTAAATAAGTGTAGAATAACATTTTAAAAAATATTCTATTATATCTGAATTCTTCTTATATTTTGCTTTGCTATTTCTTAAATAAAAATTTTCCTACTGATAATTTATAATAGTATTGAAATATTGTGCAATTTTAGGCAATGTATTAATGACAGATTATAATAAATTACATAGATATTCATCAAATCTATCAAGCAATTGCAAGCTGTATAAAGAAAGTTGAATAACTGATAGGTATAAACTCATAAGAATGAAAAAAATCGATTCACAGCATTAATAATGGATATTTTTAATGCTGTTACCATAATGAAATACTGTAATTAATATGTACTTAAAAAAAACAAATACGGTCGTACATTACTATATAGTTTTTCAAAACTAAATCCATACCTTTAGATCTCTTATTAATTGAATTCCTGATTGAACATAAATAGTAAAGAAAAACTAACATTAAAATAATGATGGGAAAATCCTGATTGCATCCATGTGAAACACGAACTTCCATGACAACAATTAAAAGAAATAAAAGCTGAAAAATAAACAAGAGATTCTATCAGAAGCCGAATACCAAAATCTGCGGATATATTTTTTTTAAACCCCAAATTACAAAAATAAATAGAATCTTATTAACCTACAAATAATCCCTTGTGAGCAATCGCTATCCTCAAACCGAATTGAAAACTGGGCAGAAAATAAGAAAAAAAAGAATGCCCGTCAACATAGCTAACGAAATTTAAATCTTTGTAGTTCTAATAAATATATGCTTAAACATAAAGATTTTTTAAGTCATTATTTTATGAGACGCAAGAAAGAAAAGAAAAAGAAAAAAAACTGTATTCCCATCATTACGGGTAAACGACAAATGTAAATACTTACAAGTAAAAATACCGCGAAAGTAGGTTTCAAACTAGATTACACTGACCAGAGCAGTAATAAATATGTTAAGAAAAGAGAACACACATAAAAAAAATTTAAAAAATTTGTAAGCGGGAAAATCATCAATATGTAACTCACGTTCGCATATTAGCATGTCCAGTACAAAACAAAATAAAAGGTAAAATTTATCATTATTTTCTTTATTTTTATTGTTCTCTCTCTCTCGTCGTTGCCCGTTAAAGTTTCCGTTCAATGTAATGGATACTTTTTTCTAAGAAACGTTCTTGACAAAAAAAAATTTAAAAAACGCACAGTATTTTTATTTTAAATTTTTTATCTTTATGAATAAAAAAATATTATAATTTTTTATTCCAATCTCTTATATCGATTGGGGATGAATTTGACTGAAAGTAAAATAACACTCTCTTTTATCGTTTACGGGAAATCAACTCCGAAATACCAATTGTTTTGGTTTTGCGAAAAAAGAACCTGTGTGGCCGGGAGTTATCAAAATCAACAAAGTTAAGGTTGAGGTCATAGAAAGGTATTTAATTTCTATCATCTTTTTCTTGTCTATTAAACATATTTACCATCAAAATATAGTTTGTAACAAAATTTTTGAAAATAATTTACAGATGAATATAAAATACTTTGATTTGTTGCGTTTATAAATTTTTGGTAATACACTGATATAGTTGTTTATTATAATTATTTAAACAATTTCTGCAATAAATAATTAACTATCTTTATAATGTGATCACATTTACATGAGTTAGCATTAAGTCAAATATATATAGTTTAGTTACCAATTTTAACATTTTAATTATTATTCCGTGAAATAACTTGCTTTACTTATCTATATTATGATTTTTTTAAATATATCTATACCTTTTAATATGGTACGAGTACAATGAATTCTATTAACTTGATGATTATATGTTTTCAAATTTGAATTTCTATCATAAAATAAGAAACGTTAGAAAGATAAATAAATTTTGAAAAGATTAATATTTCTTGTCTATATAGAAAATCAATAAGGAAAGCTTTACAATGGGACTCTTTTTAACTGTAAATTTTATTATTGTTATATTATTTATAATATATTTTCATTTCCATTGACCTTTTTTTTTCAATACATGTTACAACATGTATTGAAAAGTGATTAATTTAGTAGAAGTTAGCATTAGAGTTATGAAGATTCATATTAAAGTTGCAATTCTCTTAATGAAATATGAACAAAAATCTGCTAAATCTTGTTGATAATCTCATTAAAGAGTTATTGCACATGGTCCATTTAAATATCTATAATATTGTGACAACCCAATAACTTTCTTTGTATCTCCATATTTTCGTAAAGATTGAATGTCCTATGGGGAGTCACTCATATAACTTGCCAATAGATACAATAAATATTATTTTGAGGTTATATTATAATAGGAGTTAGAATTTTTTGATGAAAACTATACTTCATATACACGAAAATGAAGGATGCAAAATTCACAGCAAAGGTTAATATTTCGTAACTACCATGCAATGCATTTTGTAGGGTAATGTCTTTATTAGTGAGAATGTAAAAAAGATTTTAGAAGCTATTCCTCATTTTCTTCTCTTGGTCTATTCTGTAAATCTCAGGATTTATAACATTTTAAAATAAAGAATGTTTATGTAGCATATCATATTGAATCTTATAAAATAACCTTTAAATTAAGGGCTCAAGTAAGCTTTTGTATTGACCTAATAGAAGTTATGTAATACAAATTTTTTTTAGATTATACATGTGAAAAAAATAAGGAATATTTTTCCCAAAATATAAAAGTTAATTACATCAAAACTCAATAAGATAAAAAAAAAAGAAATTAAAATCTAGAAATATGTTTTTATTTATGTCTTTGAAGAGAATGATCCCTGGGGTTTTTTTTTAAATTGAAACTGATCAGGTTGAGTGATTGGTTGATCTGAAATGGATTGGCCCTTTTCAGAATCCTTCAAGTGACACCGAAATAGAAGTTAGCACTTATAAGAATATTAATTCTACAGAAACATCAAAGCTATGTTAAGATAGAAAAATGTTCCTATTGCTCAAGTAGATATTTTTTCAAGTCTAAGTGAGGAAAATAAAAGAAATTTTTAATGGCTTTTTTGATTTTAAGAACAAGATATTGGCATAATGTTATTTTTACAGCTCCAAGTGAGGAAAATAGATGATATTATCTCAATATCTTGTTCTTAAAATCAAAAACACCATTGATAATTTCTTCTCTTTCCCTCACTTAGACTTGAAAAAATATCTACTTGAGCAATAGGAACATTTTTCAATCTTATCAGAGTGTTGATGTTTCTGTAGAATTAATATTCTTATAAGTGGTAATTGCTATTCCATGTGGCCCAATTTGTTCTTAAGAATCAATAAGCTCGAATTTTGAAGTGGGTGCATGAACTGTATTTGAAATACATTTAGACATGAGAGAAATTTTTTTTTTATTCTTTCTATAAGCCAGGATATGGAAATCTTTTGAAACATTTGAAAGAATTGTCAACTGCAAATACCTGAACAATAATTTGATCAAAAACTAATCAAAACAGTCTCAAAACATATCTTTTCAGTTATTGAATGCTGATATCATCACATTTATTGGACATTCTTTCAGCAAGGAAATATAAATGTCCTATGTTTGAAATACAGACAGATAGATGACAAATTCTCCCTGTAATTTTTTACTTGAAATATTTATGAGAACTGACATCCCAAATATTATCACTAGTGACTAAAATACAAATTTCATCTTAAAATTTATATAAGAAAATAGGATTCCCATCTGAAATTTTCTTGCCCTCCATATACAATCAGTAGCAGGTTAATTGTGAGATACATATTTTTGATGCAAGTTTTCATCATGTAATAAGAGCTGACCCTTTGAATTGGAATAAACACATCTCATATAGGAAGGATGGAGGTTTGTTTCTGGCATACGCTCCTGAACGAGTTCTTAGCTTGTGCTGGGTTAACAAAATCAATGCTCAAATTTCACAAAATTAAACGAAAAAAAATTTAAATCTGCCAGAGTTGGCAAAGAATGCTAGAATAGCCTTCACTTTATGACCACCTTGAACTGAGAAATCACATATTCAATCAAAAGACAGTGGGATACAGCCCAGTTTTGCACGGAGTGAATCTCTTGCTTTCTCATGTTTACAGCAGGAGAGGCATCTCATATAATTCACTTGTTATGATGTTCTGAAATGTACAACTGCCATTTCACAGTTCCAGCTGATATATAGAAGACAAGTCGAAGAAAGATTGATAGTATTAAAATTATCATAGTTTGAAAAAAAAAATCTTACCAACAAATACGAGTTTAATCTGCAGTAAAGAAGGTAAAGATATAGTAAGCTGTAGAGCAAATGAGAAAATTTCCCTAGAAAAGGCAACATTATGAGGAATATTTTTATAAAAGAATTGCTGTTAAATATTTCATGCCTTAGAATCTAGTATATTTACTTATCCTAGATTCAGGCAACAAGTTATATTCTTATTAGATAGACTCGGGGAGTTTATTAAGCATTATATACTTCATTCCTATTTAGTTAAATTATTGATGAAACAAAAAAGTATGTTTGAGTGAATAAAATCCCAATATTACTGAAAAGAATATTTGTAATTATTTTTAAGGCAAAATAAAATTTGGAGAAAATATAAAACTTCCAGAAGAATTTTATTCATTTTCTGCACAGAAAATGAAAATATGAGAGATGTGAAACATTTCAGTGGGATTCAGAAAGAAAAATATAAGTATCTTAGTATACATCAAGGATTAAATATCTAACTAAATAAGACAACAGTTGGTATGGGCAAAGATTTCATTTGATGCTGAGAAAAAGAAAAGATGATAAAGAAGAAGCCTTGTTTGCATATTCCTGGAATATTAGAGATAAAAGTGGATGAGCAAAGTTGTTTAATACAGGATTAATTGAAATAAAAATTGATACTGATATGGATCATGCAGTTGTTTATTTTCAAGAAAGCTGTTAATCTGTGTATGAATTGATTGCTGAAAATTGAATGCTGTTACAAAACCAGATGATTCCTTTTATGGGAAGCACAAGTGATCTGATGTGTCCTTTAGAAATGATAGCATTGTAACAATTTTGGGCCTTCTAAAATAATGCTAGGTTAAAAGGATGAGAAACCTAGCTAAACATTATCCAGGGATTTTTATATGTTTCAGTTTAAAAAATTATATGAAATGAATAATTTAACATTATTATTCATTACAAATACTTGAAATCTTAGTATCCTTTAAGGGCAGTTGTATATTACTAATGTATGTCTAATTTAGAATTAGGTAGGCTAATATGATGCTTTGTAATTAGTATTGATCATTGAAAAAATGATCTTCCAGTTATAGAAGGTTGTATTATTATAAACAAGAGAAAAGTAGATGTGCATCTCCTGAGGAAGGTGGTGATTTGACTGATTTGTCGTGTTCAGTTATGATTATTTTGAAAGAACTCTAATTCATATAGCAACATACAATATTAAATTCTAAAGTTTTTTTTATTTTTTTATTACATGTTAATGGAGTTAGAGTATTTTATAAAACCTGATGTCCTTATTTCAAATATCAATAAACATTTCACACATTATCATTTCTAAAGTATTGTAGAAATTCATTTTCTGTAGAATATTTCAGGTTTATGATTTATTTATTTATTGCTTTTTTTTTCATATATATATTTAAAATATGATCTTGATTTTAGGAATTCTGAAACCTTCTTTGATACCCAGATGGCCCAACATATGCTAATGAAATCCTTTCTGAAAATTCATCTTTAATTGCAAAATCTGCAACTCTATTGTCACACATTTCATTATTTTCTTAAAATATTTCAAAAGAGGGAAATGTAATGGAAATTCATCCATTTCATCTGAATGAGGAATCTATCTATAGTTGAATAGATAGATATAATATATAAGAATGCTTCATTTTACAAGTATTTTAGTTCTTATATCCTCATGTTTTTACTATTAAAAAATAGCAGTCATATGTATTATCTTTTAAATCTTGTCAAATCATCTGCTTTCTCCACATGGAGGAACAACTTTACTTTTGAATAATGTTTTCTCCTTCCTAGCTGTAGTAATGACATAGATAATCATTAACTAAAAAAAACGTGTTATAAAAGAAAACTAGTTACAGTTTCAAAATCAGTATACATTTTCTAGCCAAAAATCTAAAGAATTGAAATCAATAAAATATATGTTGAAAATTATTCCTATGTGTTATGAACTATAATAGAATCAATAAATTGTATCACAGTGCTATGAGATAGTTGAAATTTCTTTAAAAGTGATTTAATTCCCACTACTGTTTTATTATATAATGTTTATTTGTTGGTGATTTTTTTATCATGCCATCATTATTTAACTTTTGAATAAGAAAAGGATGTTTGACTTTTAGTTGTGGTGAAAAAATAATTTTTATTACATTTTAATTATTTCACATTTCACAAAAAAAGTTTTTAAAAAATGTTTCACACTTTGTATTTGTCTTGTACATTTATTGTTTTCTAGTAAAGGATTTTTATTTGAATTATGAACTTAAAAGATATATTTATACTCCAAATTCAATTATTTCACATATAATGAAAAATCTTAACAGAATTGTATGTAAACATTTTTATACTGCTATGTTACATTAATTGTATATTGATTTAATAAGATCTTTCTTCAAAAAGTTTAAAATTGTTTTGTAAGATATATCTATAAAAGTTATCTTCTATATTTGTTTTAAGTGTTACTTTTTTTTTTCCATGTTGACCTCCCTTGCTCTCTTACACAATAAATCATAAAAGTTGAATAAGTTTTTTATTTCTGAAATTACAACTATTGTAAGGTAATGTGTATATCAATTAATTATATATTTCAAGGCACTTTTTTAGATTTAAGAATTTAAAAAAAAATCCTTCCAATAAGCCAGAAAAGTATTTGGATATCTTTTTTGTTTATAATTATAAAAGAAGATTCAGAAAATAGAATATAATAAGACTTAAGTATATCCGTAATGTAGCTGGGAAGATAATATCAATATTTTTAATTGATTATTTTTTAAGCTTGGATTTTGATTTTATTAGTTTGAATAATATCATGAAGTTCTATATGTTATATCCTTCTAAATTATATTTCATATAAACCATCCTTAAAGTTTTTCAGGGAATAACAGAATGTTTAATGTTCTTAAACATTATTAGTTTTCAGTTTTTTAATTAATATTACTCAAAAGAATTCTAAAAAATATTACATGCAGATTCTTTTCTGTTTATGATGGTGTTATTGGTGTAACTATTGATGTTTAACATTTAAAATTAATCAGTCTATTTCTTTTGTTTATACTAGTTGCTACAGTCCTTAACTTGTGAATAATTGAATTGTGTGTGTTTGTTGTTTTTAACTTTTCAGAAATTTATTTAAAATTGAAATATTTTTATCATATAATCTACTTTTAAAAAGAGCAATACCTATTCACCATTATTTAAATGAATCCTTCATATATCTGTATCATATGGAATTATGAGTTGGATATTAAATTTCTCTCTGTAAGCTGAAAGGCAGAAGTAGATTTCTTTTCATCGAAGTTCATATTTTCAAATTCCTTTCAATCCTTATACAAAAAGACAATGGTCTTCTTGAAACATTCTCGCATACCTTCCAAATAGTTTCAAACGTAAAGTTACAGGCCCTTGGATGAGACCATCAGTGAATACCTTAAATTGCATTCACTAACGCTACGCAAAGTAGTTATAAATTATAGATCTGATAATAATTACAAAGTACATATCTTTGGTGAGAATTTATCATTTTTACAGAATCTTTTTGAGAGAATAAGTATTCTAGACCAATTAATATCAAAATTTCATGTGTAAATGCAGTTGTAATCTAAGAAAGTATGAAGAATTTCATTGATTTAAATCATTGTATTTAAGAATTATTACATTTACGTGTATGAGAAGGTATGGAGTGACAGATGGTCAACTGCTTAACAGATTTGGTTCAAAATTTGATAGGAATCTATTTAAGATGTTAAACCTTGTGTACCAAATTTTATTTATATAGCTCTTTGCATTTTATAACCTTATTGAGTCCATTTTTTCAAGAAACTTTCATCAAACAGGAAGATCACTTCATGCTCTCTACTAAATATTTATTTTATTTAGACAGGCAAGATCGGCCTGAAGGTGGCTTAATAACTGGAATTCCAAAAAATGGATCTGGTAGAATCACCCCAATTAGAATTTTATACAATAGCAACCTTGAAATACTTGCAGTTGAAGTTTTCCTTAGAGGTTAAAATTTTATTATCATTAACTTATATGGCCCCCAAGGACTGAATATAGAAAATGTGAAAAAAAAAATTCTTTTTCCATCCCTGTTTTTATATTCGTTGACTTTAATCTCCATCACCCTCTCTAGTTATTAAATAAATCTTCTCTAAGTAATGACTTTGTAGAAGGGCTTTGAAATTCTAGGTTTGTCCTCCTTACTACTTCGAACCCTACTTATGCCACTTGCACTCGATCTCACAATTTTCTCTGCATCTATTTTCTCATGGCGTTAATTGTTACGTTTCGGATTCATCCTTTGAAAGTGATCATTGCCCGATCATAAGTACATGGTCAAATGTAGAGCCTAGTGCAAGGTATATTAAGACAATAGTTTGTAATCCAATGACTCCATAGTTACAAACTGTTTGACAATAGTTTGTAACTATGGAGCAATTGACAAAAGTATTGGCTACAAAAACTGATATAAATGCATGGACACGCAGGATTTCGGAAGTTGTAAGAGAAAACACAAAAATAATACCTTTGCCGATTAATAATTATCCTCCCTGGTGGAATCCATCTTGTCACAGATTTCAAGAATTGAAAATTCTTTTTGGAAAAAAAGCCTTTTTGTTTCATCTCAGAATTAGAATGGATAAAGGACAAAAAATATGCAGCAAATCTTTGTTTTCATACTGAAAAGGCTAGTCGGAATCATAGGGACAAAATTTTGCTATATTTCTACATATGCTAGAATGTTTTACTCAATAATCAACATGTTTTACAATCATTCAAACCAAGACGAGTATCACAAATCTCATTCAGCATAACAATCGTTTTATCGGAAATCCATCTCAGCAAAGCAAACGTTTTGCAGATTATTTTGCTGACAGTAGTTTCGAGCATCAACCAATTCCATTTGATTTTAGCGAAGGCTACATTTCTTGCCTTAATACCCCTATTCACCTACATGAAGTCAGATATGCTATTAACACATAGTGTGCGGGTCCATTTCGCAGCGGAATGGTACCGGGAGCGGGCGTTTTGCGCGTCCATTTAGTTATTCAGTTCAATCTCAATGGATCGAAAATCCGTTCATTTTTTTAACCCACTTTTCGTATTTTATATTGAAATATATAAATAACAACCATAAGATCTTCCAGAATCCTTGTAGTAGACAAGAACATTCGGCTTCCTGTATATACCATTCCTTTTGTACCCACACACAAACCATGTTGTTACACTCACCCCAACTAATACGTGCCCGCGCTCAAGTATCCATCGTCAGAAAACGTACGAGTACGTGTTCCGCATACAATGTGTTAAAAAAGCACGGAATTCCACACCTAGTGCCGATGGTATTACCGCACATTGATTTTAAATCTTAGCATGAAGGATCTCACATCTGTCTTTCAAAAGGTTCTTACAACATCTTGTATTCCAGTGGAATGAAAGCATTCAATCATTGTTCCATTTCCTAAACCTAATAAAGACAAAACAAAAATATCTTCTTATAGACCAATAACTATATCTGTAAATATCTTTAAAAAAAAAGAAGTTTTATCCCATAAAGTATGATTTCGTACAAATGATTAATCCAATTCAACTGGGCCGCGGTGGCATGGTGGTACGGTCTCGGCTTCGGAAACAGAGGACTGTAAGTTTGGGGCCCAATTCCAAAGTAGAACCGCCGTGTAAAAGGGTCTGGTGCACGTTAAATCCGTCGGGGGCAAACGTCCTCCCGCTGGTGTGGTGTGGAAAGGGGGGTGCCAGCTCAGGTTTCGTCCTTATCATCTGGCCGTGGTTCAAAATGACAAGGTCCCTCCCAAAATAGCCCTAGTGTTGCTTCAAACGGGACGTTAATATAACTAAACTAAGCTAACTAAACCAATTCAATTATTCTTTATAAATGATAAATTTTTACAAATTCTTCTTATTGTCTCATTACAGATTTGCTCAAAATGGGTATCGTCCATGCCAAAGCTCCTCCACCTCCACAGATGAGGAACCTGAACCAAGAAGAATGGAAACCTCTAGACGAAGTCCCTGCTCGTGTTGATAAAATTCATTTTGATGGTGTAACCAAAACCAAAGATGATGTGCTACTGCATGTGGTGTCTGATCTTCTGAGTGCTCAGACCGTTCAAGATGTTGTCTTAAAAGCTCACGGAGTACAACAGCAGCTAGAGATGCTTCAAGCTTTCAAAAGCATAGACATTATTCTTGACACGAGTAGAGGTCCGGATTCCAGTCCTGATGGACTTGAAGTCATTTTCAACATTAAAGAGAAATCTCGATTGGATGGGAATATCAATGTCCTTGCTGGGAATAACGAAGGTAGCTTACTTTTCAGGCTGCTGGCACCCAACATATTTGGTAGAGGCGAATCGTTGTCTGCAGATTATCAATACGGGAAAAAAACTGTCGGGTTTAATGTAGCTACCTCAAAACCGTTCTTGAATTGGGCTAAACCAAGATTAAATCAATTTGTTTTTGGTCAGACAGCTGATAACATATGGAGTGGTTTCCAAGAAAAAGTAAGAGGGATCGGTGCAGAATTTACTTTTGAATCTTCTCCTTTAGTGCAACACTCCCTCAGATGGGAAGGGGTTTGGAGAAATATTAGGTGCCTTTCCCCGAGTACGCCGTTTGAAGTGAGGGAAGAAGCTGGCCACAGCGTCAAATCATCCATCAAGCACATCTTATGCATGGATCAAAGAGATGACCCATGTCTTCCTACTCATGGCAGTTACTTTCGCTTGTACCAGGAATATGCTGGATTAGGAGGAAATGTGGGGTTTCTCAAACACGAAATTCAATACCAAATCAATAAGTGCATTTTAGGGGACTTAGTTCTGCAAGCGACCTTGATGGGTGGTTTGGTTCGTACCATTGGCGAGGATAGTAATGTAAGAATTAATGATAGGTTTTTTCTCGGTGGGCCTTTATCTTTAAGGGGCTTCGGATTTAATGGTGTAGGGCCACATGCACAGGAATGTTCTCTGGGTGCTGAAGCTTACTGGGCAGGAGGTTTGCATGCCTATATGCCACTACCCTTTCGACCTCTTGGTCAGACGTTAGACAAAGTTATTAGGACTCATTTTTTTCTTAACACTGGAAATATAGGAAATTTTGCATTTACAGACGATTACCATCATAATACCATGGTTCTGCTGTCTCATTTAAGGTGGTCTTGTGGCGTTGGTTTAGTGTTCAATCTTGCATCTGTAGCTCGCTTTGAGCTGAATTATTGTATTCCTCTATCTAGTCAGCCAGCTGACAAAGCGAAAGAAGGATTACAGTTTGGAGTAGGAGTAAATTTTCTGTGAAAAAAATTACAACTTAATTTTTAGATCCTCCCATCGAATCTTCAAGATTAATAATGTTATTCAATAGAAATATTTTAACTACTTTTCTATGGATATGCTGAACCATACCTATCTTTTTATGTTGAATTCTAAAAGTTTGAATGGCTTCTGAATTGATATATGTATTGTAATTTTATATTAGATAATAAATATGAAATAGTTATTTGATGAGTCTTTATGTGTATTTATTTGTGTAAAATACATGAAATAAGTCAAATATTTTGTTATTCTTTTTTTCATGTTAATGGACCCTTCACTAAAAGCAAAATTTAATTAAGCTATTAACGAATTCTTATATATAACATCACAATAATACTAGCTTTATATTAATTTTATTATTTACATTTTTAGACTTAAATGTAAGGAAATGTATCAGCCCTATCAAATTGGTGTTATTTGTTAAAGAAATCCCCATGATTATATCTATAAACTAGGATGAATAAAATGCTATTTGTGGTGATCGAATTTTATTTAAAATGTATTGGTACTAATTCATTTTTTTATCCCTCATTTAGATGGAGTCTAAGTTAGGCTAATCTTAATAGTGTTCAGAGAATTCCATAGGAGTTGATATTCATTTTCCCTTTGCTTTAGGTAGAATAGTTTTTATATCAAGAAAAGTTTCTTATAAAATAAGAGTGTGTATAGCAGTCATGGAGAATTAAAAATTACTTCACTTGTTATCTATTGCATCAGATTAGAGCAATGAGAGAATTTCGATACATTCTCCTAAATTATTTTTTTTTCTTTTGGAAACCTATTGAATATCATTTGAAAACATTTTCCCAATGTGTTTCCTGCTTTTTTTTTTCCTTATCATAACTTAGGATTATTCCTGAATAAATATTATAAAGGATGGAATTCCTGTGGCTTGAATTATGTTAACAAGAGTAATATTTAAAAATACATATCATGAAGCTTTTCAAATGCATGTTACAGCAACTAAAGAAATCGATTCCAAAAGACTTTTGATCTACTTTAAACAGAGCCCCCCCCCCCTGCTTAATAAGCATCAGTATTTGGTAAGCAAATTTTCTATAGTGGAAAGATATAGCTCTGCCCTACAAAATAATACAATTTGAAAACTTTTTGTAACATGCAAGCAACACCTTTTAGATTAATATATCCCTCTCAGAAAAATTCTATATTACCCCCACTGTCTCTCCTCCTAGTGTCAGTGTTTATCTATCGTTTACCTAAGTAAACAATAGATAAACATTAATTATTAAACCAAAAGGATTTAATAATTGAAGCTCCTTAATGAGTTTCTCTAACTTTTTTTAAAAACATTTCATTATTATTTTATGCAACAGAGATAAATTGAAATCAAAATGAAAGAATAGTTGGTGTCAAATTACAGGTTAAAATAGAAAAAGTAAAATGTAGTGTAATATTTTTGGTGGTTATTTTGTATTAAATACTTTTTTCTGCCCCAAATTTAGTTTTGAGGGGACATACAGTATCACTTCAACTGGGCAATGACGTTTATGAAAGAAATCTTGTTGATTTAATAAAGCTATCATTTTTTGACCCTGTCATCAACTCAATGTGCCCATCTTATCCCTCTCCCAGGGCATCAAATGAATTTGTACATTGAATTGTATCAGTAAATAAGTAATAATTTATTGAATAATTTCCATTGGGATAAATATTGCAGACTTCTGTTGGATTCCATACCAGACCATGCAATCAATATATGATTTATATCAAAATATTTTTACGAGGAAGAAAAAACTACTGAGTGAAACTCGATATTCCAGATTTTGAACATTATACTTCACAATTTCAAAAGAAATATCTTGTTTTAAATATTATTTCTAACACTATTCATTGAGATTTCCGATCTTGTAGACACAAGATTGCTATATCTAATATTTTATTTTTGTAAAAAAAAGACAAATTCAAAGTTATAGCTATACACAATTTTTATTTATACATTAATATACAAAGGAAGTTAAATTATAGAAGATACATAGTAAAATATTATTTGCAGTAAAATAGTTGTGATAAAAAGCTACATAAGATACAAAAATATCACCTATTTTAAACACTTCCAAAGATATAAAATCCCATATTGAAGCTAGAAAATAGGACATAAGTGCTGTACAGGTTGGCCCTCAGTTTTGAGAGGAAACAGACTCTGTTGAACTTCTGTCATCAGAAGGATTCATCGAATTTGTGAAAGAAAAGTCCAAGTCAACCATCTCGCTCTCTCCCACACTTTCCTTTTCAGAACTGGAAATTAAGAAAATATGCCACATGTTATGATCTAATGCTACAATATAATAAAACCAATCTAAATATCCAGCTGTTACTGGTTATGAGCTAAAATAACAATTGGGGACTAAATTTTTCCCTTGTAAATCTTAAAATAAAAAGGACTACTAAAATTTAGAGCAAAATCTTTAAAAAGGTATTTATAGTTTTGACTATCAAGTGCAACAAAAAGTTTAATATGCCACTGTAAATTTAAAAATGATTTAAAATGTTGATTTGTAAGCATGCGTTATTTAAATTTTTGTGCTAAATAAAGGATTATATCATGTTGTCTAAATTATTCATTCATGGGCTTTTTTTTTTTTTTTTTTTTTTTTTGACAGATTACAGTTAGTACAAAAATTAAATTATCAACACAGTCGATATTTTAATTAAAAACTGTTTGGCAAACAAATTTTTAAAATATTTGTATTATTTAAAATTATGAGTGATTAAAATTAAGAATGGTCATAACATCAATATAAAAAAAGAGAGAATATTTTAAAAGATTAGTATGGTAGCAAAAGAAAAATTAGAATTATTAGAAATTTCATCAGTCTTTGGTAGCAAAAGAAAAATTAGAATTATTAGAAATTTCATCAGTCTTTCAAATCATTTACCTTACCTTTCTTTTGTAATAAGAATATTATAAGCTAAGTAAAAAGGAATACAATAGAATTAAAATTACAACAAATAGAAAAAGATTTGATTATATTGTATTCCTTCTTAGCTTATATTGTTAATTAATTTAGATTCACCCTTATTTTAGTTGTGGCTGCATTTGCACTCACGAAATACAATGATAGGTTTTTTGAAAAAAAAAATAGTTTTAAACTTATTTGAATCCGACATAATTTTTAGTTTTGTTTACTTAATTATATTAAATTAGATTTCTTTCATAAATAAAACCTATTTCATTTACATTTCATCTTTGTGAACTTTTTGTTGTTTAACTTTGAATTAAACTTTAATTTCGATTTAATTTTTGTTGACTCAGGAAATGGGTTTTAATTATTTTAATGCTTTCATGGTTGTTATATTATATCTATACATATAATGTAATTCTAAAAATAAATCTCTCTTAATGCCAAATAAACACAAAATTGATTTTTTCCAACTATTTTTATCATATGCAAATATTAGTCGGCATCCCTCACCCTCACTAGACTTCAGATTTAAAAAATTTGAATATAATAATTATATAAATAGGATATGTTCATTAAATTAACCAAATACATTTTCTACCTGTTTGTTTCAGTGTATGCGACACTAGTTGTATCATCACTACTTGGTACTGGGAAATCAGAGCTTCCTACTGATGAACCGTCCACAAGAATGAGTTCGACAGTTTTACGATAAGTGGAGGATATTAAAATAGACTGTTGCAAATAGGCTGGTCCCATATACAAAGGATTTCGAACCCGCATGGCAGATCGAATACCACTAAAATATATAAAAATAAAGTGCATGTCTTAATAGGGTCATATTAATAAAAGAAGTCAATATGTCCAAAATAGAAAGGAAAAAAAATAATGGCTTAACAAATAAAAAATATGACCAAGTTTTAAGTACAAATTCTTAATTACAGAATCTTTATGTTTAATGGAATATTATTTAACAAGATTTAGATAGTCTTTATATAATTTAAGTATATTTGGCATTAAAATTACTATTTGGAGAAAAATCAATTATAAAAATCTAAATTAATACATTTAAATCATTTTTACTGAAAATTTCACTTCGCATTCATTTATAAAAATTAGTTAGAAAATGCTGAATATTTAAAAAAATTTAATCAGATGCATAAAAAAAGCAGAACATAAAATAATGAATTATGGCAAGTGTAAACATTGAGAAGCAACATAAATATGTTAACTGAACAATAAAATAAATTCATACAGAAATACTCGATAGTAAAAATTTTATAAAATATTATTACATAAAAGAAAATTCATTCAATCTCATGAATAATAAAATTCAATTCCTGAAAAAAATTAGAAATTGGCATTTCCACATAAATCTTCCATGTCTGTATAATAATATTAGAGCTTTTGCTCCCCCTCCCCCCCTAAAAAATTACCAGAATTTCAGTTTATTATATTTTACTCATTTATATACATAACATGCTTATGATTCTTAATCAACCAGATTAAGATAACCTTAATTCTGATCTGATTAATAATAAGGTAATTACTGCAAGTTAGATCTGTCAAATTAACATTCGCTAAAATATAATTAAGAAAACTAAAATTAGAGGGGAAAAAATGACAGCAAAAAATTTGAATTTGAAATTTATCAAATCATTTTCAAAATGATTAATAATTCTGTTCTCTCCCATGTACATTTAATTCTAATGGCTTAGAAATTTCCAACATTTTAAATAATAGCCATCTGTGAGATAGAATTAAATCAGCAATTAAATGTCCCCCTCCCCAATATTTTTTAAGATTTCATTCAAAAAATTTACAGATATGGTTACATCCTGTCGTGAACTTTTGAAATTTGAATAAGGTGATATTCGTTATACCACATTTAGTTAAGTGTCAGGATCTAATTCAAAGCTCATTTACATAATTTTTATTCATTCTTTGATTTTAAAAACATGCCATATTTCTCTCTATATTGGTGTTCTACAGATAATTAAGGGAATAAAATATTTTTTTATTACTAACAAAGGGCAAAAATTAATTCATTAATTATTTAAAGCCAATTTCGGGATTATATAATACTTACACTTCAGGAATATCTGAAGGTGGTACTTCAATCACTTCAACTGCATCAAAATGAGTAATAAAGAGATACGGAGATCTATAAGCTGCAAAATAAATATAATAATTAAAAATACAGTAAGTCATATTAAGTATTCATAAACAATTTTTTTAATTCAACGATATCTGAAAACATAAAAGAAAATTGAATCAATTTCTAATTTCGAGCATTTTATAAAAAATTAAATTCTTTTAAAAACTAATAAACTGATGAAGAATAATGGAATACAGAAAAAAAATATGAATAGGAAACCATTAATATTTGTAATATTTATAAAATGAAGATTAAGTGATTATATATATATATATATATTATTCTAAAAGCCCTAAAGTTCAAGATCTGAAAATTTGCATCATACATAATATTAATCAAATTTGGGAGATGAATTTAGACATAATAATATTATTATTTATATATTTTATAGATTATTTACTTAGTGAAAATAAAATATATCATAAAGAGATTATTGGGAAGAATTCAGATTAAAGGTGATTGAATTGCCAATCCATTTTAAATCGGATGGCTGTTGAAGTCTCATGTTGTTGTCGAGTCCGTGTTTTTCACGGAAAGGGGGTGCAGTAGCTTCTGTGGGTAAAGACCCCTGAGCACCCAGAGGGCAGAAGTCTGACTTCTAGTCAAACACGCGACACAACCCTTTTTTAGGGGTGGTCAAATTCATTCATACACTCATTCATCCATCAGCAAGTCAGAATTTAGATCCAAATCAGAGACCGACTCATCCCTGATTCAGTACCCCCAGAGGTATCGTTTTGTTATGGGAACTTGGAGGACTTTGCAGTCTCGACCTATTTAACGTGCCCCAACTGCCATTAACCAAGACGGCGGTCTTTGGCCAAGACGAGGACAGAACCTGCGACCTTTCGGTTACGAGACTGACGCTCTACCAACCAGGCTACCGCGGCCCGTTGAAGTCTCATAAATTATTTAATTAAAAATTTGTCAACAATCTATTAGTTGCTGAAAAGAATGTTAAAGCTAATTATGATATTTAACACCTACCATAAGAGTTTAACGATAGTAAGAAAACATCCCCGCAATATAGAATATTGCTTTGGAACTTAGCAAATTCATCAGCATGAACTGATGTAGATATGTTTATTGGTGGATGAATGAGAAAGTCATTCATTTAAAGCAGTGCTCCGCAACCAGTGTGCCATGAACCAGATACAGGTGTACCACGATAAAATACATTGTTTTACAATTTTTCATCATGCATTTAATACACAATGACAATTTTTTTTCATATTAATGTCTATTTTTCTAAATATACTAAAGAATAATTGTTACAACTAAATAATTATTCAATGGCACCCTGGTGAGAACAGATTTAAATAACGAAATGACTTTAGAATTATACTTCTCCGAAGATCCATTAGATGTTTTCTGGATTTACATTAAAAAAGAATATCCTCACATTTCCTACAAAGCAATCTTAACATTACTTACATTTTCGACGACAAATTTATGTGAGCAAAGTTTTCAACTCTTGTATTAATTAAAAATGATAAGTGGTCATACTTAAAAGATCTTGACCAAGAACTCCAGGTCACGGTGTTAAATATTGAGCCAAATATAAAACTTTTGTGTTCATTGAAACAAGCGCAGGTATCTCATTAATAATTATTATGTTAAATATGTTACAGTTTTATGTATGTATACCTTTCAAATAAAAAACAAACATTTATTGTAAAGTTTGAGTATCAATGAATACCTATATACTTTAGCTTCTGGTGTGCCACGGAATTCTAGAAAGAAATAAGGTGTGTCGTAGGTGAGAAAAGGTTGCAGAGCACTGATTTAAAGGATTCTACACATTCTATGGTAAGACTAATTATGGACATACACTGTCATTCTTTTTAATTTAAGGAAGCTTGTTGTCTTTCCCTCATTTACAGCTAGGTTAATGGTAATAAAATATAATAAATACACTACAAATGAAAAATGCATTACTAATCAATATGATGATAGCAGTATAATAGTAAATAAAATATTTTCATGTTATTTAATTTAATGAAAGACAATGGGAAAACACTACATGTTTTAAAAGTATTATAACTTTTATCATGTGTAGTAAAAATTTAAAGGATTTGTTGATTATGAATTCTATGAAGTAAAAAGTATTATAAATGCAAAAAAGACTAAATTTCCAAGAATGATTTTTTATAAAAGCATGAAATTATTTTTTAATATGTGAATTAATTACTAGTTAATATTTAAAAACTGAAGCAATTTATTCTGTTCAATTTCGTGATTTCACAAGGAATTCATTTAACGAAAATAAAGAACATTTGCTTTAAAAGCTAAGTGCTATTTTACAGATAACTTTGTGAAATGGAATCATTATTTAATAATAAAAAAATTTAATGACAATCTTTATAAACAATTTCCTGTATTAATTTGAAAAGATGTGTTCTAAGAAATAATGAAAGTTAATGAAAGCAAATAAGAAAAAATATGACTTTGAAACACAAAAATCAGCTTCATCCAGACAATGAAATGTAATATAGATTTATAGCGATGGAGTTGGCTGGATTGTGACAAGGTGTAGGTTGAATACCGCCAAGGATCGAACCTGCAATGATTGGGTTTGAAGTCCAGTAACTTATCCATTTGACAAAAGCGTACACTAGTGTCTAGTGGCTGTTACTGGTTTATTAAGATGTCACCAGAGATTAATATGTTAAACTTACCAAAAGCCAGTGGAAGTCTGGACCATTTGATATCATCTAATCTGGTTTTTCGTCCAAGGTTGTTCACAAAAACTCCCATTTCTAGAAAAGAAGATCGATAAAACTGTGAGAACTCAAGTAACAGCTCAAAATATAAAATAATTCTTTAAAATCAATTTTTTAAAAAATATTTTCAGCTTTAAAGCTACAAAGTAATAAACAAGAGGAAAAATAATATTCTGATAACAACACTACTGAAGTATATTACCATGGAAGCAGAGTAAATATTCTTTATTTGGTCCATCAACTGAAACTTGGAATATCGCTATTGGGAAACTTCGAAACTGTGAAGCACCGTACACAAGACCAGCTAAAGATGCATCACTACCATCAAGGAATTCTAAAAGATTTCAGAAACTTCTATCATAAACTTGAAAAGCAGACACACAAAAAGAATATGCCAGATTAAAGTTATGTCTTCAATATCTGAAGATTGTTCATATTACACAATTTTAGTAAGTTATCTTATTTTCGCATCATATTAGCTTTCCTCTAAAGAGAGTATAGTTTAAAAACTATATAGATACTATTTATTTTGAGATGTTGACAAATTTATAAATGACTAAATACAAAGGTTATTAATAAGATCAATTCAGAACATTGGACGAATTTATCTTTAAGACAGATTATAACAATTTGAAGTAGCAAGCAGCAACATCTTTAATAAATTTTATTTTTCAAATTTTCAATGAAATAATTATGTGTTTAGTTTTTGCTAAGATGTCTTTGAACATTCTATATTAAGAGCAGTGAATATGAAGGCAGGAAGTAGGATAGAGACAGAAAACTTAAGAAAAAATTCAGAACTTATATAAATTTTGGAAAGTATTGGTTGGCTCAACATTTTAATTCTGTAAGAAAATTATTAGCCTATGTAAACCAGAAGTTAGTTTCAGTAAATACTGAGTTTGAGTGATTAAAAATTTTTAGAAATTATATATATATATATATATATATACAAGCTATTAGCCACAACTTCTGAACCCTTTCAATTCATTAATTTTTTTCCTCCTCAAGTAGATTTTCCAAACTTACTAATTTTGATAGAAGTGAAAATGTCCTGGTTTGTTGAGCATTAAAATGCATTGGCTTTATATTCAGTTTCAACGATTTCTTTTTCTAAGAGAGCAATGATTTGGAACTTTTTAAGGAAAAAAATTCTTTATGTCATTGACAATATTTATTTTGCTATTTGTTTCCCCAAAAGTAGGCAATATTTTCAATGTATTGATATTGTTGACATTCGCAAAATTTATTATAATATTGCAAATAAAAAGGAATACATCATAAAGCGTTATATATATATATTTTTAAAGCCTTTGCAACATTATTGTTAATTTTTAAACAACTGTGTGATTACATATGCTTGCTTTTTTAACATTTCAGTCATTTAATAATTAATAATTATTGTTTTACTGTTATTTAGCTATAATTTATTTTCTTTAAAAATTTTCATCCAAAATTATTATTAGGCTAGTTTAAAACTTCAAATTAGTAAATCAAAATGATGTAATAACTATTTTAAACAACTTGCACATTTTAAGCTTTGCTTATTCAACTGAGATGAAAATATAACAGATATATCAGAATCAAATAAAAAATGGCAAGCTTAACCACTTCACATACAATTACATGTCTTAGACAGGCATCAAATTATTGAATTTTTAATCTACAATTAAGTGAAAAGTATGAAAAAAGTCACTTGAAATGTATTATTATTAAAAGAATTAAAATAACAGCAAATATTCCAATTAGGAAGTTATTAAATTTGTCATTTAATTAGGAAGTTAATTCATACGTTAAGTGATTAAGAAATGGAGGTTTTTTTATAGTTAGGGGAAATGTGGGACAAAATATTTTTTAGACATTCTAAGAATAAGTTTAATGTACCACATATACATATTTCAAGTCTCGCATCCATTTAGGCAACAACAAATCATATTTTTAGAAAGCAAAATCAAGAAATTTAAAGAACTGGGTAAAAATACTGCATGACATTCTATTATAGCAAACTGCTTAGATAAAGAAAGTATCATTATTTCAAATATTCTATTTTCTCTTTGTTACTTCATAAAAATTTCAATTTAAGAAAAAAAACTAAGAATTTTTTTATTAAATATCCAATTTTAAAATCAGCATTAAAATTAAATGCCTACTTTTAACAGAATAACTTCCCAAACTTAGTTCATAGAAAATATCTGCACCAAATAAAACACTTCTTGGAGTAAAAAGAATGCAACTGCAGGGCTCTTTTGCTTCCAGTATCTGTAAAAATAAATTAATTAAACTGGAATGAACTTTTCCCATATGGCATACCATTTCAAATAATGCAACACAAAGTTATGTATAGAATGATAGGCAAAATAGGACAAAATATGTAAAGAAACATTTCAAACACTTGCTTAGAATTATATGCATCGTCAGAAGATATAAATATTACATCTAAATATATAAAAATATAAAGTAATACAATAAAATATATTAAGCATATGAAATAATACATCTAATTTTGTATTATTTTATATAAAAATAATACATCAAATATAAAAAATACATTTATAAAATAATACATCTAATTTTGGAATATATAAAATATATATATATAATTTTGTATTATTTTATATAAAAACATCAAATATATAAAATAAAATATATAAAAAGTTCATAAAATAATACATCCAATTTTGGAAGTATATAAAATAATACATCTAATTTTGTTTCTAATAGTAAGCTGTGGGAGAAACATTTCCTTCAATGATTGGCAAATGAAAAATTCCCTCTTTTTTTGTATTTAAAAGTGATAAAATATACTACATCAGAAGCTTACTTAACAAGCATTATGCATTTCAGAATATTCCTCATAATGTGAAATTCTCATTCAGTGAAACAGTTCCCCCCTATAGGAATCCAATAAGACAGTGCACAAAGAAAAGAAAAAAAAAAACAGACATTTTTGTCATTTTTACTCTTGTTATCTTAAAGGTATACTATGGACAACAAAGTTTATCCCAAACTTAATATTTCAACTTGTGCCTTCTTAATGCAGTTCTTTGCGATTTAGAAATCCATTTCTTCCATTGCCTTTTTTCAATTTATCTTATAAAATGAATTCTCTTGGTTAAAGTGTTCTATCCCAATATTTTTATTAAGAAAATTTTTTTAGAAGAATAGGCCTACGCATGAAATAATATAATTATTTTAAATATCCTTCACAATTTTTAAGAAGACGGTAGACCTTCTATTGAAATATTTTGACTAAATTTATCGAAACATTAAAATTTACTGAAATTCAACTCATTTGGCAATTTCTACTATAAATGGTTGGATGATCTTGGTCAATAACAAGGAAAACTCAGTTTGATGGTTAGGATTGCATCTTTGCTCCATTTGACATGTATAAAATTTTGATGTAGGAAACTGACTCTTTTCAATATATAACTAGTTATCACATATTTCAAAGCACTGTATTCTCTAGACATTTAACATTGAAAAACTTTTTATGAAGTTTTCAATTTTCTAAAAATTTTAAATGGCCAATCCACCTTACTAATAAATCTTTAAATAATAAAAATTAAAATCATTATTTCATTTGATATGATCTTGTCATATTGACAATAATTAACCAAGTTTAGAAAGAATGTTGAGATCCGTCTAGCATTTCAACATTCAGTAAAAAGAACATCTAATTTACTATGGAACCATCTTCCAAGATCAATGAGAAATTCCTCAAAAAAAAATTTTCTCTAGAATAATTTTTCTAAAATGTATAACTTTGAAATGGATTATGAAAATAAAAGATACTTATTTGGTTTTAACCTTTATTTTTTTCATTTGCATGAAATTTATTGAGTACTTTGTCAAACATTAGAGTGTACACATTAAAATCAGCTAAATATTAATTTTAAAAAAAACATCTCTTAATAAATGCAGAAATTCTAAATGAAATCAAGTAAGAGCATTGGTGGAGCTGTTAGCCTTCATGAAAGTTTTCAGGTAGCTTTGTTGTTTCGGAATATTTCTCATAACAAGAATTCAACAGTTATATGAATAATAATTCAGTCTACATTCCAAAGATCTTTGTTCTGCCACTAAGCATAAAGAAAACAGAATGAATGGCATAAAAATTTATTTCCAATAACTAACTTCCCTTCTATGAAACAATACAAAAAGTAAAGATTAGTAATCGACTTCTGTCAATATCCTTTTTTTCATTGATGAAATATTCAAGTGAGGCAAAGGAAAATCACAAACTGATTCCCTCTTTTTTTCCTAAATTAATGAGTACAATTTTCAAATTTTCAAAAGCTTTTCAACAGTTAGGAGACAACAAATTAAGAGAAATTTAATTTAAAAGTTTGAAGAATATAATTGTCTTCCCCTCCTTCTTCCCCCACAAACAGTATGTAAGATCATCATTTTACATAACTGAAATACTTAGGTATTTTACTTAATGAATCTTTAAAAAGTCTTAAATGATACTTATGAATTTTTATATATATCTTAAAGAAAAATATTAATTATTTCGAAGGTTACAATTTTCTATTTTTTCATGTATAAACATGGAATATAAACTTAATTAGAACAATTCTTTTTAAATTTATTGTTCCTTTGCTAACAACTTGGATCAGTAAAAAAAAAAAAAAAAAAAGCTATGAAAGGTTTTTCTCTAAATGGAATTTCTGTAGAATATGTTTGCTGTTTTTGTTTGTTTGGGGTTTTATGGAGTAAAAACCATATTTGGTTATACTGCATGAAGCAAATGGTAAAATGAAAGCAGAATTTTAAAACAATTAAATACAATAACAACATAAAACTGTATGAAATACAAAACTTCAAAATGATGCAAGTGAAATGACAAAATTAACACGGGTGTTGTTAAATGAAGACATAAGACAATGAAACAATACACAACACAAAAGGTGAAAAGTGCTCAAAGCAAGTATAAAAATGAATGGCTTTTAAAAAATTAAAATTATTTGGGTGGAATTTCTCACCCACCAAGTCTTGCAAAGTTGCTGATGAAAAATGAAAATAATACATAAGTTGTGGATTAAATACGGGGAATTCAATCAAAATGTGTTTGGTACTAAAATCAACATGGCAGGTAGGACACACTGGTGTCCTCTCACCAAAAATGAGATGCCTATGAGAGTATCTAGTGTGACCTATACGGAGACGTGTCAGTTTGACATCAATTTCGTGTATAGGAAGAACAGGCCAAGAACCAATGATGGGCTTCACAGAGTGTAACTTATTATGAATATACCTGCAGAAATATGTGTTATAATATTATTATTATTATTATTATTATTACTATTATTTCAAATACTTTTTAGAAAAAAGAAGAAAAAAACATTACTTTTTTGGAATAAAATTTCTTTGAGTTTGGATCCCACAGACAAAGAAGGGCATTATTAGAGGATGCAATGCATATATATGGTTTATCTCCCGACGACGTTTCCTCGACTGCAAATAAATGGCAATCTTTCACATCACACACTGACTGCAAAGAAATTGGATTGCTTGAAGTTCCATACACAACTGACTGAAAGTTATCTAGATCAGTTAGACTCAATTTTCGATCTTCACCTACAAAAGAAAAATGTTACCAAGAAAATAAATATCTTGTTTTAATAACTTATGCCAATATTATTGATCAAACACACCCAAGTAACTCACCATGTATTAGTATCAAAACTCCTATTTTAATAATGACTGCTATTTGGTATACATGTGAAAATCCACTAAGCTTTTGTTGCAAAGAACATGTAGATTTAGTTACTATTTTTAATGCAAATAAGCCTTCAACAGCCCCAAGAAGTAATATCTAAAGGATAAGAATAACTAAATAAATCTTTTTAACTTATGTAGATGTTTATTGTCAAATTTTTTTAATAAAAGATAATTCACTTACATTGTCATCTAAAATAACTGTACATAGAGGATCGATAGACTTCTCACTTTCTAAAGTCCAAATTGTTTTTCCAGTCAATTTCTGAAACAAACATATTTGAAAGTTATTCCTTCAACAACAATTTAGTTTTCTTATCAGCAGTAAAATTATATATTTATATGTAAATACACAAATTAGCAATTAATGTCATGGCATTTATAACTAATTGGTTTAGATTTAACTGCATTTTAGTAATAGCTGCATTTGCACTCACTAAATACAATGAAGCTTTTTTTCAACTTTTTACTTTAATTTTAAAATAATTTTAAGTTTTAATTCCAAAATAATTTTATTTTAGATGATTTCAGAAACAGGTTTTAGTTTCAAAATGCTTATATTTTATATTATATTATATATATATATATATATATATATACACAGAGAGAGAGAGAGAGAGAAAGATTTTAATTATCAGAAAATGCATTAATTTTAATTACCAAGAAAAAAGCAAAGCAATAAATGAATGTAATACATAACGAAAAATTAATTGCATATAGAATAATAGAAAATAAAAATTACATTTTTATGAGGCTCATTGATTTCAGAATTATTCCTTTCAGCTAAATTCTCAAGTACAGACACCCACATCTGCTTCTCATTGAAGTTAGATGTCATGATATACAAGCACCTATAACGTATATACATTTTTTTAAAGCAATGATCATAAATTTAAAACATATTCAAAACAAAATTTGAAATACAAAGAAATTTGTATTTTGAATTGACAAAATTGCCTCAGTATTTTATAATATATATGCAGCAAAAATTGATTTTTACAATTATACTGATGGTGGTAATATAGGCAGAAAAAATTTGCCCAATATTTGTATTATACCATTAATTTAGCCTTCAAAAAATTATGGAATTATTTTTGAATATCAACAAACTAAACTGAACAAAACTGAATTATTTAAATTCTCTAAGTTAATCTTCAATGTAATACAAACAAAAACTCTTTACCTTTGAGGCCAGCATGTTGTAATTGGAAATGATTCCAATTTTAAGACATATGGAAGATCAGAAGTGGCAGCGAATTTTAGTTCCGTGGGGGATACAGCACTGGTCACAACTATTTTCGCTTCACCAGAGCCAAAATCAAATACATTCGAAGCTTTCTCCATATTGACGTCATCAGCATTTTCAAATACATAAAGAATGTCATCAACAAGGCGAAGATATTTACGATCCCAGCCTTGTTTATTAGCTCTGGAGAAAGAAAGACACAAATTAATAAAACCATACTATTAGATAGTTAAATAAGTTCTTGCTGTTTTGAAACGCTGTTACCGGAATTGATTGCATTAGTTTATGATAGTGACGTATCTATTTACAAGTACTATAAGCAAGCCTGAAATTCAGTATATGTTATTTCGTGAAAGTGCAAGCAACATTATTTTTCACTGCGTTAAATATGTCAAATTTCATGCAAAAAAAAAGAGTATTACTGCATCATTATATTCAAAAAAAAATAAATCTGCAAGTTGAAGCTTACAGAATTCTTGTTGAGACTTACAACGACAATTCCCTGACTGAAATAACTTGTAGAGAGGGGTTTAGATGCTTTAAAAAATAACGATTTTGATCTTGAAGAAAAAGAATACCTTGGAGCACCGAAGAAGTTTGAAGACAGAGAACTGGAAACATTATTTCATGAAGATTCATGCCAAACACTATCTGAACGAGCAGAATCATTGGAAGTAGATCACATGATGATGGTTAGCCATTTCAGCTCAATAATTTTAAAAAATTCATTGACTGCCTCTAAAATTTTCTGTTATTTCCATTATCTTTATTTCACATCATGTTTTTAATAGTATATGGAAAATAGTTTAATTCTCCCAAATTAAAATTAAATGACAAAACAAAAAGTCATTTTTTTCCCTGATTAGATTTTAGATAAACTTAATTTTTATAAACACTTCAACAATCTGTTTCAAATATCTAATCAAATAACAACAGCATACACATCTAGGTTGTACACATTTCTAATGTTGCCCATTTTTGCGAATCATATTTCAGAACAAATAGTCAAAGATTTACTCATGAAAGATGTACATAATGATATGTGCATAGGCAAAAAGTTAAAAAATGACAGTCTTTCTTTGGGGGGGGGGAGGATCTTTTCTGCTTATACTGTTTAAAAACAACTATATCAAAACTGAATAATAATTCCATTTAAAAAATCACAAACACGAAAAATAATTACAGAGATAAAAGCATGCATTTAAAACTAAAATAAATATTGTGACAGATTTTTAAAAATTATTCAAAGAGATGAAAATAGCATTAGCATTTAGTCCATCAAACATAATTTTAAAAAAACATTTAAGAATGCTTGACCCTTTATATTTTATAAAAAGCTTTTAGAATTTTAATTAAAAGGGAAAAAAAAGATAACATGAATCAATTTCATAAATTTCTGTGGCAAATGGTTTCATATACGTGTATGTAAACAACTTGTATTTAAAAAAGAAATAATACACATGTGTAGATTTTCCTTCCTTCAAGAAGAAAATTACAGAAGTAATGTACCAATAATGTCTGCTTAATGTTTTGAAGGCCCCATAATTTAGCTAAAATTTTATATCCATATTTCCTAATCCTCAGAGAGGGGTTGGTTAATTTAATTTTAGTGTGCCACAAGAGCCAAAAGTAGACTTTACTGTGCCAATCCTATGGTTTGAAAATGGCACCAAGTGAGAAGTTAAAATATTTAAAGTATATTAAAAATCAAAATGGTAAAACAGTAGTAATCAAAACGACAGATTAGTCAGGCAAAACAAGTCCATTGTTGAAGAACAGCAGTATAAAAGGATAAAATCTAATAACCTTTAAATAGTTCAATAATACTGATGGGGAGGGGTTCTCCCACTCATTCTCATAAGTGAAGTGAAGTGGAGCTAAAATATGTCATGCAATGAGAATTTAATTTTGGGCACTCAGCTAGGATATGTGCAACAGTAAAATCAACATTACATGAAGGACATCTAGGTGTTCTCTCACCTCAGAGAGAAAAACATACACAAAATAATGCTTAAAGAAAATAATAATATTGGCCACAGGAATAATACACATATTTAATGTCTAATAAGGATAATTAGTAACATGTGATTAGCTTTTAGTCATACTGAAATATATGGGACTTTGTATTTGTTCATGAAAGTCACCATTCAAATGAGAACAACACATTTAACCTTTCCTCAAAATATATTTAGTATGACTGAGTATTATATTGATGTTCCCTTTTTTTGTTTAAAAGAAGGATCATTTTTTTATTGATGCTTACTTCGGCACTTTTATCCACCCTTCTGCTTTACCATCCTTTAATTCAGGGGCTTTTCCAGCAGACTGCTCCTGTACAGCCAGTTTGAAATGCTCCATATATTCAGAAGGTAAACCACAAGTATTGGGCAAAGAAGTTGCACATTTAGGATGACAAGTCACTGAGCATTCTACATTAAAAACAATGAGTGAAATAAA
This sequence comes from Argiope trifasciata, assembly GCA_026543055.1. Taxonomy (NCBI): domain Eukaryota; kingdom Metazoa; phylum Arthropoda; class Arachnida; order Araneae; family Araneidae; genus Argiope; species Argiope trifasciata. The sequence continues at coordinate 65,766 of JAPMOQ010008526.1, forward strand.
AACAAGTCAACCATTAAAATAATTATAAAATAGGAGAATAAACATGTTTCAAGTAAAATAAATTTTAAACAAAATTGATAAATTGAAATAGTAATAATTGATAAATTAAATGAATAGTCATTTCTATAAGCAAGATGAAGTTGGAAAAATAATATTCTAACTTTATCTTACTTATAGAAATACGAAATAAAGAAGAAAAACTGAAAACCTTTTATTAAATATGATTTCAAATTTGATATATTCTAAATATATTTCAAGGCATATGGCACTAAGTGACATAATTTTCACCATTTTTTTAAACAATAAAAATTTAAATTTAAAAGATTAACTAATGAAAACTAATATTTAAAATGCATTTCATTAAAAAATGATACACACTGATTAGAATACTAGACAGCATTTTTTGAATTCATTGCCCACTATTTTTTAAATTCATTTTCACTATTAGTACAAAATATAAATTTAATTTTTTATTTTACAATTAAATTATTAGTCTCTGAAATCATTATCAATTCTGAAAATAAATACTGTAATATAAATGTGTAAATAACTTCAAAAAATTTCAATTTTATAGCTCATTTACAAGTCGGTAAAAAGTTGACTACAGAATTCTATCCATGCAAGCATGGAACAAATCATATCAAAAGTACTAAATATATCATACCTTGGCATTTCACAAGTTGTCTTCCAAAATGAATTGAATCCAAACATGTACAGCATTTGGTACTTCTCATGCACATGATTTCAATGAATCGATGAGGTATTCTATGCTTCATTCCAGAAGGCTTGATAATTTTATCTAAGAGCTCTTTGGATGTGAAAACAGGATTGTCCGACTGATTAGAATGGATACTCGGTGAAGCTGTTATCGCTGTATGCATAGCTCGAGACATTGGTGAAACAGGAATGTCTGTATTTGACGGAACACTTTTTGATAAGTTGCTAACTAAAAAAATAAATAATTACTGTAATAATAAATAAATAAAATAATCATCTAAATAATTTGCATTTTCTATATTATTATTAATAAAATAATAATACAGAAATGCAAATTTTGTAAAAAGTATTAGTAGTGAGATTTGATTTTTAAAAACATAGGGATGTATTCCAAAGCTTTTTTTTAATACATTGAAAAATGTTTGAGCTAGAAATATCAAGGGTGATACTACAGTTTAATTGTAATTGTATAGGGAAATGTAACTTTGGGTAACATCACAATTTCTTACATTTAGAAAGTGCAGAAAAACACAGCATACATTTCTCACGGAAATTTCATTTTCAACATGTGTTTATAATGTGAGTGTGTTGACACTCTACAGACTAGACCATTGGACCTACAGCTACCAAATTTGGCACATATATACCTTGGAGGTTGGAAATGTGCAACTTGAAGAGATTTTTTCAAATTTTTAATAGGACTTTAAATTAATTAAAAATGGAACTTAATTTCGACATCTTTCTGCCATAACATTAAAAAATATAGCATATATTGATTTTTACATCATATTAAAGATAAAAAATTATCTTTTTAGTGATACTAATATTTTAATCAACAAATTAAAATTCGAGTTTTAATGAATATTTAAAAAAGTAATTTAATCATATTTTTCAAAAATAAATATATATAAGCTGCATGAAACGGGAAAAAATTATCTTTTATCAGTATGTTGCCATCAGATTAAAAAAAAAATGGAAATTAAAAAATAAATTAACTATTATTGCAAATTAAACACATAAAAATGTAATTTTCAGTATGTGTCTGCATGAAATATGTTTCTAAAAGAAACTGTTAAACCTGTATTGTACATATAGTAAATTAGGGGCTTAAGACCTTTACAAGTGCATGATTGAATCATATGACTATCACAATTTGATCCTTAAAAATATTTTGATGAATTAGTTATTAAAAGAAAAAGTTACAAAATATTTTATTGACAATGATATTACATAAAGTATTCCACTGACCATTTTAAAGATTATTAAGATTGGAGAATTGGCTGGTCATCAAAGGCAGCTAGTATATATACAATGTAAATTCAAAATTTTTTAAGTAGAGGCAAAAAGAGAAAGAAGACAGAATTTTTAAACTTTGATTATTTTATCCTGGGTGGCATAATTTATTTACAAGCAAGTAGCAACATGGTACATCAATCTACAGCATGATATAAGAGCCACGCGAGGCAAAAGTATTTTTTCCCATGATTATATGCCATGAGATTCTGATAGAGATTTCTTTACACATGTTAATATAGGTAAGGGTATAGAATAGGCATATTTTACATATGAAAATCAGTCAGATTTTAGCATTTTTACAGATCTTGTGGCACGTTAATTAAATAAAAAAATAATAACGGAATTGGACAGAAGAAAATTGTAGAAGTAAGTTAATATGGTCTGAATAAGGATAAAACCTTGGAAATAAATTAGGGCTTAGTTAATATTTTAAAACATCTCTCTCTCTCTCTGTGTGTGTGTGTGTGTGTTGTTATTGTTGTTATGAATTCCACTACCAGGTTTGTGGGTGTATGGTTAGGGAACACAATCAGTAGGCCTCAGTAAAAAACAACAAAGACGAAAGAAACAATGAAGATATTCTTTGTAATAAGAATAAATATAACAAGTAAATGCATATTAAATATCCATTAGCATAAAGAATATTAAATGTAGAAAAAAAAATTAATTTAAAGCTACGTACTTTCTCTTTGCAAAGCCATTTTTTCAGCTCGAGCTTGGCTTAGCTGATCTTGCAAACGACGGCACCTACTTCTTTCTGTTTCTAATAATTTCTCAATATCTCGAGGTGGTGCAGCTTGTATAGTATTTTCTTTTTTCCCAAACAATCGAGAAATGTTTGTCTGAAAAGAAATGACAGTGTGACTTGAAATGAAATCTAAACAACAAAACTCACATGAAAAATTTAAAAGGAATATATATAAAAAAAGACAAAACACATATTTCAAACCTTTTTCTTCTTTTCCATATTTTCTGTTTTTGATTGCAAAAAATCAATCAGCTTTATTTGTTGTGATATTGTTTCTTGGAGTTTAACTTTCTCATTGAGATGTTTGGCCTAAAATGAATAAAATGTACAATAATTTTTTAATGAAATCTAAAAAATAAAAATTACAGAGTTATGCTTTAAAGTACAGCAAAAATAGTTAAAAATACTGCAGTGTAAAAGCAAATTTTATACTCTGGATAAATTTTACAATACCTTCTCATTCTCCAATTCATTACACAATTCTTCAATATTCTTCTGATTTTCTTTTTGGTTATCTAAAGCATCATCTAGGGCTTGAGTGAGCTTCAAGTTACTCGATTTCAAAGATGATATCTGGGTTATATGACGAGCTGCCTAAAATATGAAAATATAACTCAGTAATTTTTGTTTTCACAAAGTAAAAGTATTTTATTAGCTGTTTTCATCAACCAATTTATCATGCTCATCTACATATTTAAATTAATATCTAAACCCAAAGAATGATTTTGTGTATTTTTATTTCAATTCAATTTAATGATCCCTAGATATATCACCAATGATCTCCTGCTTCAAACCACCATTCATGTTGAAGAGAAATATAAAAAGCCTTACTTTGCAGCACATTCTCCCAGGATGCATAATGAGGAATTGTAGCAAAAATTAAGAACATTTAAAGCACTTAAAACCTAAAAAAAAAACTCCTTTGCACATCTACATGTTTGGGTTTTTTGTTTTTGTTTTTTTTAACATAAGGCCTTTTCAATTTTATACTATGCAAAGTTTTTATTGAAAAAATTTTTAAAAACATTTTTAATTGTGAATTAGCATAATGCATCATATTAAAAAATTATACCTTATTGGTTTCTATGAATACATATAAAATGGTCAAATTATCAATTTTAACATAACTGTAAAAATCTGTTATCTTTTTCAACATTTCTTAAACTCAGCAATTTATTTAGGTGGGTAGATCATTTCTAAAAATGTTGATAGAGATGTAGAAGCATAACATGACCCAAAAACTTTTATTTGATTTTCATGCGTGCAACAATAACCATGATTTGATATACCTGGGATTGAAGGTAAAATTCCTCTTTACATACTCAATATAGTTAATAATTTTATTTGCACTCTTATAAAGCTAAAAACTAAAGAATATTGAAATGGCAATTAGCAATAAAACTGCCATGGAATTGAGAATAAAACAATGTTATGTTCTAAATAAGTTGTTAAAATCCTATTAATGTGACTAATTATTTTTATAAATACTAGAAAAAAATATCAGAATCAAAAATAGGTCAAATTATTAAAAAATTGTCTTATCACTTCTTATTTCTGAATTCTTGTAAATACCTTTTTGGAAATTTAAACTTTCCAAAAGTTTCATTAAAAAACTTTTTTTATCAATAAATAAAGATTCTTACTAAGAAAAATTATTTAAAAAGTTATATATTTTACGAAATAAAAATTCTTTACACAAGGTTTAGTTTTCATAAATAACAAAAAAAAGTTCCTATAATTCTACATTTGAAATACTTTTTAAAGAGTTTTAAAAAAATTCCAGGGCAAGACAATATTTATGCTTCAAAATGTAACAATAAAGATTTCAAATACAGAATCTTATCCAATAAACTGCTTTAAATCAAAGATTAATTTAAGCACAGAAAGTATGTTTTTTCCTTTTACATTAGAAAAATAATTAATGCAACAATTTGATGAAGCAGAAATATTTTTTGAATTTTATTATAATACAAATCATAGCTACAAATTCAGTCAAAACTAATTTTACAAAATTATTAGAACTAAAGAAAAATTCATGAATTCCTTCCAATAAAATTGGTATCATTAAAAGGCAAAGTTTTCTAATATTTAAAAAAATATAAAAAATAATTTTTGTGCAATACAATTTCATTTTACAACAAAACAAATTAATTATTTTTATTTTTTAATTAAACTTTAAATTAAAATTTTGAAAAATTCACTCTTTTAACCCGAGAAGTAACTCTTCCAAACTTTCATACTCTTAACTTTTTTTAAATTTATAAAATGCAAAAATTAAATATATTAAATAATTAATTCCTCAACATAATATTGATAATACTGTTACTAGCCAGACAATATTCTATAGTATATTCACGTTTCAATAACTACTTTATTTTGTTGCAGAACTGAAAATTTCAATTAGTTAAAATAATTAGCATAGACTGCCTGCAACAGAATATAAATAATTTTATACAATACAGTTCCATACATAATAAAAAAAAATATGAAAAATAATAAAAATAAAAACAATTAAAAATTACCTCTTCTTTAATTTCACACAACTGGTTTTCTAAAGCTAAGATTTTTTCAGAATACCGTTTGTCGTCTATCTCTTGCATTGAAAGTTCTTTCTGACATTGAGCAACTTGATCTTCCAATTCTGCAACAACTTTCTTATAATGTGAAAGATTTTCTTGCAAGTTCTGAATTTCCACTTCATGCAAATAGTTTTGATTGTCTAACTCAGTAGTTAATTCATTTATATGTTTCAAAAGTTTTTCCCTGAAAAGTCAATATTATATGTCATTAAAATTCATATTTATTCAGAAATGAATAAATTAATTTAATTCTACTGGTTTATATATAATTAAAACATCTAAGAAACTTTACCTAAAATATCTTTAAAATTTTGAAAAATTGGTGATCATAAAACAGGATGAAACAGAATGAAAAAATTTCTTTAAAAAATAGTTTCCTTTAATACAACATTAAAAAGATTTGTAGTAGGAAAGGAAAAATATTTTTCTCTACTAACCAATAATTTGTAATTGAATGTAAAAAGAGAAAGAAGAGATGAAAAGATTCATTAATTTAACATCATTTGTCAATTGCCGATTAATAGATAATATATATTTAAATAATGTATAAAATGATTTTTAAAAAATTGGAGACATTTGTTATGAAAATTAAAAAGCAAAAAATATGGAAAAAAATCTTGAGTAAATGAAAATATTTTCTTTCTTTTGATAAATGCTCAGAAGGTATTAATAAAAAAACCAATATAAATAAAATTGAATTCGACAGCATTATTAAATAAAATTTAGAAATAAAAAACAGAATGATTAGGTGAACTCAAAATCTTTATAATTAATATGGCAATTCTTCATCCAATATCAATTGAATGCACTTGCAAAATAATTTTCATGCTTTATCAACAACAAACCTTGCAATTTATTAATTTTAATTAAATATAAATTCAAATGTTATTAAAAACAAATATTTACTAAGAAATTGAAGTCATTTATTCTTAAACTACATCATCACTCTACAAATTTTCTTTTCATTCTTCCATTATCTTGCTATTCACTATAAATATAGATACGTTTCTCTCAAGTTTATATACTTTCTATAAATGCCTTCAATTCTTGCTTTAAAATAAGACGTATGCCAGAATAAGAAATTTAAACTTCTGTGTAATAATTCATCTGTCCATTCATTTAAATAAAGAATATCAATACATGGGAAGGTGTTTTCTTTCATAAAAATAAATATAGTCTCAAGCTTAATAGACAGAAAAATTCCTGGTGCTTTTCTGCAAATATCAGCAAAAATTTCAATGCTGAAAAAAAGTTTCATATGATTAACTATAATTTATGATCCAATTGATATGTATATCCTTGCTATAGTTGGAAATAAAGAAATGTACAGTGTTAATACAAATTTTAGCTTTAAGATTTTTAATAATAATTCAGCTGATTCTTTGAAATGGAATAAAAATTCATTATTTTTGGACTAAAAACAAAAGTATTCCATACATTACATGAATATTTTCAAAATGGTATGTATTGTAAAATGCTATTCATATTCAATATATATGAATAGCATTTATTATTATTGTGTTTGTCTTCATTTTTGTGTAACTAAACATATGATAGTGTTATTCTTTTACATGTGATAAATGCATATAATTAATTTCAGAACAAAAAGTTCAGTGTTATTCTTTTTGGGGATCCAAGCTAATGCACACTTAAAGTGTATGATTGTTACCTTTGCATAATTTTATCCATAGTTTTTATGTCATTAGGCATCAATTTGTATACTGTTATTATAAAGATATATATTACTTCAGTTATCTAGATTTGTATGTAAACAAATAGTGAAAACAATAAAAAATGTCATTTAATTAAGAAAAATGACAATTGTATTATGTTTCAAGTAAATTGGAATCCATGGTTCTCTTTTAAATAGATAAAAGAATGTACAGCACGAAATATTAATAAGACTCACTGAAGCATTTCCATCACTTACTTCTGGCCTTCTTCTTTCAGAACCCCATTTTCACTGTTTTTCAATTTGTTCTTTAAATTCAAATTTTCAGCTTCAAGTTTGTCACTAAATAAAAATATTTATTTTAAATTCCTTACAACATTTAAATAAGCAATACTTTTTTTTATAAAAGCAACATACTCAGTATTTTCAACTTTGTTTCATACACATAAGAGAATGTATTGAGAAAAAGAATGCATCAATACACATGGTTATAATAACAAATAATTTTTTACAAAAATTTAAAAAATATGCAATGCCAATAAATAAAAATATAGCAATAAGTAATATGCAGTAATATTAATTGTTAAACACAATTAGAAAATTATTTCACCTTTATAAAAAAAAATAAGCGAAATAATATATTAAATGAATTTAGAATATTGAGTTAAAAGTTCTTAATAAGTAGAGCAACAAAAGATTAAACAAGAAAGAACTAGGGAAATGCAAAAGACATTTTGGCATGATGATAAGAGCTCATCAAAAATAAAGAATCAACAGATATAAAATATAGAGGTGAGATTATTTGTAATTCAATTATAATTTTTATTTCATTTTTATGAAGGAACTAATACAAATTTGAATCAAAATATGAACAATCTTTGCAAATAAAAATAATATATATGATAAAAATTTCTAAAGAAACAAAAAAAAATCAAAACATATAAATATAAGAGAAAAACATACTTACATTTTAGAGTTAAGCTCAGAGATAGTACTTTCTCTTGATTCTACAATGATTTCAAAATCTTTAAGATCTTCTTCCATGTCAATAACGCTTGATTTAAGTATACTATTTAACTGCAATACGATCAAGCCATTAATGACAACAAAATAGGACGCATGGAAACTATTCAATTTTTAGATGATAAATTGTAATACATTGTACCTGTTTGTACTTATTGAATTCGTTTTGTTTTATTGTAAGATCATTCTTTAAGATCTTATTTTCTTGAAGTAAATTGATTATCTTCTTATCCTTTTCTTCGCAGTCTTTTTTTAGCGTCTGAAAATAAAAGTTTTCAATATTATAATGCTCAATATTATTATTACTGCAGTTTTTATTTAATACATTAGGAGGTAGTGAAAATATCATGAAAAAATTTTTTTAAGTAATTCTGATTGTAAATTAAATCTAGGAAAGTGTGATGTTAAGCATATGTTTAAGTGTAATGTTACGGTATAAGGTTTGTATAATAATATGGGTTAAGTGACTATCGAAGTTTTAATATATTTGGCTTAACAGTTATAAGAAGAGCAAGGTACGTAAGTATTTAATTGAAAATTTTAGAATGTATTACTCCTTATGAACCAGCTGGTCGCCATAGGCGGCTAGTAAATAACAATAATGAATAAAATGAAAATTCAGAATGAATTAGCAGAAAATATTTTTCAGTAAATAAAAAATATATTGCAACATTTTATGATAAGAATAACTTTAGCATAGCTGAAAAACAAATTTTAATAGAACATATATTGCTCAAATAAATCCTCACACAAAAAAATCAAAATATACCTCATTTCTTCTGCAAATTTCTTCATACTGGCCTTGTGTCTTTGCAAACTTTTGATTAACATCCTTCGAATTCTGAAATAAGAAGGAAAGTACAAAAGTATGTTCGCAGAATGTGCAAGATAATAAAAAGAACATTTACTTCAGTATCACAAATGGCTATGTTTAAAAATTTTGAAGCAAGCAATTATTCTGACATTCATTTGAATCCCTTCAAAAATGATTAAAACCTTTATCATTTCTAGTATAATACATTTTTAATTATTTAATTAATTACAAATAGAATTCTTCACTTCAATTCAATATTTCAAGATATAGAAACTTTCATAAAGCAGGAAATGTTCCTTAAAAATATTCTTATACAAATTCTTGAGAAAAATTAGAACAATGAAATTAATTTTAAAAAATTTAATGAATTATTGCATAATCTGAAATAATTATTCATTAATTTGTTTATTATTATCCTGTTTTTCTCAAACTATGGGTCAATTTTTGATAGCCCCAAAAAGATATCAACTGTACATGCACTTTTCACTTTATCAACCAATCTGCAAATAGGAATTTTCTAAAACTGAATTTTAAGCTTTGAGAAGTGATACAGTTCTGGTTATATGTCCAACAGGCGACTTTCTACTGAAGTTTTGAAGATATTATTGCATTTTACATCTTCATGCTCTTCTGAAATTGAATTTTCAGCTATGGTAGAGAATTAAACTAATTGCAATAGTTAAACCTCTCACATCTGGAAGTAAATCAAACTAACCTAGATTTCATTGCCATTATCCATAGCAACTGAAAACAAGCATATTCTCAACAAAGAATTAAATCGAAATTTATATATATATATAAATATATTATATTTATTAAAAAGTTTCTTTTGGGTCCTGAAAACCTTTTTTGGAAAGAAAATATGTATAGTTTGCAACTGAAGAAATTCAATGCGTTGAGAATGAAATTAACTGCTAAAGATTTGATTCCTAATCACAATGTTTAAGAGACTGTATAATTCAAAGACTTCAAAAGAAAAAACTTTTTTAAACTTTTATTGATTATTAGACTATCAGGTGCACTTTTTTTTTTTTTTTTTCAGAAGCTTAAAAACTAAAAAATTTAATTTTACAGAACTTGATCAATTATATATCCAGTTTTTTATGGTTGTTGTTTGTTTGTTTTTCTCTCCTCCAAAATCTTTTGATTTGTAAATATTTATAAAAATTGGATATTTCAAGAAGTAAATTATTTTTCATAACTGCTGAAAAAAATAGTTTTATTTTAAATTTGAAAAGATAATGAGCAATTTTGAAATTTTTTTTGTGAAACCAAAGGAAAAAAGCACTGTTAACTTAATAAAACTTTCTAAAAATTAAATATTTATTTTTTTAAATTCCATTTCACGCAATAACTTAATCACTTACCTCCCAAGTATCTTTCATTGTTTTTATTCTCTCTTCTAACTTCACTTTTTCAATCTGAAAGTTATCAGATAAAATGAATTTTTTAATAGATACATAGTCTCATAATATCTATTTCCCATTCCTTTCATTTTCAATTAATTGATTATATAAACATTCAAGATTATACAACGTGTTAAAATTGAAACATTTATCAATTTTTGTACTGTTATATGCACAGTAAACAAAGATTTAAAATAGAATCAAAATAATGTTTCACTTTAAGTTTTTAATTGAATATAATGAACGGAAAATACTGGATAAATTTAAAGGAACTTACAGTTATAAAACAAAAGCAAAAAATGGAGGTGATTTATGTTTTAGTTCCCAAGTAATTCATCTATAATACATTGAGAAGTTTTTAATTTTGAAAGTTATTAATAATTAATAAAATTTCTGTTAAGAGTTTAAAAAATAGGATAATCTTCTGATACCTAAAATTGAAAATAAAAATGCACTCAAATCATTCTCACTTCATAAGTCTTTTCATTTTGAATTATTTCTTCTTTTATTTTAGCAACTGTATTCTGAAGTGAATTCAATTGCTCTTGCAAATCTTCCTCAGTTTTAATTTGTTTAGACAGTTTTTCTTCAGCAGTTCTCAACTTCTCACGCAACTCTTTGTTTCTTTCCCGTAATGAAGAAGTAACACTTTCAGCTTGCTGCTCCTTCCTAGTGGAAACTCTTAAATCCAGTTTAACTTCTGATAGTTCATCTTCTTTCTGCAATCAAATACATACAAGATTTCTAAGTTATATATATATCTATATAAAAGCTAAGTAAAAAGGAATACAATAAATTCAAAATAGCAACAAATACAAAAAGAATCCGTCCTGAAGACTTTTCAAAGGGTCATACTCAAGCATTCTTTTTCTATTTGTTGCTATTTTAATTTTATTGTATCCCTTTTTACTTAGCTTATATTGTTAATTAATTTAGATTCATCTGTATTTTAGTTGTAGCTGCATTTGCACTCACTAAATACGATTGGTTTTTAAAAGAAATTTAATTTTTAAATTTTAAACTCATTTGAATCCAAAATAATTTATAGTTTCAATTCAAATTTTTAGTTTCGTTTACTTAATTATATTAATTTAGATTTGTTTCATAAGTAGGTTTTATTTCATTTTTATGAACTTTTTGTTGCTTAATTTCAAATTAAATTTTAATTTCGATTTCAACATAATTGGCTTCAATGTAATTTTTGCTGACTCAGGAAATGGATTTTAATTATTTTAATGCTTTTATGGTTGCTATATATATATATATATATATATACATACAACTTTAATAAGACTGCAATAGCTGAAAAATTCCAGCATTTGAAAGTATATAAAGACAGTTTATTCTTTAAAACAAAATTTTACAAATCATCAGTTACAGATATTTCTATTAAAAAATTAATAGTAGAATAAGAAAAAATACCTTTTTCACACTATTTATTTATTACAGATTTAAAAAAATCCAGTTTAAGAGGAAAAAAATGTCATATTATGATAAATAAAATGAGGTTCTTTAATTAAGTTGAATGGAATAAATTAAAAATGGAAAAACAACTTTATTAAAAATTTTGGTTGATAAATTTTGCATGGGCACTTCTACATTTTATGTCATTCAGAAAAGATTTTTTATAATAATAAATGTTTTAAAATATTTACAAAGCATTTAAATATTTGCATATTATGTACATAATGTAATTTTTAAAAATAGGGAAAAAGTTTAACAAAGGCCTGGAATTGTAAAATTGATAAATAGAGAAAGAAATGTTCTAATATTGCAATCACAGTTATAATGTATTTTACTTATTATAAAATAAATAATTAGAAAACTTTTTTTTAATTCAAAATACTTACTGTTACCTGATACTTTTTTTTTATTTCTTGATTTTTGATACAACACATTGATAAAGCCATTTTCTCATATACTTATAAAATAATAATCACCAAAAGTGGTATTGCATTTCTTTATCAAGCCGCATGAAGATAGGAATAAAAATCTTATAGTTATAAAAACTTTAAACTTAGACCAGAAATGAATCTAGTTAGCTTGACCATGCAATGTTGGACATAAATCATTTTAATTTTGATTCTTTTTTTTTTTTTTTTTTTCTTTTGCCTTGGTATTTATTACGTATTTGTCTTGATTCGTCTATTTTTAGTAGTAGCTGCATTTGCACTCTCTAAATACAATGGAGCTTTTTTTTTTAATGCTTTGATTCCCAAATAATTTTTAGTTTCATTTCCATAATGATTTTATTTTCAGATTGTTTCAGAAACAGGTTTTAATTTCATAATGCTTATATTTTTGACTATACATATATTTCAAACAGTGTAGGTAAAATATTCTCTAGATTATTAACCAGCTGCATTACAAAAAAATCCAGCTTTCCACTTTCAAATTCAGTTTGAAAGCTATTAGGCCTTTTGAAAATTTAAAATAAAGAAATCATAAATATGAATATTTATCTGAATGTTTGATTAAATGTTTTACCAAAACAGTAGCAGTCAACAATCTATGATATAACAATGTATACCAAAAAATCCAAAAAGTATAAATTAAAAAATCAGAAGAAAATAGACTATCCAATATATATAGAAACAATAACATTAAAAAAAGCACTCATCATCATTATAACTTGCCTATTTTAAAGTATACAAATATTGGCGAGTAAGAACTAATTTTATTATCATTTATTACTCCTTTATTTTTTGAGTACGTAAATATTCCTTAAAAATAGCAATGAAATATATATTAAAATTTAAATGCAATTAATATTATTAAGCTAAATTACATACCTCTTTCAACATTTTCTCAAGGTCTTCTCTACTTCTAGCTTCGTTTTTTAACTTTGACACTTCCAAATTAAGCAACTCAATCTTTGTTTTCAAATAATCATTTTCTTGTTTCAGATCAGATGTAAGTAGTATCCTTAGTGGGGGAAAAAAAGAATACCTTATAAATTCTTCTGGATAACATTCAAAGTAATGCTTCAGATTTTAGAAAAATGTTCAAAAATTTTAGAATTCAGGAGAAGTAGAAATACCATAATGTTACATACATTTCTTGTCTTTCATTTCTGCTATGAAGTTTCTTTTCCCACAGCGGCGACTTTTCAATACTTTGATTCAGTTTTGAGTCTCCTTGATCCAAAACCTAAATCATGGGCGAAGTGAACATATTAATGACACTCAATAGTTTTAAAAAGAATGTTGGCATATCATTAAAGAGCTGAACATAATTTATCATACCAAATTTTAAGTTAAAGCAGTAGGTAAGTTTACAAAACACTTTGCCAAATTTGTAAATGATACATGCAAACTAACCCACAATTTAAATGAGCAAAAGGAAGAATATTCTGTAATTGCCAAGAGGATTGAAAAGCTCATTAAAGTAGCAATTAAGGAACTGCTAATTAATACTGACACTAGAAAAGATTATGTCTGAATTAAAAGTTAATCAGCTGAATTGATTCAAAAGAAAGAAACTTCGGCTGATTTTCCAAATTCCTTTTTTCAAAAGTGAGAATGTACAGGAAATTTACAAAAGAATTGTGGTTAAAGTTGAAAAATATCAAACAAAGCAAAATCATCAATGCTTCAACTGTTAATTTTAGAATCATAGGTCGAAAGAGTATAGGACTAGGCCCAAAGTAATTTGTTTGTGCAGACATCACCTCTTTAAAGGCTACCTTAAAAAGAAAGAAAAAAAAACAAATAAACTGCAGCTTGTAAATAGGGCAATTGTAATGGGTTACATATGACCAATAGAGAATGCTCAAAATATCCTAGAATATAGTTAAGTAAAACATTCAACCCAACGGAAGCATCGCACTGATTAAAGAACAAGTTGATGAAAGATAGTTAAGAGAGATCACAAACATCCAGGAAATAATAATAAATAAAACTTCAAGGAAATAGTAAGAACTTAAATTATTAAAATAAGTAAAATATTTAGATCTTTTTTTATAACCAAACAGGGATAAATTTACTTGAATAAGGGACATGAAATTTATACAGAGAAACATTATGGAAGTTTTAAAATTGGCAACTGAATTCAGCAAAATTAGGAATATTCCAGCCACCTTTAAAGTTACGAGAAGTATGAAAAATTATTACAACAAGCTAATGGTTCCTGTAAAAGTATTTAGGGAAAATCATGCAGTCCACTGTGTACACTGAACCCTCTACTTATATATTGCTGCATAAACTAAGTTTACCACGAGCTCAGTGGCCGGATAGTCAAAGCACGCGATCCAAGCCCAGAATTTGCGGGTTCAATGCTCGCCATGGCTGTTGTATCCAAAGCATGCATTTTTAGTTTGTTTCCTTAAGTTCTCTAACATTCTGGACCTTTCTTTGTAATGCAAATTAGTTGTTTCTTGAATATTCTGTCTGTGTATAAAAGCTATGTGGGCAACTTCAAGACATTATAAAGTTGCAAATCGTTACTTTCCTTCAATAAACTTGTTTGTTAGTTTAAAGCTGACGGTGTCTTTATTTAAATCTTCGTGACAATATTATAAGCTTGAGGTTATCTAAAATAACTGAGAGACATACTAGATAAATAGATTTAAGCTAGAATAAACAATTTAACTTTCATTATTTTTCCCTTCTCTACATTTCTAAAATAAATCTTGCTATATGCTCATTTTGCTTGGTAACATTGTACGTCTATGTATAAAAATTTCATGTACAGCACTTTTTTTTGTTACTAACAAATAATTTTAAATTAATGGAAATTGGTAAATTCTAAAAGCTAGGAATTCCGAAGATAATCCCCCACAGACATACACATTTAAACTAAATAAATTATTTTTATAGTATATGTCTTTAAAAAAAACTAAGAATCAAAATTAATAATTTTAAATAATATTAGAAAATTAGAGATTAAAGACAAAGATACCAAAAAGTCCTTAATATCCATTGCAATAAAAAAGTAATTTTATTAGCTCATGTTTGGACATTTAAATTTTTATGTCATCTTCCCCTTTCCCATTCTATTATTTCTATTTCGTCTATTAAAAATTGACTGCTTACTGACATTGGTATATATTGTACTCAAAACACAACATATCATTCAAAACAAAAGCTAATTATGATGACATATGCATATCTTTTTTTTTGGGGGGGGGGGGGGTATTTATTATAACTATTGCATTAAATAGAATTTTTTTCTTTGTATAAAGATATGTCTATAAAACATCTCAAAACTACAAATATAAACAATAACTATTCAATTTTTTTAAAGAAAAATATCTATATAAAGTGAATGAATTTATAACATAAATCTTTAAAATAAATGATTTTGAAATTTTAAATCAAATATAAATAAAATAGAAAGATCAAAATATGAGTTAAAGTGCCTAAATGATTAATATAATTGAATGTTACAAAATTACAAATGCAGCATTTAAAATACATACACATAATACATAATTTAGGGTTATAGTTATTTCATCACATCTTAAATCTTATATATTTAATTAAAAGTGGACCTTTCCATTGGCAGATAAAACAGAAGTTCAACTGGGACAAGTATATAACTTACTTTTTCTGGTTTGCAATAATCAAACAAAAATTACAAATATTTCATTAATATTATGGTACCCAAAGATTTTTTTGAAACCTACTTGAAAAAAAAAATTATTAAGAAGCTTTTTAAGCTAAATACAGATGATTATATTAATATAATGTTTAGAAGGTAGTGCAAGAGTAAAATTACAATTGATTCTTCACTTCTCCTGACACACAAACATTTGGGAAAATTTCCTGAATCTTAGTATTTTCTGAACAAAGGATCAAAATGAAATATTCACTCAATTTTTCTATCATTAGAAAAAAAAATGCAAAGAGAAATGGACATATTCATAATTACTTCAGCGACTTAATGTCCTTTATTCAAGTAAATGTATGCTTGGTTATAAAAGTAAGATCCTCAACTAATGACAATAACTTATAATTAGTAAATATTTTCTATGATTTATTCGTAACTGTATTTAATTTAACCTCATATTAAGGAAAATAAATTATTTTGGAAGAAGGGGTTATTTGAGAATAGAAGACAATTCATTGATTAAGTTTATTGTAAGATTTCATTGTTGCAAGATCTATATTTGGCTGTGCTGAACCAAGCTGAATTTATTTCCTTGAGTTGCTAAGAGATTCCATAAAGACTGTTTTAATTTAACCCTTTGAATAGCACAAAGATAATTTTCCAACTTTTTAAAAATTATGCATTTAATGTACATAGGGTTTAAGGAAAGAGAAAAAAATGTACAGTGGGCTGGGGGGGCCCATCTATGGCATATTGTGCTTGTGAATAATTAATACTTTTTCATTCATCTTGTAACATTTATCATTTACTTATGGAAATACTAAAATTATCAATGAAAATTATGTATACAATCTTATAACATGAGAAAACAAATTATAAAAGAAAAATAATCAATATTAATAAAAACTAAGCCTTAAAGAAAGCTAAAAATGGCCTTTACATGGTATTTAAGCTTTAAATGCAATCGACACTATATTCAACTTATAAAGAAACATACTTAAATTAACAATTTAAAAATTAAAATATATATATAATATATCAGAAAACATGTTTAACATTCCTTTAATAGGGTTGCTTACTAATACAAGAACACAACTGAAATTTTCAATCATTCTACTCATATAAACCTTATTCAAATGCAAATAAATTCCTCATCCACAAAACTAAAAAACCCATAAATTATTAGCCACTTGACTAAGAGACTCAGATGAAAGAAAACAGATCTATTTTGCTAATGCATTTCAAGTGGTAGAGAATTTCATGTAGTAGAGGGGTTTATTTAGGAGGAGGGCTCATTTTGAGTATATTCTATGCTTGATGAAGAGGAAAAAAATACTGAAAGTATTGAGAAAAAGCATTAAAAATGGTGCAATTTCTTTTACATAAGAGGGATATTAACTAGTCGGCTGACATCTACAGGCAATTATTAAAGTTAGAATACTACCTTAGAGACTTTAGTTTCAATCAGAAACCACCAGATGTTTAGAAATAATTTTTAGAAAGTGGTGGTTTGACCATGACATCACTGTGCTTCAAAGGGTTAAAATTGCCTGTCAAGAAACCATTTTTATTCAAAAGGACATCACAAACTTTTAACACCTGACACTGCAGATATGGATTCCAAAAGTTCAAAATTGGTGTTGAAGGTTATTCTGCAAGTTGATAATAATATCAGGATAATTGCAGCAAAGATCTAAAGTTTAGGAATTCCTCATGAGAAGAGGGGGGAGAGAATAAAGTGAAATAATAAAGGTAAGCCACAATATCATTAACTGGTCCAAGGTTGACAAGTAGGGAGATCATATTTTTATTAAATGTTATCATTTTAAATATTATCACGTAGATAGAACTCAAGGAAGTAGAAGACACAGGAAGTAGAGTTCAATCCATTTATTAGCTCAACTCTGAACACTGTGACTGAGAGATCTTCGGCTCTTATACAGGTAGTGAGAATTCCAGAATACCTTCCTGGAGACAGTAAGAAAACTCCAGAGCACTTATCTGGTCAATTGATGAAAGGCCCAGAATCTTCTGGAACACGAAATCAAGGAAAACCAAGTTTTAAGTCAACTGGGATTCAAACACATGATCTCCTGACTATGAGTCCAGCACTATAACCATTCAGCTATGCAAACTTGGCAATGTTTTGTTTCCCTGCGGCAATATTAATAGCTATAATTCCATCAACAGTTTTGTTAAGTCAGATAAAAGAATGTGTATAAATGCAAATACTTTGGAGCCAACATTTAAAATAAAAAGGGAAAAAAAAATACTTTTGAAAAATTAGTATAAAAAAATATGAGCAATATTATATAACAATAGATGTATTGAACTGTAAAAGTTTTCAAGTAAACATATTCAATAAGTTTAATTTTTATTTACCTTTCGTTTTGGAACTGAATTATTTTCCAATTCTTTATTTTTTTCTGCTAAACTAGTATTTGTGTCCTTAAGCTTTTGCAGATCAGCTTCAAGTTCCTAAAAATTTATACATGAATAATAAAATAATTTTAGCTACAAGAAATTTTTTTTAATGAAATTACAAAATATGCAATTCATTTTATAGTTAAAATTTTTTACAAATATGTTTCAATACAAAAACTAATTATTAGACCTGACAACGCCATAATATTATCAAAAATCTAACAAATAAGTTAAGAGATAATACAAAACAAATAATGGCTTCAATATTTTGTTGATGCCTAATGAATCTAGTCTCCAAAAATGTTCGAGCACAAAACCTACTCCAAGTAGCTGCCCCTCTATAGTTGTGGCGGCTCTCCACTGCGGAAAAATTTTTGATCCTTTATTTATTATTATAATATGTTATTGTAAATTAATATTTTAAAATTGTGGTGGCAACACCCACTTTTGTTTCTTTTAAAGTTTTGATTGTTTCATGTATATTTAATTAACTAAGTAGTATTGTATTTTTTGTAAATAATTTATCTTCAATCAGAACTCAGAAAAGTGGTATTCTTTAAGAAGCAATAAGAATTATTTCTTCTGAAAGAATGAATCCTTTTCTTCTATCATCTTCTGGTTATTCTTTTTTAAACAATTTTTGTGAAAATGAATTCTGAATTCATTTAGAATAAAAGAAAAAGGCAGTTATAATCTAACTAAGAAGGTGTATGTTTGTTTTAACAAAACCGTCTTTCGATATCATGGGGTTGTCTAGTTCTGATGTGAGATGGAGTCTAAATTATGTTATATAAAAAATATCTATAGCAAATCTTCTCACACTAAAAGTAAAAAAATACAATACCCCATTACAAATTAAATTTACATGAAACAATCAAAACTTTAAAAGAAACAAAAGAAGGTGTTGCCCCCATTTTTTAAAATATAAATTTACGATAAATAATAATTAATAAAGGAACAAAAATCGTTCTACAGGGGAGAGTCACCACATAGTAATCATATCTCAATAATAATTTTATTTGGCATTAAATTTTTTGCCCATAAATAAAATGTCAAAATAATTCTGCTATGTAGATATTCGAACCTCTATCAAACAGCAGAAGTGATCATGCATTCAGTTTTTAAAAATTCTGCACATCTTGCCTCCTTGATCTTGGACATCCTATTTAGGGGAGAACAAAAAGTGCCTATACAAATACAATATTGGGAATCAGATCAAAATTAATCATCTTCCTCTAATGGGAAGAGAAGAATAATATTCACATTCTACTGAAAAAAGATTTAAACAGCAATAACTATTTAACACAGAACCAGAAGTCATTTTCACCACAAGCATAAATTATTATATGGGAAATTGATAAGAAAATCAACCGATTTTACAAATGTGGTTTCACATTTTGACAATTCAACTGTGACAGTTTTTACAAACGTGGGAAAATTTTTAAAAATAATAATAAATAATTATCATACTTCAAGAAAAACTGACATTACATTGTTGATTCCTCTACAATAACCAATAAATCAGAGATTTATTTCACAAATAAGGCAGAAAATTGGGTGAAAAAATCTCCAATTTTTATTCACTCTCACCAAAATATCAACAGACAAATGTATTTTATCTTACTCAAACAAAATCAAAATGGAGTTTTAAAGAATTATGAGTTTACATTACTGAAGAGTGTTTATATTATATATATATATATATATATTCTTTCATTCATTAGAAAAAAAGATGAGATTTTTTTCACCCTATTTTGCAAAAGATTGGATCAACGAAAAAGTCATATTTGGGAGAAAGGAAAAAAACTAATCAACTTTTAAGGGTATTCTGGAATACTAATGAAAATAAAAATTGCAATTTGATATTAAGAGTTTATTCCAAAATTTATAAAAAAGTGCCTACAACAATGGCATGTAAAATGCAAATGCTTGCCAAAGTGCCTTCATAATGTTTTAGCAAGCTCCTTCTACAACAAAGACATCAGCAAATGCAATACGAATTAGAGGTGCTCATTAACAAAGCTGGATTATATTTGAAAAAATGTTATTTTATTTTAAAGAAACATACAAAACTATGAAACTATAAATTTTAATATAATGAGAATTTAAAAGTGACTGGAAGTATCATTTTCAGCTCTATAACTAATGAACATTTCAAATTGTCCTTCATTTATTCAAAACCTCAAATCTTATCTATTTATCTATATTGTTTGAAGAAATGAACACAAACACAATCTCTATTCCGCAGTTCCCTCACCTGTATTTTTTGCTTGAGTTCAGCATTCATCTCTTCTGCTTGGAGTAGTTTCTTTTGAGTTTCTGCGATGATTTTACCTTTACTTTCCAACTCACTTTCATATTTCTTAATAGAAGTCACAACCTAAAAATTTATCCTTTTGTCAGTTTTTTTTTAATTTATTTATTTGCAATATTTTTTTGGCATACTTTGTTATATACTTTATTTTGTATACTTTGTTTTCAATCTTATAAAAGCATTCAAATATTTGAATTGATTATCAGTAAATGTGAAATTTAAAAGCTAAAAAATAACGCGAGAATAATTTTTTTAAAAAATGATATATTTTTTTAATAAAAACCATTACAATACACAAAACATCTTAACACTAGATTTACGGACCAAGCCAATTCGACTCATAAAAAATTTGATCACTTTATATATATATAAGTATAAAACTTTAACATTACTTTTTAAAAACATACATTGGTTTTTAGTTAAATTAAGAGATATATGTAAACGTTCATTCCTCTTCACCGCAGACCCCTTCGTTTCGCATTATCGAATGTGGTTGCACCTATTTTCACGGTTGTGAGCCAATTTGACTCTTAGAATGGTTTCACAGTAACAGTATTGCATAACAGTAAATATTTTACGAAAAGATTTTATTTTCCAATTGGCTGAAGAGCTAAGAAGTAAATATAGAGAAGAAGTTGAGATCACTTAAGCATGGAAAAATTGTCACGTTCAACAATCAAGCAAAAGAAACAGATGTACAAACCATTGTGCTAAATGTAATAGAAATGCTCGCAGAAAATGTGTTTAAAAAACTGAGTTTATAAGTAAAAAATGTTTTACATGAATTTTTTCATAATAAACATTTCATTTAAATTGATTTGGAACTTCGCAAAACAACTTCAATTTTCTCGTATGAGTCAAATTGGCTCACTTCTGTAAAAATAGGTATATAATCAACATCTGTAAATCTAGTGTTGAGAACTATTTTTGATTGAGTTGCAAAAATTTCATTAGTATAAAATTTATAACATTCATAAAAAATTTACCTTTTCATCCAAATCCTGAAAGGATGCTTCCAGTTGTTCTTTCTCAGTTTCAGCCCTTTTTGTTTCCAGCTGCACGATCACATCTTTCAGAGATGAAACTTGACTTTCTGCTTTCGTTTTGGCAGCCAAAGCAGCTTCTAATTCCCGTTCCAATTCCACATTTTTCTTTTCTAACTTGGACACCAATTTTTTTGTTACAACATGTAACTCAAACTGTAAAAAAATATGAAAATTTAAAACATTTTAAATATTATCATAACACTTCTTTAGAAAACTTATTTATAAATTTAAATATAAAATTTATTTTATAATTTTTATGTATAAATTTAATTTATTAAATTTATTTTAGCATTAAAAATAAATTTAATCCATACATTTAATATAAATTTCAGTATAATAAAAATATCATAAAGTTACTGGAATAAAATACAGAGATTATTAATACTCATTATTAACTGTATTGCATAAATTATAGAAGATAAACCATGCTGAATTCTTAAAGAAATAATATAAAATGAAATACCATAATATACCTAAATCACTTAAGTACTTTGTAATTGATCTTCAATTAAAATAAAGGGGAGTCTTTTTTATTAATTTGTTGGTTTAATAATGCATGCAAATTAATAATACATGCAATTCAGAAGTAATTTCAAAAATAGGGGAGGTGGGGTGAGAAAACAAATTTTATCATTAAAAATAAGGGCTATTTAAGTACCTTTGGAGGGAAAAAATTAAATATATTAAGTTTTTAAATAGAAAACTGGGCATTTAGACAGTATTAATTAAGATGGGCAATAAGTTAACTAATTTTATACAAATACTAGTTAATATACCAATGTTATTCATAATTAAAAAGTTTTCATGCACAATATTTTTGAAGTAGAATTTACTTTTATATAGCATTTTATAAAGTGATTAGTAAAACTTTTTTTAAACATTTAATATTCCAAAAATTTAATAAAAACTTGCATTTAATTTAGAAGCAAAAATTCTTACTTTATAAGATCACCCCCCTATTTATCATAACTTTATAACAGTTTCAAGAATAACATGGCATGTTTCAAATAATATGGGCTGTTGCACCATTTTGCATGAATGCAGTGAACAAACTTTCATGTTCTTACAAAGTAAGAATGATTTTCAGCCATAGAAACTCACAATAATAGGCATTCATGATGCAGCAATCTTCCTATCTTTAAGGTATGCTCTCATCAAAAAGAAGGGAACACAGAATGAAATTAACTGTAAAACCACACCATGTGATGACATCTTAATAAGTATTTGGTGGCACCAAAATATTACCTTCGCTCGCCATAACTCTTGGTGCTATAAAAATTGTTCCTTTTCTACCGACTCACTGGTAGGGGAGTATTGTGGTGACATCTTAATAAGCCAGTAACAGCCAAAAGACACAAGCGTGCACTTTTGTCAAATGGATAAGTTACTGGACTTCAAACCCAAACATCGCATTTTCAATCTTTGGCAGAATTCAACCTACTCATTGGCCCAATTCCAGCCAATGCCAATGCCACATTAATGCTCCATGGTCGTATCCAGTGCCACAACCACTCAGTAATGTAATTAGAATACAGAGATAGTTTATGTACATTTTTAGGATATGCAATACCTCATATGCAACAGTTCCTAATATTCAATGCACTGCCTCTAGTATCTGATCTGATTACAAAATACCTCAAGCCATGTACTGCCAATGCATGTTTTGGCCAGAAATCGGTAAGTAAAATCAATGCTTTGTTGATCCGAGAGTTCAGCTTTTCCACGATATATGAATACTATTTTTAAATGAATGTCGGAACCTTTCGGAACATAAACCAAAATACAGATAAGTCACATTATTTTGATTGAACACATATCAAAGAATTTAAGAAATTAGACACTTTTTCAATTACATTAATTTCGATTTCTTCCATACTTTCGTCAAAAATCCATTTTCATTCTCTTCCTGGCCTTACACCCAATTTCCTAGTCTTTTCAAATTAAGTAATCATCTTTTGCAACATTTCCAGGATTGATATTCTTTCAGAGCAGCTAAAGCATTAATACAGTTCTAATAAAACAATCTGACCAGTAAGACTCAATCTGTCTTCTCTAAAGGCATGATGAAAAATGATGCTATAGCACTGACTATGATCAATTTAAATATTCTTAATATGCAAAATGACCATTCTAGATTACATAGAAGTCAAAATTTAAACTATATTATCATTATTGTTACTCATACTTATTATTTATAAATAAATAATAAACTATTAATACTTATTTTCTCCTTGGTCCATATAATGTACAAACCAAGTTTCAGTGAAGTAATCAACCAGAACTGGCTCTACATATATCTGAGTAGGGGTCACTTTCATTATAACATTTTATGTGTAGAGACAGAACTGAATAAAACTCATATAAAAGTTTTAGTATCTAAAAAATTAAGTCTATGAGTTATGAAAATTTGTTAAAATGGTGCCAAAACAGAGAACACAAATAGTAATATTTAACGAAAACAAACTAATCAAATTAAATTCAAGTAAGAAAGCCAATAGATCTTAAGAATGTAAAAATATTTGGGTGGTATTTTTCACCCACCAAGTCTTGTAATGTTGAAGACGAATTAAGAAAGCGAGCACAATAAGAATTAAATGCAGGGCATTCTATCAAGATATGAAGAACACTAAATTGAACTTGGCAGCTGTTGCACATTGGCACATTTTCTCCAAATAAGAGACGTTTATGTGTAAAGCATGTATGCCCTATATGGCGACGAGTTAATTTCACATCCATCTCGCGTATTGGATGAACAGGCCATAAAACAATGTAATTTTTAATAGAATGCAATTTATTTCCAATCTGAAGATCTCATGACTTTTGTCAGTTACAAGAAAAGTGATGAACAATGCACCTTTTAATATCGCAAAAGGAAAGCCCGATGCTCAGAAAAGACGACGCAGATTTTGCAGCCAAGTCCGCCATCTCATTTCCCAAGATGCCAACATGACTCGGCACCCAACAGAAGATAATCTGGAAATCATTTCCTAAAAGTCGTAAGGTGAATAAAATGTTGAGGGCAATGGGATGTATCCGATTTTGATAGTGTGAAAGTGTCATCAAAGCACTCATGCTATCGGTATAGATAATAAATTTACGCTGAGCGGTGGTTGATATTTTCTGAAGAGCACAAAAAACTACCACTAACTCAGCAGAAAAAACAGAGCAGCAATCGTGAAGACGGTGGCTCAGCATATCAGATGTAAGAACAACTCCACAACCAGCATGTCCATCTGATTTTGCACCAAAGATCCATGACAAACAGGATAAAGGATCAACCTTCCCATTCTGTGGTTCCGTATCAACTGTAAGTTTTTATTATTTTATTTTTGGCTAGTTTTTATTTGTCTAAATGTTTCCACAATCTATGTAGTAGACAAGAACATTCATTTTCCTGCCTATACCATTACTTTCGTACCCACCAACAAACCATGTTGTTACACTAACCCGTACTAGTACACGATTCGCACTGAAGTATCAATCGTCAGAAAACGTACTAGTATGTGTCCCGCATACAACGTGTTAAAAGGAATGGCCATATTAAATGAAACTTGGTATTTTCCTCAATAAAAAAATTCACTTATTTTAAAAATCTGCATCCAAAACAGAGACTTACATTTTCTGTGAAACTGCCGTTAAGAGAAGCGCTGGTAGCAGAAACATAGGAATCTGAAGTTGATAAGCATTGCTGTTCTTTCTAAAAAAGTAAAAATAAATAAATAAAAATAATATTCTAAAATAGCTTCTTATTTACGTACATGAAGATATTGAATTTATTTTTAATTGAATATTTCCCATACAAACACAATTTAAAAGCTTTTTTTAATGCGTTGTAATCTTTACTAATAACAAAGGCGAATGTATTTTGGCACTCTTACTGGCTCTGTTTGATTTAATAGAGTCAAACATATTTCAGATGGCAGGAATATACATTTCAGAGATTTGTTAAAATTTTCATTAGATGTAAATGGAGAGAAACATTTTTTTGGAATAATTACCAAAAAGTATTAGTACATTAAAAATAATTTTACACTGTCTTCAAAATAATATATTCTGAATTACTCAAATTGAGATATAGTTTTCTCCCTTATTTTTAGAAATACGATTCACAACATTTTGCATTGTGATATAAAAATCATACTTATTTCACTGATCAAATTATTAAACTTCGTACATTTTATTTGTTAAAAAGGATATCATTTATCTAAATAAAGGATTTCATATTAAATATTAACTCATTTTTATCACTTTTAGATTAGATTTGTAATGAGATATTCTAGATATACATTAATTTTTAAGGGCATGGCATAAATTATAAAGCTGCAGATGCATTTATTTAACGAAATAAATAAAATAATTAGTAAAATTAATTCAAAATTGAATATCTATACCATAGGTTCCCAATGTGGGCGTTTGAGGTTTTCAGGGGGGCAGTAAAAGCCAAGAGAAAATTAGGGCCCAGAGGGGCATAAATAGATTAACCAAATATAATCTGGAGACTTCGAAATTCAATGTCTTTACATTTTTATCAAAATACTTTTCAATATAATTAAGTATGTGTTTTGATAGTTCTCTGAAACTGTCAATTTATTTATTAAAAAAGCAATAGGGTTATTTCTTATCATCAAAACCCTTGCCTGTCCTTATGACAGGTAAGCTAAAAATTTTATTTCTCTTTTTTTAAATAAAGAAGAAATTCAATAGAGTTTCAATTTCAACAATATTCTATCTATAAGTAATTTTTTAAAAATTTAATTCTAGTTTTCACCATGCATTATGTGCGGTCTTATTTCTCTGGAGTGGGAGGGGGGCGGTACTGAAATATTCACTAGAAAAGGAGCACCAGTTCGAAAAAGGTTGGGAACCTAGGATCTATACTGTATTAAAATGAATGAATCATCTGGTAGTTAATAACAATTAAATATTAATAAAATTTATAAATGCTATAAAATACAGAGCATTTAAAATCATTGATTTATCATTTTAATAATATCACAAAATACATATTATTTCAAATCAGTCAATATTCTTATTTGATTTTGTCACAAGAATGAGAATTTATATCTCTTTAAAATACTGAAGATGAGGAAGAAAAGGACTAACTATCAAAGGTGATTATTAAGTCGGGAAGCAGGGGTGATCCTATTTCTAATTTCCTGTGATACACAGTAATACTACATAGCATATTTGTTTCATTTCATATAATAATGAATGAAAATTATGTATCATTATGGATAAAAAAAATTGCTAAAATTTTGATACAAATATTAGAATTTTGGTCCCAAAACCAACTTCCAAATTTCATTAATATAAGCCATTGTGTTTAATTAGTTACATTCACATAGATATATATAAACAATCTGACAAATGGTAACCATCTTGAAAGATTAGTTCCAAAAAATAAATATACATCCACATTTCTGATAAAATTAGGAGCCAAATTTTTTCCAATACATTCTCATTTTCAACAGCTCATATTTTATCCAAACTTTGATAAAATGCTAAAAGCTTAATGTTAGAGAGCCATTATTCAATTCCATTCAACTCAATATGTTTTTGAATATGTGTTCACAAAAAGTAAAACTGAAATAATGTGTTTATCATATGCATGATGGTTTAAAACGTGGAGATTTATCAAAATTCTGATGTCATTTAATGATTATAATACTTTTTCTACGCATAATAGAAAGGAAGATTATTCAAAAGGGAAATAATATTTAGTTCCCAATATATATTTTTATGTATTACACACCTCTTTTAATTTTTGCTGACACTCTAACAAAACATGCTTAGTATTGTACAGTTCTTCTAACAGATCTGTCTTTTCTTGAAGAAATTCTTCCATTCTCAAAGTTGCTTCCTCAAGCTTTTCTTCTAAAGTGAGCTTTTCATACTCTCCGTGATGAAGTTCATTGCTAAAAAAATTAATAAATAAAATGAAACAATTAAACTGCCACCAGAAAAAAAAAAGTGCAACTCAAAATATCTTCACTGGCCACAGTTTGTTCAAACAGATAGCAGCAAACTCTTTTTTTTTTAAAGAAATATAGAAAAAAATGAGCAAACAGTTGAAACTTTCAGGTGCACTTTCTAATAAAGATGTTACAGACTGCAGGTTAAAAATTGTGATTGTTAAGAAACTTTTTAACAAATTGATATAATCATTTTAACATTGTTATCATTTCTAACTAAACAGAAAGAGAAAATTTGCAGCAAAAAGTAGGTACTTTTTTAAGCACCTTCACAGATGCATGTAAACTCACATATTTTCAAAGAATAGGATACTTTCTGTTTCGTAATGCATAATTTTCAAATAAATTTTTTTTTTCTTTCATTTTAAATGTGTATTTTTTAAACTTTTATATTTATTTTGTATTTGCATAATTTCTTCTATTATAAAATAAATATCTTTCTTGATTTGATAAAAAATGATAATGTGAATTAACATTATTAAAAAAATTGAATCAACTTTTATAAGATTAGTAAAAAAAGTATACAATCTTTCCCAACAATTCTTAATAACCAGTTAATTGGAATGGTCACATTTCTAAAAAAAACTAATACTGATGTAGAGACATAACATGTGCATAACAAAACATAAAAATTTTATAAAGTTGCAACAAAAACAATTTGTGCTACCTTTATGTCAAACCTAAATTTAAAAACTAGAGGAGGCAATTAAAAATAGCAATTAATATTTTCCCCATATTAAAAATATTTCATAAAACTTTTAGTATCATATTTTTTTTATTAATACTGATACTTAAAATAATAATAAATAAGGTATATAAATATCAATAGATTCAAACAATCTAAAAATATAAAAAAATTGACAAAAAATAGCTTTTCATCTTTTAATTGTAATATTCAAAATATGATAGAGCAATTTCTAAAAATAATTATAAATTTGGAGGTTGAAATGAATCTCATACTTACTGAAAATATAAATAACTGCTTTAAATTTTAAAAAGTGATGCAAGAATTGAAAACACATTAAATTTATTTATAAGATATTCATAAGAATACATCTTATATTTCACTTTCAGTGAATATATGTAAAAATATTTATGATATATCATTGATTGTTTTGAAGGATGAATGTGACGCAGCAAGTTTGAATGCCAAAAAATTCCATTTTAAATAAAAGTTCTTGGATTAAATCAGCTTATTTTCAGATATTAAATTTGAAACTTTCAGACTGAAAGTGCCATCTTTTTTTGTATTCCTTTTAGGTTCTAAATCCACCATTACTGATGAATCTTTTGAGCTGGCAGGCAATCTTATAAGTTTTCCTTTTTGAACATAACTAGGAAGTGTCTATTTTCCCCATTTTATTTAGGCTTATTATCTTTTTACAAAGAGAGGAGTACTCAAAAATTGGATTTTGCTGAACTTTTCAAACAAATTCAAGAAAATTTAGTTGATTTTTTAAAAATCGGTACAGTTTGTATTAAATGCAGATTTTTAGAAGCTCATTATTTTAATAAAATGCTCTATTTTATTTTGAATAAACTCACAGTTTCACATATAATAAACAAAGCATTCAGTAAGTTCGAGTTTAGTAGATTAAACACCACTAAGCTTCTTTCACTGAATGAATGTTCTTATACCTGTCAGAAATATATTTTTTTTCGTGCAATTACAGAACTCGCATGCATGTTCATTAACTGAAATTTAAAATCTTATATGGGAGAAAAACAGTTGATCAAATCAAATTGGAATGATCTATACAGGAAAAAAAATGCGAGTGTAGAAAAGAGATAGGTTTCCATATTACATAACCATGAAGGATACTGTCCGTTTTCGGAAATTATGTTTACCATTATTTATTTTTGCAGTCTTTAAAAAAAAATCGACATTTTTTTTTTTTTTTTTGATAGGAAAGAAATAAGAAGCTTAAAATTCCCTGTATTTTTGCAAGTTCCAATGAAAATCTTTAAATTTCCCAATATTTTCCTGGGTTTTTTTTTTTTGTTGTTGTTGTTGTTTTTCAGATTTTAAAATTCCTATTTTTTTCCAGGTTCTCCCAGTAATGTAGCAAGCTTGTCAGATGCTTCCAATGACGTTAACGAAAGTCTCAGTATGAAGACCGTAGTTTACAATTCTATAAGTATAATTTCAATTCAGAATCTTTATTAAAAAATCTAGCATTTTTTCGAATTAACTTTCTATTTAAAATAATAAGATTTAAGTATTTGTACATGTAATGTAGTAAATATAAGATCAGAGTATATAGAACAAATATTATTAACTATGTAAACAAAGCTTTTCACCCATTTAGAAACTTCTTTTTCTGTAATGAAATCAAAAAATAAAATTCTAACTTTATTTTCTTTGGCAATTTCTTTATTTGTATTCCTCCAAAAACAGACATTTCTTTTTACAAAAAAATTACTAGTAGTAACACTAAATTAAAAAATGTGCTGAAATATAAGAAACAAGTGCATTAAAAAAAGAAATGTGCAAAAGAGTTAAAATCACTTAAAAACAAACTGTTGATTACTATTTTTTAGTAACACATAAAATTGCCTCTGAAGATAAATTATTTTTTTCTCCACCTAGATAAGTAATAGATGCGAGAAGAATCAAGTTAATGAAACAATTAGCAATTTTCAACGACAATGTATATCCTATATTCTGTTTACTTCTAATCAGAGCATGGATTTCACCAAAAATTTATTCAAAAATGCAAAAATTGATTTAGGACACACATTAAATTTTAAGACATCCAATAATAAAGCATATCTGACTTATCGCTTTCAGATAGAAAAAGATGGACAGACATAATTTCAAAAGTATGTTTTTCGATTTTGAAAGATTTGAAATGCAATAATTCGTCAAAATCCTGTGGCTGAATTTTTTTTATTATTATAATACTCTTCCTTTTGCACTTTTCATATATAAAAATGTAAAAAAACTATTCATTGGGTTAAATTGGACTAAATTATACCTTTTTGCTCTCAATCGAAGTGCATCTTGCCTCTGCCGTCCTTTCATACAGCGAATAAGATGGGACGCTTTCTTTTCTGTTATTGCCTTGAGTTCACGTTCATAGCCCAGAAGATGCTTTATTTGCTAAAATTATCAGAAATAAATTCTATATCTTTGAGAATTTTAAAAAACGCATGCAATCAAAAGACAGAAGAGAAATAATGTCTGAAATACCTTTACTTCATTCTGCAGTTCTGCTACTAACTGGTCAGCTAATAATTTATCAGCCTTCAAGATGTCGATTTCACTAGCTTTGGTTTTCAAATGAGCATTCAGTTGCTTTATTTCATTCTTCAATGAAATTTCTTGATCCACTAAATGCGTGATTTTCTTTTGAAGCGAAGCCACTTCTCTTCTTTTAGAACTGGCATCCACTTCACTAAACGAAGTAGAGGGTGACTGGAAACCCAAGTCATCAGAAGAAGATAGTCTAATTAAAATTAATCAAATATGAAGTATAGAAAGCTACAATAAAATAAAAGATAGCAATGATATTTAATATTTACATATCTCTCCCTACACTCATTCAATATCCTATCTTTCAAAGAAATATTTTTTTTAAAAAATCCTAAATAAATGTCCTTAAAATGAACAGTACTGGGTGGATGGTGGTGGGTCTAATGCCACTTGGTCATACCAAGCCCGAAGGAAAGCTGCTCTTTCAAATTGAGGCAGGGGTATGCGCCTTTCGTTGTTAACAGAACACCGTTAAGGTAAAAGTACAAATTCGCTCCACACACATGACAAAGTTCTTTTTAGGGGCGGTCGAACTCGTTCATCCATCAGCCAGTCAACATTTAAATTCCAATCCCTCATCCCTGATCCAGCATCCCTAGAGGTATCATTTGTTATGGGAACATGGAGGACCTATTAAATGTGACCTAACTGCCATTAGCCAACACGATGATCTTCGGCCGAGAAGAGAACAGAACTCGCAACCTTTCAGTTACAAAACTAACGCCCAGGCTACCGCGACCTCACAGCACTAAACAACAAATATATTTTGCTATAATATATAAAGGAGGAACTATATTTATTTTACTGGATAACTTTTTTCCTGGAGTAATTTATTTCATTTGTTACCCATTTTCAATTTTATATTCCACTTAAAAAGTGTATGAATTCATAGAATTTTATGGAATTAAGTATTAGTTAATATTAAGTATTAGTTAGAATTAAGTAAGAAGTTATAGTAAAACAATATCCCCTAGTTTTAATCAGGTGAAAAAGCAAAGGAAAGTAAATTACCCGAAATTAATATGGTTTATATTTACACAATACTTAAAATAATGCTATAATTAATACTTATATTTAAATTAATACTTATATTTATATACAGATGAAAACAAATTATCTTTATTATTGCCTAGAATTGGCAAGAAAAATTCACATATTAAAGAAGGAAAAAAATTTCCTCATGCTTTCAAATTGAAAGTCACAAAATATTAAGGATTCAAGTGAAATAAAACACAAAATAACATAAGATATATATATTTCCCTGCATTTTCCCAGTATTTTAAGAGGATTTTAAAAGTTCTTAAGAGATAAAATAAGCAAACAATAAAATCTTAAAAACACAGACAAATTCAATTAAATAATTAAAATGATCTTTCTATTTTTTTAAAAAATTCTATAAAATCAATGGATGAAAGCTTTTTTGATATCAATTGATTATCAATTTGATAGTTCATATCTCAGTGAAGCTATCTATTATCTATGTGAATATCTCTACTTTATGCTCTAGAATCCTGTAGTAATAATGCATACAATTTATGGAGTATTAACAATGGCATAATAATAGAGATTAAAGCATTTATAAAAAAAGTTCAAATACATGCCATTGATAATTTATTGTATTTAATTGTAAAAATTGGAACAGTTGTAACAGTTAAATTTATCCAAATAGAATTAAAATAATTTTTTATACTCTATTATAAATATATAAGATAAAAATTGCAAGTAAAAATTAAAATTCCTACTAATAAATTCATTGTTTCTGTTGAAGCTTTTCAAGAATTAAATTGCTATAATTGTCATTTATAAGTTATCTTATTACTAAATGAATATTAAAAATAATAACAAGTATATTATAATAACAATTTTCATAATGATATAAAAACTAAAACAATTATACATGCTGAATAAAAAAAATTATTAAAAACAAATCTTGTCTTTATAACCAAAAGCAAGCCTTCTCCTTGAGCAAGAATATTTTATATTCATTTTAATGAGTAAAAATGTTTTTTTAAATTTTAAGATTTAACTATTAAAAACTTTATTTCACAAAATTTATCCTAAAATTTTATTTATTAAACATGTAATGCATCAAAATCCAAATCTACAAGACCAAAAAAATGTTTTTAAATACCTCTCAATAAGTGTTTCAAAAGGTGTAGTATATGTGAAACCGATGAATGGCAAATTTTTTCCACTGAACTCCCTTTTTGTAACAAGTTCACTCATATATAATCGAGTTTCTGGTTCAAAATCATCAAAATTAGAAGTATCGTCAATGCCCGATACCAGTGGAACATATGGAGGTAAAGCTAAAACAAACCAATAGTTAGTTTAAATTAAATATAATCCATTTTATTTGCTTTTCTATTGCTACTGAGTTATTATACCATATAAAGATCAATTTGTATATTATTAATATATCATTATGCAAGAAAAAAATGCAAATACTCTCTAGACAAATCTAGTCAATAGGGCACAAAATATAACCATTTTGATTAATTTGCCAGCAATCGATTTCATAAAGAATTAAACATATTTCAGAGAATTTTCAAAATTACTCACATCAGAATATATTTAAAATGTATATACTGCATTTAATGCTAAAGATTTCATGTTATGAATACCATATATATAAGTACAAGAAAACAAATGCTAGAAATTTTTTAAGTATAAAAAAGTAACTTTTTTTCTCTTAAAATATAGGACAATGAAAAACATAGCATTGATCACACATTGAGCACTCTTCAGCTTTGTTAAACTTATAAACCTTCTATAAATATAACTAAAGTGAAACCTGTACATAAAGATATTGTTAGGATCTAGCTAAAGCATTGTTATGGCCAGATTAATAAATCACTTCATATCATAAGAACTTTTACAATGAAAATTGAACCAACCATAAATAAATATAAAAATAGATTTTAAAAGGTTCGATGATTTTTTGAAGGTATAGGTATAAATATATTTCATAAGAAAATTACAACAAAAAAAATGTTTTAATATGTTTACTTTATGATGCAGATGGCACTTCTATCCATTTCAGCCCATCTAACCAGTTCAGATTCAAGCAGGAAACATTTTACATTTCTCTCCTGTCTAAAATAATCCACCCCAAAAAAATTAGGAAAAATACTTCTCATCTATAATTGAGGGAATAGATCGATTTGAAAAAGTAGATGAATAGCCAGCAAATGACATTTCATGGGCTAGCAATCATTGGTTAATAAATCATGCATTTTATAAACAAAAACAAAGGCATATTTTAATCATCATCCCCACTGCTTCTCTTAATTTCCCAATTACAAAAGAGTCAACACTTCAATATAGAGGCAAATCTTGTTATCTCAAATTCCAGATGACGTTTTTGGATTAAAAAACTAGGCTCGATGTTAATCAGCTTTCAAAAGAGAAAAGATCAGTGTGCACAAGCACAAAAAAAAAAAAAAATGATAACCTTCATAGTACACAGGTTTAAACTACATTTCATAAATAAAAATCTTGTGGGCACCAAATGAAAAAGCCATGCTAGAGTGATTATCATTATAGGCAATATCGTTATAAACAGGTTTCATTCTATATGCATTTCATTTAAGAACAGATTCATGTTTGGTTAAAGTTGAATTGCTGATGCCAATTGTTAAAATTTGGAAATTAAATATATATATTATTTCCAAAATATTTCAATAATAATTATGCTTACTATGTCTTATGTTATTCCAGTCAATATCTGTAAATAAAGGATGCACAATCAATTTGTCATAACTTAAACGCTTCTGAGGTTCTTCAAGTAAATTCTTAATCAAATCAATCATTTCATTTGATACTTCTGAAGCTTCAGGTGGGAACTTTAATGCATTCTGAAAATAAAATAATGCATAATTTACTTAAATAATTTTCACTTATCTTAATAACACATTTTGATACAATTTAAAGAAAATCATTACCAACATATTTATGTCAAATTTACATTCAACATACTTTACTAAAATGCAAATGTCAGTTAAAAATCAACTACTTCTAAAGATTATTTTTGAGCTATCATAACTCAACTGTAATAACCCAACTGTAAGCTTACTATACATACATACTGAGAGGCCAAATTCTTATAACCATCTCCTCACTGTTTTGTTGGATCACTTTTTACCCTTAATACTACATGAAGTCTTCTTGTCATGAGCTATATGAGATGTTGGAAAATGAGAAATTTCAGAGCATATCCACAAAATGGCATCCTTAAAATTTGATATTGTATAAAACTGTCGGTTGACCTGTTTTATCTTATCCTGTAGTTTCTTGGTCGGATTAAGATCTGATGGTGATTGTACAAACTAGTTAAGTCAGGTAAAATCTCTGAATATGCTCTTTCAACCCTTTGTGGAAGTTATAAAAAAATAGAGAAAATATGGTTCAAGAATTTACATTAATAAAAATAAGACTATTTTTAAGTAAAAAGCAAACATTCAGAACAGAAAATGCATGTTTTATTTAATAATTTTTGATGTGCTTCTTTCAAATATGCTTTCATAAACACAAATAAATAGAAAGTATGATAGTAAAAAAGATAATTACCTTAAAATTCATTATATTATTGTAAGTGACTAAAACAGTGTCGCTGCTGAAAGGAGTTGAACCAAAAACCATTTCATAAGCCACAATGCCCAGTGACCACCAATCACATTCAATTCCGTAACTTTTGCTTGATGCTGGTCCAGCATTCATGGCTGTTAAAACTTCCGGTGCCACATAATCTGGTGTGCCAACAGGCATACTGCTGGTAACCTATTTTTTTCAAAAATAAAAAGTAGTATTTTACAGACAATCTCTTCATTAAAACAAAATCATAAATCATATTGGTATAGAACAGCAAAAAATATCCCAGTCATATTAAAATACCAGCAAATTTCATAAACTTTAGAGTAGCTGCAATTTCTTTAAATGTTTTACCTAATGTTTTAATAATTTTTAAATTTTAACGAGATCAGCTAGCATACTATAAGTCTTTTTTCATTGGATTTCAGATTGAATTTAAGGAACAAAATTCTATTTAAAAATAAATACAATTAAAATACTTTGTAACATTTTTACTTACATACATGTTGGCTAATAACATGTAATAGCAAATAGCAAATAACATTACAAATAACATGAAAATTGATTAAATTAGATTATTTAAATTTTGTAACTGCAAAAGTTTTGATTTAGTCCCAGTTGATGTAAAATTGCAGAAATAAATAACAAATAACTGCAATTTGCAACCAACTTCTAATAAATACTCTTCAATGTATAAAATCTATCGATAAGAAGTTGGTAAAGGAATTAAAAGTGTTTCATATGATTTCTTCAACTATATATATATTTGTAAAAAGGTGGTTTTCAGGAGGTCAGAGGTGATGAATTTGAGAAAGAAAAAATATCTTTCAGTTTTCAGATGACTTTGAAGATAATGTAAGTTGCAATATAAATATCTTTATATTAGAGATTTGGATTCTAAATTATTTGATAGGCACAGAATTAGATAGTTGGGAGGTGAACAAAATGATAATGAATGCTATGCAATTTCTTCTACAAAAAAAAACCCATCCAATCTTTGAAAATATTAAAAAATATTCCTTTCGAATAGTAAACATCAAGATAAAAGTATGCTAAAAACTCATATACATTACAAATGTAATTTGGAATGTAGCTAATATAAACAAAACAACACAAAATAGCTTATCTCTCTAAAAAGAATTTTAAAAATTGACATTCAAACCATTATGAAGGCAGAAATTATATGTAACCTGTTTTCATTCTTGCTTTGTTTTTGTCTTGCTTCAATTTGACATTTTCCTTCATACAACATTGATTTTTCACTGATCCCTTTATAATGGCATTAAATTGTGGCTATATTGTATTTGCATTATCAAATAGGCATTCCTTTGTTTCATTACAATAATTAAAATATTGATTATAGTTAATTATGTACTATAACATGATTATGATACACATGCTTACCAGTTTATGATTATTAAGTTTTGAAGAAGAACCGAAATCTGCAAGCTTGATATGCCCAGTTCGATCAATTAAAATGTTATCAGGCTTTATATCTCTGCAGGAAAAAAAAAATTGAGTTAACATGCATAAATAATGAAATTTCATTTAATATCTATAAAGATACAACTCAGATTAATGGTATTTAAATTACTATGAATGACCATGTTGAATTTATAACATATTTCCAAACATCTAAACTTTTCAAATGTCACTTATTTTTGAGATGTCTTATCAGTACAGAAAATGAATTTTTAAAATGTACACCATATAAAAGAAGAAAAAAACTGAAATATACAATATAAACACAATTTATGGAAATAAAAATATGAAAAGAAATATTTATGTTTCCAGGAAAAAAAATAAGATAAAAGGCTTTATTTAAAAAGAAATATGCACTGAATTGAAGATGTTGAGGGAGGACAGAATTTCTGGGGGGAAAAAATCATGGAACACAATTTTTTTTTTAATTATTACAGGCATTCATTCATATTGAAAATCACATAATTCAGCAATTAAAAAAAATAAAATCCTTTCACGTGTTAATAACTAAAAAAAATTATAATTAAGATTTTTATAAAATTTTAGTATTCTCTACATCACTGGGGAAAAAAAAGCTTCTTACTCTGAAAAAAAAATTCAATGACTTTAAAATTTTCAGAGACCTTTCTATAAAGAAATTCAACATTCATAAAATTACTGCTTTTAATATAAAAATACAAATAATGAATTTAAAAAAAATATTTTCATTATTAATATCCAAATGCTCAATAGCTTTCTTGCTCTTCCCTTCTAAATGCTTAAAAGAAGAGCATTACAGATTCTTAAGTTGTTATGCTCAATTTAAGTTAAAAACAAAAATTTGCAACTTACAAGTAAATTTTTGAAAATTATGCAAATGCCTTTGCTGTTAGCCACCATACAATAACTACTAAATACTAATTTTATACTAGATATTAAGGACTCTGATTTCACAGACCTGCACAAAACTGAAATGAAATAAATTCATTTAAAAATGTTAATTCATAAAGAATCAACTAATTTTATTTTTGATCACTGCTTGTCAAAATGAGGGGACAGGGAAGCAAGAGACAGATACAAATTAAGAAATCTTTATTTACATTTAAAAAAGTGGATTAGAAAAAATGCGCCATTAAAATATTTTAAATTGTTCCATTAAAGCTTCAGTTCTTAGACAAAATTCTATCTTCTATGCAATGAAAATCTTTATTCCCTTCTGTTTTTCATCATAGTTAATTTAAAGATTTCAGCAGGGGAGAAAAAACAATATCTTAAATTTTAGCTCTTTTTGATTTCATATGATTTAGTTTGTCTACAATGTTTATTTTCTTATGCCTTTCAGTTAAGCTAATGGACTAAATCCATAACAAATAAATTACAACATTTCTGGATTGCCTAAAATAAGATTTTTAGCTATTTCACTTTTAGTGAACATATATGAAAATATTTCCAACATTATTGAATGAATTAAAGGGCAAATGTGATGTCGCAAATTTTAATGTTAATAAAAATTCAGCTTTAAATTATTATTCTAGAATTAAAAAGTTTGAAATTAATTTATTTTCATACATTAAATCTGATGTTTCTGATTAGAGATGTCATTCCTTTTATACTCTAAACCCATGATTAATGACAATTCTTTTGAACTACACCACAATCTTGGATGATTCCCACATTTGGCATGTTATGCCAGAAGTGCAAGTTTTCCCATATTACACAGGCTTATTATCTTCTTATCTTTCCCATATTACTTAAACATTATCTTCTTAAAATCAATTCATTCACAAATTGATTTTAGTGGAATTCCTTGATTTATCTGTCCAACATTACACACAGATTGTATCTAGCATTATTCATTATATCATATTTACATCTGGTATTACATAAGATGTAAATATAACAGCTCATTGATTTAAAAGTATTCTCTAATCTACTTTGAATAAGATCACTGTTTCTGAAATAACGAAAAAAAAATTCAATAGAGTCAAATATAGGAGACAAAATATCACCACACTGCTTCCGCAGATTAAATATTGCTTACCCCACCAGAAAAATGTATTCTATTTTTTTGCCTAGTTACAACGCCCGTGTATACCTATTAACTTCAACTTTGAATTATCATGGAAAAAGAAAAAATGACTCGCAAATCAGAACTCGAATGATTATACAGAAGAAAAAAAAAAGGCAAGTTTTACCTTACAGAATCACAAATGGTATTGTTTCAATTTTAGAAGCTATGATTAAAATATTTTATTCTAGCAATCTTTAGAGATATGCACTTTTCGGATGTGAAAAATAATTTAGAAACTTAAAATCTCCTGTTTTTATACAAATTTTCAAATTTCCCTGCATTTTTCTAGTTTTAAATTCCCTCTGTTCTCCCAGTGGTATGGTAACCCTGTTATAGTGATCATGCATAACATAATATTTTATATTCTTACCTGTGGACATATCCCATAGAATGAAGGCTATTTATAGCCAACACTAACTCAGCCAAATAAAATTGGCTCATTTCTTCAGGTAGAACATTATCATATTTTTCAAGCAAGGATAGCATATCACCACCAGGATGAAATTCCATGATTAAATACAAGTGCTGATTGTCTTGAAATGCATACTGCAGTTTAGTTAACCAAGGGCTTGTGGTCTTGGCCATAATTTCTCTTTCTTCTTCATAAAATGCCATCTATAATTAAAAGTTTCATTACTCATAAATTAAATGTTAAAACAAAAGGTACTACTAAAGAAATAAAATTAAAAAAAAGAATTATATTAAAAGAATTTAAAATGATAGTAAATAAAAATATCCCATAGATTTTAACAAATTAGTTTTTATAAGTTTACAGTCCAATTTTCTGTAAGAAATTAAAAATATATCAGATATGTTATAAAATCTAGAAATAATTTCTAAAGAACTAAAAACAGAAAAAGCTTAATAAATATATTTTGATTTTTACATTTTATGAAATTTCCAATTGCTCAATACTAGCAAATAATAAAAAACAAATTCCAAATTTAAGAAATTAATAATATTAAGTACATTAAAGTGTTATAAAGACCAAATTAAGAAATCCTACATAACTGAAAATTTTAATAAAATAAATTCACATTGCAAATTATGAGGTATCCCAAAAAGCAAGGAATATATGAAGTGTATTAACTGCCACGAGAAATCAGACTAAAAAATAAGCAAATCATTGGAAAAAAAAACAATGTGAATAAAGTCACAAGTTTTTTTTATTATTATTTATTTAGCTTGTCTTATCCTAACAAAAATAATAGCAAAATGTATATAAACTGAAGAGACCAATGTTTCTTAATTGAAAAACAGCTTAGAAATTTTAGATTATTCATCAGTTCATTATGAAATGTTTATTTTATTCACATCTACACATATATCAATGATTAATCCAGCATATTTTTTTAATTTAAAAATTAAAATTATTAAAATTTAATTTATTTAAAAAAGACATTAAAATTCTATTTTAATGATAACAAAAAAATTAAGTTTTTTAAAAAGAAGAAACACAGTAGTTTATATCAGTAGTAATTAATAGCACAAAAAAATAATACCTATATCAAATTCTCTCATTAATATGCAAGGTACCTACACTAAAGTCAATTATATTATTCATTTAGTATTATAATAAGTATTAAAAGAAGATTTATAAAAATGTCAGTAAAATAAAATTTATCAAAAGCTTTAAAATGTGCAATACATAAATAAAATTAGAATTTTAAAAGAAAAACAACTTATTACTTAAATGGAGAATTACTTTATTTGTTAAAAAAGAAATGCAAGAAGGAAAACTTTACATTTTGCTGTGAAAGCGTTTCTTGTTTCCGTAGAACTTTCATGGCATATACATCTCCAGTGGCTTTCTCTCTGACCACTTGTACTTCGCCAAAATGGCCTCTTCCAATTATCTTTTTCACTTCAAAGTCTCGGAGATTTACACGAATGGATTTTAATTCAGTCATTAAATCTTTAACTGTTTGAAAAAAAAGTAAGGAAAATACTAAATAACAAGTCATTAATATCACTGATTAAAATTATAAGATTATAGTTATTTATATTTTAGTGTATAACAAAATCCATCATAAAATACATTCATGCGCAATTATATAAAATATGTACAATTATATAAAACATGTACGTACATTTATCAACAAAAGCTGCAATGTGTTTATCTTTACGTAAATAGTCCACATTGCACTCCTCATACAAGGCAAATAAAATATCAAGCAATCCATCTCTGTGGATCAAATACTTTTTTGGAAGATTATAATTAGATTTCCCAAGAATCAGTTGATTCAATCTCATAAAACGAGTAGCAATTGAATCCTGAACTTGATCAGCCATGATAACTACTCTGAAAAAAATATTAATAAACATTAAATATAAAAAGTTCTATGATACTACACACATGAATAGTTAAAAGTGGCATACTTCTAAGTTTGATCTTTTTAAAAATTAACAAATTAATTGAAGAAAATATAATTTATTTTGGAATAAATTAAATTCTTGATCATAAAAATTAGAAAGTTCATCCTTCTTTAGCAAAATTTCCTAGTTTTTTTTCATTTGTTAAAAAAGGATAAAGAATTATATATTATAAAATTTTAAAAAGATAAATTTAAATGAAAAAATAACCAAGAAAATAGCTCGAGCATAAAGCTGCTTAAGATAAATTATGAATTATCAATTAATAAATGTAATTTTAATAGATTTAAATTAAAAAGGTATACAAAGAGTTTAATAATTATTTTTTCTTAATAATGTTCACTTAAATGTACAAATAAAAGTGTCTAATAAAATATTTATAAAAACAATTTACATTTATCTTTAATTTTTAGTACAGAGATCTTAAATTTCTTAAAATTATATGCACATAAATGTTTAGTATTTCTGACTACATTTTGCAATACAATAATATACAGTATAACGAATAAAAAATTATAGTTTTTTTTATAGGAATATAGTTATAAAGTAATATATCAATGTTTTCTTATTACATGACATGAGTTAAATTTTAGGTTATTGCCGAAAATATTTCAAATAGCGAAAACGGATTACTGCTTAACCATCAAAACTTTTTGGAAGAATCGAACTAAAGTATCAACTGGAAAAAAGTGAATTATTTTTAGTAAAAAAAACAATAAAAAGTTAATACTTTATTTTAAAAAGATCTAAATATTTAAAAGAAATAGAATTAAAATAGCTTATTAGCATTAAGTAATTATTTACGATTAAAGAAAATTGAATTTAAAAAAAGATGTAAAACAATCATTAATAAGTAGAACACGTTACCGTATTAAAATAGATAAGAAAACAAAAATCAAAGAAATGTATACATACTATTTAAAACAATTAAGATAGAAAACATATATTCTTAAATAAGAAGAGAAATCCCAATAATGAATGTTTCATAAACATCAAAACAATACATTCTTAAGCACGGGTCTTTGGTTACATTAACGGATTTCAGAAGTCCAAATAAACCGCCAGTCTGAAAAATTAAACAAGATTTGACGTAATAAAATGTTTTCACTTCATTTCATTTGCATCCCCACAGTGTCAATATCGCACTAATACTATCTCATTAGTGCATTATCCAAATGTGTATTTAAGGAATTATAAATGCATCAAATTAATGCTCAAATGCATGACAGTACACACGCAAATTTTCAAAACTTCATTTATAAATCAATACTTTCTCACTTTTAAACGAAAATCAAATATGATAGTTAGAATCTTACAAATTATCAATATCTCAATATTTTTTCGAGACAACATTACTCGTCTATTACAAGATGATGTTTTCTCAAATGTCTGTCAAAGTGCTTTTATATATCCAAAAAAAGAAGAAAGAATATCTTCACGCTTTTTTCTGAATTTCGTTAATGTTCCACACCTTCTGGGTGAGTCCCAATTCAATCTTTCTTGCCATCTATTTCAGCGTAATATTCACTTTATAACTATGTTTTAATTGAATTTCTTTTTTTTAAATACATTAATTGATTTTGGATTTGGATTTGAATTTCTGGCGCAAGATCCTGATATAGAATATACTGCGCCGAAACAGCGTAAAATTTCTCCATTAAGATAAAAGTAAAATTAGTTTTATATTGTAAAAAATGTAATTGCTTGTGTTCAAACTACTCAAATGTTAAAAAAGGGTGAAAGTTATTAAAACCAGACTAAACTTCATGTAAAACTCCAGCATCTTTAATATATAAGAAAATGTTTGGGTGATGAGTTTCACCCAATAAAAAGTCCAAGTTAAGATTGTCGGATTTAAAATAGTTACGTCGAAGGTCAATAAAGCGGGTGCATTCCATCAAAATGTGACGAACAGTTAACACAACTCCACAATCATCACATATTGGGGGAGGCTCGGAACAGAGTAAAAATCTATGTGTCAGGCGAGTGTGACCAATATGTAGTCGGGATAAAATTACATCATAGCGTCTACTTAGTTTTGAAGACCAGTTGGACAATTGTGGTTTAATAAAATGGAGCTTGTTGTTAGTCTCCATGTCCCATTGATTTTGCCACTGGCGATAACACCAATGAATTATAGTTGTGCGCATATCTTTATAAGAAAGACGTTGGGGCAAATTGACGCTCGCTGACTTAGCTGCTGTATCTGCGATTTCATTTCCAGAAATACCCACATGCGATGGGATCCAGGAAAGCAAAACTCTAATATTTTTTCCACATAGAAGGTGGTATATCTTCTTCACTTCCTGTAGAAGCGGATGATCAAGAGATGACGAGTTTAAAGCTTGCAGAGCACTCAGAGAATCTGTGTAAATAACAGACTTATGGATCTGTTGTTCATCAATATATTTGAGGGCTAAGTAAATAGCAGTCAATTCAGAGGTAAAAACAGAAGTAAACGGATGAAGTTTATAACTTATAATGCGATGACCATGGACAAATGCGCAACCAACATGATTAGATGACTTAGAACCATCCGTAAAAATGGGTTCATAAGAGCAATAAAATTCCCGATGGTGTTTATAAAGTGAAATAAAAACCCTGCTATCAGTGTCCGATTTTCTAAATTGTTTAAAAGGATCTTCATAGTGCAATTTATTTTCTATCCATGGAGCTGAATTCAGATTATCATCAGCGTATATCTGTATATCACTAAAATCATTTGGTAATATTCTTCGAATACGCAATCCCAAATGAGGTATGTAGGATTTGCGGGAATTAAACAACTGGTCGTCAACGTCATTCCGAATTTTCTCATGAAAAGGATGTCGTTTATTGGATAAAATACGGTAAAAATAAAATAGTGATAGCTTCGTTCTTCTATTAGACAAAGGAGGCTCAAACGCCTCAGCACATAAACTAGCTACTGGTGATGTCCTGAATGCTCCGATGCACAATCGGAGAGCTTGATGATGGACAACGTTCAAACGTTTAAGGTAAGATTGTCTAGCAGAGCCATAAATAACACATCCATAATCGATTGTTGATCGAATGATACCGCGGTAGACTCTAAGCAAGCACGTTCGATCAGCACCCCAAGAAGTATTGGATAAAACTCTCAGAATGTTTAATGACTTCAGACATTTAGTCCTCAAATATGCAATGTGAGATAGGAAAGTCAGTCTTTTATCAAAAATTACTCCTAGAAATTTGTGTTGATTCTGAATGGCAATTGGATTACCGCTCAAAAACAACTCTGGCTCCGGATGGAGAGGGCGTTTGCAGAAGTGCATAGCGACTGTTTTCTGAGGGGAAAATGTGAAGCCGAATTTATTTGACCAATCTACAATGTTATTTATCGCTTTCTGAAGCCGTCTTTCAATGCATCGCATGTCTCGGGCATAGCAAGAAATTTGCATATCATCTACATATAGCGTCTTGCTAACAGTTGCTGGTATAACAGATAAAATAGGGTTAATAGCTAATAAAAATAGTGTCACACTTAATATACAGCCTTGTGGAACTCCTTCTTCCTGACTAAAAACATTA
This sequence comes from Argiope trifasciata, assembly GCA_026543055.1. NCBI lineage: Eukaryota > Metazoa > Arthropoda > Arachnida > Araneae > Araneidae > Argiope > Argiope trifasciata. The sequence continues at coordinate 110,627 of JAPMOQ010008526.1, forward strand.
GAATAGGTATTACCAAGCCGTACTTTAAAATATCTCTGGTGTAAAAAATTTTGGATAAAAAGGGGCAACTGCCCTCTAAAATTGAGTTCGTAAAGATTTTTCATGATCCCGTATCTCCATGTTCGATCATATGCTTTATCTATGTCGAAAAACACCGATACCAAATGATTCCTTTTTATAAAGGCAGTTCGAATATCCGTTTCCAAGGCCAAAAGATTATCAATTGTTGAACGAGTCTTTCGGAAACCACTTTGGAAAGGAGAAATGAATTCATTTTTCTCCAGTATATGAACGAGGCGTGCGTTTACCATTTTTTCGAAGACCTTACACAAGCAGCTGGTGAGAGCTATTGGTCTATAGTTAGATGGTTCTTGAGAATCCTTTCCAGGCTTTGGTACAGGAATTATTATAGAAAATTTCCATTTATCAGGAAACACATGCTCCCTCCAAATTCTGTTATATAGGAACAGAAGATTTTTGAGGAATCTATCTGGTAAATGTTGCAGCATTGAATAGGTAATTCCGTCCGGTCCCGGTGCTGTCTGTTTCGTGACAGATAATGCCCTGCGCAGTTCCAAGATAGTAAAATCGGCGTTATACGAGAGATGCTTTTGTGTTTTAAAGCACAATTTGATCCTCTCTTGGTGTTTTTTGTGCGTGAGAAAAGGTTCCTTGTAATTACTCGATGAACACACAGAGGCAAAAGCCTCTGCAAGAGCATCAGCCATTTCCTGTACACTGGAAATGTCTTTCCCATTCTTTTTAAGGCAAGAAATGGAATGATCAGGGTATATACCGCACACTTTTCGAATGCTGGTCCACATATATTTGGAAGTTACAGAAGAATTTATACCTGATACGAATTTGATCCAATAAGTCCTTTGACTTCGCCGCTTAACTCGTCTTGCTATAGATTTGGCTTTTTGAAAAAGAATCAAATGAGTTGTTGTAGGACTCCGCCTAAAAACATTCCAGGCCTTTTTAAGATCTTTTTGTGCTTTTGTGCAATCTGGGTTCCACCATGGTTTTTTATATTTGATTTTTCCTGACCTCGATTTTGGGATAGAAGCATCTGCAGCTTTTATAATAGTGTCAGTTGTAGAATTTACAACGTCATTTAAGTCCCATTCTCTACCATATTCCGTGTTATCAGAGCTCTTGAAGTAAAGTCTATCCAGTCAGCTTTTTGAAAAATGTATCGTGGTAGACGTGAATGATTTACATCATTTCCAATTAATTTATCTAAAAATATGGGAAAATGGTCGCTATCAAGCAAGTCAGTTCCTACTCTAAAATTCAGGTACGGAGCTAATGAAGGTGAACATATTGCGAGATCTAGCGAATGAAAGGTTTTGCTCCTGTGATGAAAATATGTTTCTTCTCCATTATTGAGCAAGCACAATGAATGGTTATTAATAAACTCTTCAATCAGCTGCCCCCGAGGATTAACATCTTCGCTTCCCCAGAGAGGGTTATGACCATTTAGATCACCAATTATGATGAAAGGAGATGGTAATTCATCCACTAAGGCATTTAGTTCTCTTAATTCAACCGGAGTACTGGGTGGCAAGTAAAGACAACATATTGTCGTCAAAGAAGGGTTCAAGACTCGAACAGCCACAGCTTGCAAATTTGTATGTAATGGAATGACAGACGAAGGTGCATTATGGGATACAAGGAGGGCAACACCTCCTGTAGCCCGATCAGATTCATTATCCCTTCGTATAAGGCTATAATGTCTTATTTTCATAGAGTCGGAAGGTTTCAAATAAGTTTCCTGCAGAGCTATACAAATCGGATGGGTTTCATTAATTAAGTCTTTAATCTGAGTTGTTTTAGTACGGAAACCACGGCAGTTCCAGGACACAAATTTGGCCATCAAGATTGGGTTTTGTCTGGAGGTTTTTTCTTTTTCTCCCCACCTGATTGATTTTTAGAGGTTGAAGGATCTAGCTCCATATCGGAGAATTCAGAAGACGATGTATGAGTTTTTAAGAAATCTTTCGCTACAAGGTGTCGGTTCATTAGTGCTTTCTTTTTCGTTCTTTGCTTTGCATGTACTTGAATTGGTTTATGAGAAGATGAAGTGGAAATTTTTGCTTTACTACTACGATGGTGCTTGGTGGTTTTATCTATTGCAGGGCAATTGGAAGACAGGGAAGAAACAGCGGAGATCCCTGGCGATTTTGTCATTTGTTTTAAAACTGGACTAGTCGGTGGTAACTGAGTAATGCGAGAATCTGTTTGGACACTACTACATATTAGTGTTGCTTTAAGTGCACCAGAGTACGCTACACCAACTTTTGGAGTTCTGTCATTGATTAATTTTCTCGCTTCTGCGAAGGATACGTTTTTTCGTATTTTCGTGGATATTACCTCTTTCTCAAGAATCCATTTAGGGCAAGACTTTGAGAAAGCAGTACGAAGCCCAGAACAATTGACACATTTCATGGTATCTGAATTACAGTTATTTACATCATGTCCAGGTTCAGCACATTTCGCACACATGGTGGTTTTACTACGACATGCTTGCTGTGAATGTCCGTACCTTTGACATTTAAAACACCTGAGAGGGTTAGGCATGTAAGGCCGGATTCTACAAATTTGGTATCCCGCTTTGATGGATTTAGGTAGGACTGGTGTTTGGAAAGTTAAGACGATGTGCTTCGTTGGTATAAGCTGACCGTCACGTCGGATGTTAATACGACGTGCGGCGCATACTTGCTGATCGGAAAATTCTGTCACGAGGTCTCCCTCAGACAAGTCGATGAGATCTGGCTCAGAGATAACACCACGTGAAAAATTTAAAGTTTTATGCAAAGATGTTTGAATCGGAAAATCTCCCAATTTGGTAAGTTTGCTAATAAAAATAGCTTGTTTTTCTGAAGTCTGCAACAAAAGGTCGCCAGAGCGTAATTTTTTTATGTTTTGTACTTCACCAATTGTCGATTGTATTAATTTGTTTACAAGGAAAGGAGAAACTCTATGAAATGTGTTTTGAGTGCTAATAATCATGAAACGAGAATTGGATGATGCTACAGTGACGTGAGAAAAAAACCCATATGACATTGAGAGTAATTCGGGTCCGGCGGCATCGCCCACCACGGAGCCCAACAAGGGATGGTAGTTGCCGGCTCTGGAATTTCTCCAACCTCGGTACTTGCCATAATGCTGACCGGAACCTATACGCTGGGAGTCACCCCCGGGGACAGTGACCACCCTTAACGCCAAGCCCAAGGAGTGACCCCTTCGCTTGATCCCCTTGAGCAGCCCAGTTGAGTGCCTGGGATACCAGCCGATTGATACACCGGAGACCAAAGTGTACCACCCGTCTAATGGGTCGCCACGCACGGCAAACACGTGGGGGTATTTGCTTTCCATGAGAAGCAAGAAACAAACAGAGCGGCGACAGCTTCCCATGGAGAGCTCCCTCGCCTACCCTCGAGGGAAAGAAAAAAAAGGAGAGGAGTATAAACCTAAAGGGAGTAAAGATCCCTGGGTACCTCGGGATTGGGACACCCGTACTCACCTAAAGAAGGTGAGCCCCTGAGGGGATACATTAATTGAACTAGGTCAGAAAAAATTGATATCTTAAATATTGTCCTTTTGTTCTTTTCAGAAAAAAGATTGTAAAGATGCTCTAGAAAATGATTGACTGTATGAAGAAGGAAGAAATTCTGAAATAATAATTTATTTTTCCAATGGAAGTTTAAAGAGAAATAAAAAAATAATTATCAAACATAGTTTACTGAATTTTACCTCTGATGAATTATAAAAAGAGATTATGATTTCTCAATTATCGACGGACTTTGGAAATGGAATTTTATCAACGGAAATTTTTCATGGTATATTTTTTCTTCTCGTCGTTTATTTCTTAATATATATTAGAAAAATATTTAGATTCCTTAATTATGAACCATTGTTTCTTTTTCAAAATTCTCCATATGTTCCAATTATATATGCAGGATATTTTTGGTAATCAGGACAAAATAGCTAATTTCAAAACTTTTAGAAATATACATATACATCTGAAAAACCTCGAGAGTTCCATTTAAAACTTTTTCTTGTAATCTCTAACAAACTTGTCATGCCAAAGAACGTCTTACATGGCAATGATATGCAATAGTTACAAACTACTAACTTTCGGCATCAATTCAGCATTTTTATTGAATATATCATGTCATTCTCGTAGAGTTATATAGCGATTAGTCTCTAGATCGCGTTAATAGTATCCAAAAATTGAATTTGTGTTTTTGACACATTTTGCTCAACTGATTGAAATCAAAATCTGATACAATTTAGCACTTATATCCACAAAATTCTATTCCAAATTTGATATATTTAAATCACTGCGTTTTTAGTTTATATCATTTAAGTATTTCTGAAAGTAAAGCCCAAAAGTCAGTAAATACCACTGTTGTATTTGGCTCAAAATTTAGCAGTTTTCTACACTATATATGTTGAATCTGTATACCGAATTGTATATAACCAGCTATCTTAATTCTGAAATTAACTTTTAATCGATTATCGGGACAAAAATCGTTTGCATATTTGGTGTCAGGATCGTATATCCGGTTTCAACCGCGTAGTCAAAGTATTTTTGAGTTATCTCTGTCACGGACATACAGACAGGACATTTTTCTTTAAAACTGTGTTTTTCGTTCTCAGGAAGGGATGAAACGTCTAAATCTCGAGTTCCAATTTTTTGACGATTTCTCAGTTTTGACGATATCAGTTTCAAATTAAATCATTAACCCCTTAATGGTCGAAGAAAATGGTCATAAAAGTGACAAATTTTTTTATTCAAGAAAAATACATAAAACTGAGTGTGTGTACAATATTTGCATTCATTGTTAATTTTTAGCTTAAAATTTTTTAAAAAAAATCGAAAAAGTCCAAATTCAGGGTTATTATGACTGAATGTTAGTTTTCCAACAAAGAGGGAAAATAAAAAATATGTGTTTTAAGCATTCCAAGATAATTTTATTACATTTGCACATGATGTAAATAAATTCTGGTAATTTTTTCCTTGTGTGAGGAATTTCAAAGCATGAGATGCATAAGCCAACATCGCAATCAGGCCAACAGTACCGAGTTTCCTTTCTGCTGACATCTAGTTTAAAATAAATGAACTATCTCTAAAAACATTACAATTAGTCTAGGGCAGTGCCATCTGGTGTATATGTTGAGAAATAAACATGATTCCTGGTATAAGAAAAAGATTGTTTTAATATTTTTGGAGCCTTACTTTTGAAATATCATGGACCTCGAGAAATAGAGGACGAAACTTCACCCTGTCCTTTTCACGGGAGCGAGAAGGAAGGGCTTAATGGCAAATTACATTCTTAGCTCGAAATTGTTGAAAACAAATTAAACCAGAGGAAGTTTTCTCCAAAAGTACTTTCTATCATATTCTCTAATAATAATGTTATTCCCCACTATTCTCATAAAATTGCGAGCATTCGGTAAAGCCCTTAACGCATGGCATTAGAGAGCAGTAGTTAGGAAATACTGATCCTTCGTGAGAATATGAATCTATCGTATGATCCTTGGCACTTTATTGAATCTATCATATGATCCTTAGTGATGTGTTGTTGTAACTTATGGCACTTTACAAGCCTCCTGACAGTTATCTGTCAGAGATTTAAGCCGAGCGAGAATCTCTCGTTTTTACAGTAGTACCAAATAAGGCCAAAAGGGGCCTTGGTAGTTTGGTTGGTAGGGCGTCAGTGTCACACGAGTTCTGTCCTCGTCTCGGCCAAAGACCTCCGTGTTGGCTCATGGCAGTTGGGACACGTTAAATTGGTTCTCCAAGTTCTCATCACAAATGATACCTCTGAATCGGGAATGAGTCGGTCTCTGATTTGGATCTAAACTCTGACTTGCGGATGGATGAATGAGTTCGACAGCCCCCTGAAAAGATTTATGTTGTTTGTGTTCGAGCAAAGTCGTACTTTCACCTGAACGCTGCTCGTTCACAACGAAAGGCTCCCACTTCTGCCTTCATTCGAAAGAGTTACTTCTCATTCGGCTTGGCATGAACAAGTGGCATTAGACAGAACAGAAGGTCAAAAACACAACTTAGCTACCTCACATTCGCTTAAACAGTCCCTTTTCCCAGGGGGGGGGGGTACATTCACACATCTCATAGACAGAACACAGAAAAAGATAAACCATTCCCGAACCTGGAAGCCCAGATCAAGGGAAAAACGCGCTACCTCTATGCGAGGGGTGGCGACCTCTCTCCTTGGTGATTATTTTGATAATTAATCTCTGACATTTTAACAATCTCTTGTGGTTAAAGCATACACACACAAAAACCGAATTTGTGTTTTAGACGGGTTTTTTCTAATAGATTAAAATAAAAATCTAAAGCAAAGGTACAAAAATAACGAAATACAAGTAATAAATTTATATATTTCATTCTTTTTTTGAGTTATTGCGTTTACTTGTTTGTGAAAGTGCAAATGGATAGAGGTCAACCACTTGATGTATTTGGCTGAGAGTTTGATAAATATCCATCTTTAGAATTTAAATCTGTGTATTAACTTTTATCCGTATTGGTCTTACGTTTTTTAGTTACCGTTAACTTATATTCGGATAGCTGGACAGCATGATGACTTCCACTGAAACGTGTTTCACTTAAAATTTGAAAGAACTCTGCATACATTGGCGGGGCCGCGGTGGCCTGGTGGTAAGGTCTCGTCTTCAAAACTGGGGGGTTTCAGGTTCAAGACTCGATTTCACAGGAGAACCGTCGTGTGGGGGGTCTCTTGCACTTTAAATCCGTCAGGCCAAACGTCTTCCCGGTGGTGTGGTGTGGAGAGGGGGGTGCCAGTCAGATGTCGTCCTCATCATCTGACCGTGGCTCAAAAGGACGAGGTCCATCCCAATATAGCCCCAGTGTTGCTTTAAACGGGACGTTAATCTAACTAAACTAGCATATCCTGGCGGGAAAAAAAATCCAACACCAAGAAAGATTTGTGCGATATGAACCAAATTTGGTAGACGTGTTTATGCATTTGGAAGATGACGTCTGTTCAAATTTCGCACACACTCAGAACTTGCAAATCAGGTTTGTTTTAAATGCAAGCTGTAACGTTCGTAAGCACATTTTATCTTTGAAATTCAACGTATTGAGTAGATGTTAGCCAAGAATGCATTTAACAAAGTCTAAAAATGGTAGATGGGTCATACTCGTAGCCGTTAAGAGCAGCGCAGAAGAGACATACAGACAAACATTCATTTTTATTTATATAGAGTTTTGGTAAAATCTAAGAGGCCTGGTGGTAAGGTCTCGGCTTCTGAGGGCTGAAGGTTCGAGAACCGATTCCACCGATGAACCGCTATGTAAGCGAGCCTGGTGCACATTAAATTCATCGGGGTTAAACCTCTTCCCGCTGGTGTGGTGTGATGTGGGGAGTGTCAGCTCAGGCGTTTGTATAAACATATGTTTAAACTAACCCCAAAAAACCATGATTTATATTTGAATCTGTTGCTTGTATATAATGTAATAAATATTTTAAACATTGAATCAAGAATATTGAAGCTAAATAATACTGAGAGTAATTTATTTTCATGGAACTGTGTATTTCATTTTAACCTGTGTTTGGAGTTTAGCTTCAAAACCTCTAGTCGGACCTCAAATGCAGCAAATTACAGTGGGTTCAATTTTGTGTTCTAAATTATATACTTTTAAAAACAATTTTCATTTTGTAACCAAATATCCCTAAAACGGTATTTTAAGATGGGTCGACAGTAAACATTCATATACAAATCAGGAGAAAAGGGAGATATTTTGAACTTCCAAGAGTGAAATAAACCCCGAATTTATTTATTTCCTGAATTAATTTATTTCTTTTGGAATAAAAAAACATTAATAAAGAAATTTAAATTGTTACTTCATAATGAATTTTATATATTAGTTGTGTTTATTTAAAAGGCAATCAGCCCGTGCTATTATCCGATGATAATAAGTGAGAAAAATTCATAAAATCATTAAATATTTTTCAAGAATCTTCAGCATAAACATATATTAGTATTTAGAAAAGAATTCAGTTCGAATATTAAGTGATTTTACCTTTTTTTTATTATTGGAGCATGCTTCCAAAACTCCCTTAAAACGTTCTCGGGCTAGCTTTTCTGCCAAAGTGAATTAAGAAAAAGGGGAAAAAAACACCCTTTCTTTTGAGAAGCAAGAGATTTCAGTTGTCTTCTATGTTGCCATCTTATCTAAAATTTTTAATATTATTTCAGCCGAAGATCATAAAAAGTAGATAAATCAGAAAAAATCAGGTAAAATTAAGTAAGATTCGAGAATTAATTAAAATTTGTATTGTATTACACTTGAATTTTTTTAAAAAAAAATACTGCGTTGTGTTTAAAATTTTTATTGTATGGTGCTTCAAATAACTTTTAAAAATTGTATTGCATTGTGCTTCAAATGTATATCTTCTTGCTTTCTAACATAAAAATAGGACAATTTGGTTATCACATGATTTAGAGATGGTTGGAATCTAAAGTAAAAAATATGTTTTCTTTTTAAAGTGATCGTAGAGCTTTCAGACTGGATTCAATAATGTCTACATAATTGTATGCTGATGCAGGAGGTTAAGTTGTTCTGGCAGGATGATTTCGGCTCAGAGTTCAAAAAGTTATTATTTTGTTGACCGATTAGAAATCTGATTCAAACTCAAATGAAGACAATAAATTCTCCTCGTCATCTGGCAGCGGTTCAAAATGACGAGGTCCGTCCCAAAATAGCCCTAGTGTTGCTTCAAAACGGGACGTTATACTATACAAAACTAAACTGGTAGAATCCATGCATAAGAAACTGGGATTTATGTATATCAATAAGCCAATAATTTCATAAAATTCTCAGCGTTTTTTGTTTTTTTTAAAATCTAAATAATTCGGTATGCTCTAGGTTTTGTTCCATTTCAATACTTCTTTCCTGCTATTATAAAAACAGCTATGTATAAAAACTTCTGCTATAAATATAAAACTTTCTGCTACATATAAAAACTTGATAAATTCTACATCGATTTCCCAGCCAATGTGAGTACCATAATATGAAACCCGCATCATTCAAGCCACCTGCATCAAAAATATAAAAACTGTCGTAGTTGAACTAAAAACCTGAAATAAATTTAATGAATGATTTATTTATTGTGATTTGATATTTTTACATGGATAAATAACCTTTGCACTGACAGCAGCAGTGGAAAAACGTAAAAATCGCAAACCGATGCATCTTTCAACTGAGGGCGAAACAATGGAAAGAGGCGTCAGATCGGAACAAACTTGTAATCTGAAATCGCGCGAAACAGAAGTCGATCACGTGCGCGTGAGAGGGCGGGGAGGAAAAAAAAGGGCTTTATGAATTGCTTACATAAGAGAGGGAATTCTAGCATTTCCTCCAAAAGCTTTGTTTTGTTTTTTTGAAATTGTAATAATTTTTTTAAAAAAATTCAAATAAAATAAAGAGATAAATGAAGCCTTATCTTTCATTTATTTTTTTCTTATTTCTTCTCATTGTTTTGAGCCTAATGACTTGTTGTTCGTTGCGCATAGCTTAAAATTTATTACTCTTCCCAGCAAAACGGGGTCAGTCGACATAAGTATGAACAATGAAAAGCAGCAAAAAGAGAGGCATCTGAAACCAGGCAAAACTGAAAGTCATCTACCGTTTTGTACGGATATTTTCCATTTGAAGTTGACCACGTAAAGCCGTTATCACAACAGCATCGTGGTTGTTATCTTATCGATTGCGTTTTATCTTCCGCAAATTGCCGTCTTTTTCCAGCGTTAATCGGCGGAGCACAAAAATAGCAATCACTTCCAGATAATTCAAGACCAACCTAAGAAAGGATATTCGAACTTGACGGCCAGAATTATTCCGGTAAGAATGAATATAACAGCTCATTTCCATTAATTATTGAGAAACAATGTTTTTATATTAGTAATATAGTCCTAGAAAATGTTTTAACAATCTAACTAACCACTTGACGTACGAATTTACCCGACTTCCCAATTAAATGACGAATTTAATAGCTGTTATATAATATTTACTATTATATAACAGCTAAATTCTTTTAATTATTGTGAAACGACGTTTTTATATTAATAAATAGCCTCCTATGGCGGCCAGCTGGTTCGCCAATTTTACTGCAGTTTAAAATCATGAGTTTAATACTTTATGTAATGTCATTGTCAATTAAATGCTTTATGCAACGTCCTTTAATAGCTACTTCACCAAAAAAATTTTAAGATTCAAATTTTGATAGTTATATAATTTACTATTGCAATTATAAAGGTCTTAAGCTCGTAACGTACTATATGTCTCTCTAATTATCTGTCAGCTCTCACAAAATTTCAACTTTAATTTTAAGGGTAAATGATTAGACTGCAAATTGATATAAAAACATTTTTTTTTACCGAAACCAAGTATTTTTTTAAATATAAGTAAAAGAGAATCATTATGTGTACTATTGAATAATTTCAATAATTTATGCAATATTTCAAGAATTATTCAACAAAAATTACTTAGATTCATCGTAAAATTCAGGTTTTAGTTTTGAATAGAAATGCTTCGAACTTTCAACATTTTCATTGTTAAGCCATTCAGTCTTGAGAAATCCTGGACGTTGATTGGAGTATCATCTTTGGAATGGTCAATGAAATGGTATTAAATTACCCGTTTGTATTGAATAGTGATCTTCAAGTATTCATAAACCAGTCAGTTTTAGAAACTGAGTTGATTGAAGTTTATCTCTTTTTATTTAAAAGCTAAACATTCTTCATTTTTTAATGCATTTATAGACACATATTACATAATATGCAGTTATTTACTTCATTTAGACCCTTTTTATAGATGCATTTCTATTATTAAAGTTTTAGAAATTAGCCGTTGGACCTTGAATTGAAAAAATATGTTTATTAAACCATGTTTGTCTTAAATAAAGCTCATTTATTTAATCTATATCTATCTATGCTTATAATAAAGCTCAATGTGTGTATGTGATGGCGCTATACAGGCCGGACCGTTGGACCTACAGCTACCAAATTTGGTACATGTATACCTTGGAGGTCGGGAATGTGCACCTCGGAGCCCTTTTTTCGAATTTTTAATTAGAATTTGAATTAATTAAAATTTAAGCGAAATTTTGACGTTTTTCCGCTATAACTTCCGAAAATATGATTGCATAAACATGATTTTTACATCAATTTAAAGATTAAAAAATTAGCTTTCTAATGGTACCAGTGTTTTAATGTATAACTTAAGCTTCTATTTTTAATGAATTTTTAAAGATTTTAACCATGTTTTAGCACGTGACTGGATAAAATAAAAGAATGTCTGGAAGTTCGAATAAAAAAAAACTATCATCCCAAATTAAATCTGAAGAAATGCAACTTTTAGCACGTGACTGGATAAAATAAAATAAATATAAAATGTGATATTTTCTAAAAAAATAAATGCAAAGCAAAGGATTCTATGATCGTTTGCAATATCTAAATAATTAATTCAATAAATTATCTTTATTTATACAGGATTGAATTTATACAGGATATGCATTCAAATTCCTCCCCAATGGCCAATTTGTAAAATATTATTAATAGGCATATATATTATTTAATACTATTAATTTGATCTAAATGAAGTAAATATTTCTTCATGTTCAGATTTCTTCATTCTTAACTCTGTGAGCCATATTTTACAAAATATTTTTATTAATAATTTAAATAAAAGTTGCTATATCAATCAGTCTTCTAAATCAATCATTAAAACTGACTGATTTATAAAATGAAAGAATATTATTAGGAAAACGCGTTCATTTAGAACTTTCAGTCCATTATCTTAAAGAAAATATTAATTTCAGATCAATCAATGCCCGGAGTTACTTCAAGGCTAATGAATATGTGATTTAATTGAAAAATTTAGAACCCATTACTCATGGCGAACCAGCTGGTCGCCAAAGGCGGCTAGTACTTATAATAAAGCTCAATGTGTGTGTGCGTGTGTGTCTTGGCGCTCTACAAACCAGACCGTTGGTTCTACAGTTACCAGATTTGGTACATGTATACCTTATAGGTCGGGAATATGCACCTCGGAGCCCTTTTTTTCAAATTTTTTATTAAAATTTGAATTAATTAAAATTTAAGCGAAATTTCGACGTTTTTCCGCTATAATTTCCGCAAATATGATCGCACAAACATGATTGATACATCCATTTAAATATTAAAAAAAATACCTTTCTAATGGTATCAGTGTTTTAATGAATAACTGAAGCTTCTATTTTTAACGAATTTTTAAAGAAATATTTTAACCATTTTTTTTAGCACTTAACTGGATAAAATAAAAGAAACATAAAATGTGATATTTTCTAAAAAAATTCTTTGATCGTAATGTATATATTCTATGTAATATCTAAATCATTTATTCAACAAATCTTTATTTATGGTAAACCTGATTGAATTTAGACAGGATATGCATTGAAATCCCGACTGAATGGCATATTTTGAGTTTCTAATCCAAAATCAATAAAATAAAAGGTAAATAATCTCTTACCTTTGCTGCCACGGGTTCATCGATAAAAACATCTCTGTAAATATTGTTTGAAGAAAAAGAGTGCAGTTTCGGTGTAATCCTTTTTTATTTCTTCTAGGGCACAGACATAATATGATAATGAATAATATTTACATGCATTATTTACAACGCGCTTATATGATCATTAATTTGGCCATCCTCCGACGTTTAACAATGCGTCGGTCTCGTACAAAATCTCTTAAGCATCTGAACTTCTGGCGGAAGGAATATCTACTGACGTCAGCAGAGCGCGTGGGCGCCAAGGTTATAACATATGGATCTGCTGACTCACGTTTTCCAACATCCTCCCACCTTTGAGTTTCAATTACAGGAAACTCAAACATAAATTCAAATTAATTCAAATGACAATTTCAAATTAACAAGAAAAATTTCTGTTACTAAAATACAGATATGAAAATAATTGAATTAACAATATGTTTAAATTAACGAATATAAATCAAGAAAATATTACAATAAAGAGAATATATCAAAGTAACAGAATATTTGCAATAATCATGATAAACCAAAGTATTATTCAAAATTAGTTATTTAGTATTGAATGTGTTTTAATTAGAGTCCATAAATGTGTATAATGTAAAAGTTCAGTTCTAAAAAGGGTTCTTCTAAAAAAGAAAAAGTTCAGTTCTAAAAAAAGTTTATAACATGAGTCTCTTTACTCTTTTTAATCTTCTACCATACCTAGAAGTTGGTTCATCAGGTTCAGCTTTATCATGAGAATCACTTTTAGGTGTGCAGGAATCATCACAAGGAAAGTTATTCTCTCGTGTTTCACACTGTTTCACAGGTTGTAACAGTTCTTTTTGAGATTCACTAATTTCTTAAGAATACAGTCTCAACGTTGGACGTAGGACTTCTCCACCTTTGGTTTTCAGTTTCACAAGTCTGATATGTCCATCAGGCGATTTGAAGATTTCGATGACTTTACCTAATGGCCAGTCCATTCTTTTTACGTTGTCAGAGGATATCAAGACAACTTCGCCTAATTCGATGGATGGTGAGATTCGTGTCTTTTTTTCATATTGTCTCAACTGTCCCAAATATTCTGAGCGAAAACGTTTTCTCAGGTCACTTCGAATTTTTTGTCGATAAATAAATCTTCTATTCAGGGCTTTAGAGTCCAGAAGATCTAGTTCAGGTGTACCGATTTCTTTAACTTCCTGCAAAAACATACAAGGAGTGAGAGGTTCTAGATCATTAGGATCATCACTTATATAAGTGAGTGGTCGACTATTGATGACACTTTCACAGTCACACAAGATGGTAGTCAGTTCTTCGAAGTTGAGGGACGTCTGACCTAGAACTTTACGTAGTATTCGCTTGACCATCCCGATCAAGCGTTCCCAAAACCCACCCCACCATGGAGCAGACGGAGGGATGAATTTCCAGTCTATCTTGTTGACTGTACTGTATTGAGCTATCTTACTCCAATTGATCTTTTTGATTAGGTTGTTTGCACCTACGAAGTTTGTGCCATTATCTGAATATACAATCGTGGGTCTTCCTCGACGAGCCACAAATCTTCTGAACGATTGAAGAAAACTTTCTGTAGATAGTGAAGTGGTCAGCTCGAGATGTATAGCTCGATATACTGCACAGGTATAGATGACAATCCAGGACTTCTGATTATTCTTTAAATAAAGAGGACCGGCGAAATCTACTCCTGTAATTTCGAAGACAGAAGCAGCTCTGAGACGTTCAACTGGCAATGGAGCTGTTGGAGTTTCTATTGGTCGTGCGTCAAATCTCTTGCAAGAAACACAGTTCTTGACAACTTTACGAACAGTCTTTCTGTATTTCAGAATCCAGAATTCTTCTCTGAGGTTGCTCATCACTATTTGAACACCTGCATGGCCTAGAGAACAGTGTTTACAGCGAACAAGTTTTTCAACTAACGAATGTTCACTGGGTAACACGATAGGAAATTTAAAGTTCTTTAAATCTTCCTTTAATGAGAGTCTTGTCCTAATTCGCAAAAGTCCATATTCATCTTCTAATAACTGGAATTTTTGTAGACGCTTATCTTGAGGTCCAGTGAATGATTCTTGTTGTACTAACTTTAACAATAAAAGTTCTGCTAGGTTCCTTTCTTCCAATGTTATGCTTCCTAATTTTCTATTGCTCTTTTCTGCCTTACAGTTATTGAAAAATCTGTAAATCCAGGACATAACTAGAAGAAGTTTAGGATAAGAAGAGAAAATGTCGTAAATTTTAGTCTCCTTTACTGTATTCGTAATGCTAACAATTGTTTTACGTTTTTCGTCATTTATAATATTTTCATCTGGAAAAATATTTGTTTTGGGCCAATTTTCAGGGGATTCTTTTAACCAAGGAGGTCCTAACCACCAGTTGGATTTGGCTAGGTTAAAATCACAACCTCTAGATGGTAAATCTGCTGGGTTCATTTGTCCGGATATATGATTCCAATCGTCTGGGTTGCTCAAAAGACGAATTTCTTTTACACGATTGAAAACAAATGTAGCCCAGTTTTCGTTCTTTTTAATCCAGTAAAGTGCGTTACTAGAATCAGACCAATATCGTGTTGCAACGTCTTCTAATCCCAAGCTCTCTTTCACGGATTGACATAGTCGAGCACCTATATTACAGGCCAACAGTTCAAGTCTAGATATCGTAATTGATTTAAGTGGGGCGACTCTTGATCTAGCTTGTATCAAATTACAATGAACTGAATCGTCACTTTCACTCCTGAGAAAAATACACGTAGCGTACGATTTCTCCGAAGCATCGCAAAATACATGCAAAGTTATATTTCTAAGTGCTTCATTTTTATCTAGACTTCTAGGAATATAAATATCATTTAAAAATTTCAGTTGATTTTTCCACTTCAAAAATTTATTTGCTATGTAAGATGGCAATTCAGTATCCCAACTTATTTTTAATTTCCAACATTCCTGTAGTAGAAGTTTTGGCATTAATGTGGACGGACAGGTAAATCCAATTGGGTCAAATATTTTATGCACAATCAATAAAATGATTCTTTTTGTTAAAGGTTTATCTTCTATGGTGGAATCTAAATCTCGTAAGTCAACAGTTAGAGAGTCACTTTTTATTTTCCATTTTAAGCCTAAAACTGAAACAGATTTCTCTTCTATTAAATCAGATTCTTCAAAAGGGGTATGCTCCAACCCTCGCAAATTAAATTTTGCTGGGCCAAGTATTTCCTGTGACTCTTCAATGAACTTTATCAGTTCTTCTTTACTGTCCACACTATGGAAGCAATTATCCACATAAAATGATTTCAGAAGTTTTAGGGCTGTTTCTTTGTAGACAGCGGGAGCATTTTTCAAATGAAATTCAAGAGTGGCTCCTAGTAAAAAAGGGCTTGAGGTTATTCCAAAAACAACCCTCCTATGCTGAAAGATTCTTAACTGCTCTTTTTTCCCTTCCTGCCACCACAGAAATTTTAAATAAGGCCTATCCTGTTCATGGAGCTCAATCTGAAAAAATGCTTTTTCAATATCGGCAATAACTCCGTATTTTCCCATTCTGAATCTATTTAGGAGAGAGGGAATTAGCTCTACCAAATTGGGCCCCTTTTCTAAACAATCATTAATTGATGGTGAATTTTTATCTCTGGCAGAGCCATCAAAGACTGGCCTAATCTTTGTCGTAGAGTTTTCTTTAAAAACAGGACGGTGAGGTAAATAATGTTCTGGTTCTGAGCTAGATACTTCCTCAATAATACCCTGCTCTAACCAGTCATCAAAAATGGTTTCATATTCTTTAATTTTCCCCAATTTGTTAAGAGATTTAATACAATTAACAAGTCTCTTTTCGGAAATGTCCTTACAATTCGTTAATGGGGGATGACCCTCCACCCAAGGCAAATGCACTTGATACCTCCCTTCTTTGTTTCTACTAACAGTTTGGGAAAAATGTTCTTTAGCCGCTAATTCTATTTCTTCGCGAGTTTTATTTTGACTCGGTTCACAAATTCCAAGTGTATCTAATCGCCATAAATCAGAAATGTTTACGTCATTCACGTGACAGGATAGAACAGTATTTGTGCTGTCAGGTTTTTCTATTTCATTCGTCTTTCCCATCAACGTCCAACCTAACTTAGTTCCTACACATACTAACCCTGAACTAAGCCCCTCTACTCTCCCAGTTAACAGCTTACCCGCAACATCTGCCCCAATTAGCAAATGAGTCTCTAAAGGGGATGATTTATACAGTAATTGATCATCAGAAGTATGCGATACGTCAGTTAAAAATATCTTCTTAGATTTAAGATCTTTTACATAGGGGAACAAATTTATTCTCGAAATATTGGAACAAATTGTTTCCTGATCTAACACTTCAAAATTACAATGGTAACTGTTATCTACATTACTTAAATGAACCAAATATTCTTTATGGCTTTCAGACTTTTCTAAACCCCCAAATAAAGAATGTAAAATAGATTCCTCATTAATTACTTCATATTCCATACTTTCTGCTGCATATTTTGACATGTATGACCTTTCTGACCCGCTGTCAATTAATACACGAATGTTCCTAGTTTTATCCTTTCCGCGAATTTTAACCACTAATGTTTGTAAATAAACTTGCCGCATGCATGTTTTATTAGTTAAAGAACTCTCCGCAACAATTTTATCTTCCGACTTCCTTGCCTTATTTTTGTTTTCTGAAAATTCATCATTACCTTTATACATTATAGGCAAATGATTCCCTTTACATATTGAGCAATTAAATGTATGCTTACAAAAACGCGCGATATGTCTAGGTTTAGATTTTAAACATCGGAAACAGACTCCGCGATTTAAAAGTATTTCCTTCTTTTTCTCGAGTTAAACTCTTCGCAAACCTACAATCCTCTTGGTTTAAATGCGACTTATCGCAAAAAGCACATTCCTTAAACTTCGATTCAGCTGAATAAGTGTTTCGTCTAGTAGAGTTGTTAATTAAATCAGTGGCTGATGGTCTGGACCTTGGATTATTTTCTCGCGAATGACTAATAGGTTTTTTGTTATGGTTATCTAAGTCGAAAGAGGAACGGGCAATAACTAATTTCTGTTCGGATTCTATTTCTTGTTTAAGAAAATTTAATAAATGTGCTAGCCTATCATTTCCTGTAGATTCTGCAGTTAATTCGCGTTGAGTGCGCTCATAAATTCTTAGTAGATCAGGGGGGAGGCAGGATTCCAACAGAGGAAAAAGCAAAATAGCAGAAAAATCATCTTTAGCTACTCCTAACGTTTTCAGCGACCTTAATTGGCCCTCTAAAGTATCATAAAGTTTCACTAGTGAATACTTTTGGCCTTGAGGGTTAGCGTTATTTATTACAACTGAAAGTAACTCTCTAACGTAGACTTCTATCAACAAATCGTCTCTTCCAAAACGCTGCTTAAGAGCTGTTATAGCTTCATCGTAATTTCTACCAGATGGGGAAAAAGATTCAACAAGCATTCTGGCCGGCGAGTTTTTTACTGTCGCTTGCAATAGGTATTGAAATTTGTCATCATCCACTATTTCGGGGTCTTCGTGGATTTTTTTAAATTGTCCCCACCATGGTAGAAATTCCTTTAAATTGCCATTAAACTGGCTTAATACAATTTCTGGTAACTTTATTTTTCTATTACCATTTGTGCAATTGTTGGAAGTGTCCTTCGTTATATTTTCTTCTCGTTTTGGTTTTTCAAGTAAATTCAAACGCCTTTCTAGTTTCGTTTTTGTTTCCAAATATTTCTCTTCATAATCTATGATGGCTACGTATTCTTTATCAAACGTTTGTTGTGTGCATGTTTTATCCTCTAGCATAATATTTAAAATTTTAGAATCTAAATCTTTAAGGTCTTTGTATTTTTGTTCTATAAGAACAATCTGTGCCGCAAGAATATCTGTATCCTCAATTTTTTTCTCTAGTAATTCTGATGCTTTATTCAGCACTCTCGTAAGAGCTGTCCTTAAAGGAGCTCTTAACTTTTTAATGGCGTCTATATCCATCTCAAATTAAATTACGCAAGTATGTTTGCGAAAATTTTTCAATCTTATAAATGCACTCTCAATCTCAAATAAGAATATCAAGGCACGGGATGCCAGATTTTGAGTTTCTAATCCAAAATCAATAAAATAAAAGGTAAATAATCTCTTACCTTTGCTGCCACGGGTTCATCGATAAAAACATCTCTGTAAATATTGTTTGAAGAAAAAGAGTGCAGTTTCGGTGTAATCCTTTTTTATTTCTTCTAGGGCACAGACATAATATGATAATGAATAATATTTACATGCATTATTTACAACGCGCTTATATGATCATTAATTTGGCCATCCTCCGACGTTTAACAATGCGTCGGTCTCGTACAAAATCTCTTAAGCATCTGAACTTCTGGCGGAAGGAATATCTACTGACGTCAGCAGAGCGCGTGGGCGCCAAGGTTATAACATATGAATCTGCTGACTCACGTTTTCCAACAGCATATTTCTATAATCGTTTGCAATATCTCTATCATTCATTCAATAATTTTTTCCATTAAAAAATGTGATAGTTTCTTTTAAAAAAATGCAAATCCAAGGTTTCTATAATCTAAATCATTTATTCAATATTTTTATTTCCTTTTTCGCTTTCTTTAAAAAAACATATTTAATATTTTTGCAACATCACAGAAAGAAATATTTTTAATTTCTGGCCAATCAATGCCCGGAATTACTTCAAGGCTAATGAATATGTGACTTAATTGAAAATTTTAGAACGCATTACTCATGGCGAACCAGCTGGCCGCCAAAGGCGGCTAGTTAATAATATTTTAAAAGTCACCCAATTTTTTCTCTACATTTTCTTTTTAGAAAAACACATTTCATATTTATTTCATTTCATGCAGACACGTGCTGAAAATTACATTTTTATATGTTTCATTTGCAATAATTATTTATTTATTTGAGTTTTTGCCAATCACATGTCAACATATTGATAAAAGATCATTTTTTTCCCTTTCACTCGTAATGTGCTCGTGCAGATTAAATTTTATTCATTTGTCCGAAATATATTACTGAAAAATATAGTTAAAATATTTCTTTAAAAGTTCATTAAAAATAAA
The DNA here is from genome assembly GCA_026543055.1 of Argiope trifasciata. NCBI lineage: Eukaryota > Metazoa > Arthropoda > Arachnida > Araneae > Araneidae > Argiope > Argiope trifasciata. The sequence continues at coordinate 130,289 of JAPMOQ010008526.1, forward strand.
AGCTTTAATTACATGTTAAAACGCTAATATCATGAAAAAGCTATTTTTTTAACCTTTAATTTGATGTAAAAATAATCTTTGTGCAATAATATTTTGGGAAGTTATAGCGGAAAAACGCCTAAATTTCGCTTAATTTTTAATGAATTCAAATTCTAATTGAAAATTTAAAAAAGGGCTCCTACGTGCACATTCCGGACCTCCAAGGTATACATGTACCAAATCTGGAGGTCCAACGGTCTGGCCTGTAGAGCGCCAACACACATACACATACATATTGAGCTTTATAGTATATAGATGTAATCCTAAAAAGCATTTTAACAATCTTTCTGTTATTAATAAATATCCATATTTGGCATACATACATACCCTCTGGGATTCATGTTAGCTAAAATTTTCAATTCAATATTTTATATAACTTTATTTCTTAATAGTTTTTCAGGGACATCAAATTTCAGGACTATTCAGGACATCAAATTTCGATAGCCATGTAACTCATAAAAAAAGTGTTACATATTTCTAAAATAGATGTTGCATGAAAAAAATTAAAAGCTTTTTTATTTTGTTCATTGAACTCACGCATATAATGTTTCACAGGTTCGATTTTTTTTTTCTCCAAATTTCTTATATTCAAGGCAATATGACTAATTCAATAATTCTTTCGAATTTGCCGAAAATTTGATTTTTTTTTCTTTGCTCTCTTAAATTTGTTATTAATTTAATTTTAAATATATTCTGCAGTTCTAATTTTGGCTCAGTTAAAATAAAAATTTAAAAATGTAAAAGGATGTTTCAAAATAAAAATTAAAAAATGTAAAAGGATGTTTCAAAATAAAAATTAAAAATTGTAAAAAAAATTTTCAAAATAAAAATTATAAATTGTAAAAGGATTTTTCAAAATAAAAATTTTAAATTGTAAAAGGAGATTTCAAATAAAAAATAAATTGTAAAAGAATGTTTTTATTTCAGAATTGATGTTGCAGTAAAATACATCTTCTTTGTGTCTTTGTTAATCATAACTGAATAATTTTTTTAAGATTCCGTATTCATTTGTGAAATTTACTCCTACTTCAATTTCATCAAAATGGAGGATGAGAATGAGGTTCCCGTTCTAATAACTATAGATATATTTTTTTAAAGTTGAATACGCTAGTTGTTTATGCTGTTTGACAATGTTCTGAAGTCTGATCGCTGATTCAGCCAAATATGTGTTCACTGGTTTTACATGCATAAAAATTTATAAAATGTTAAACAAACCCTGAGTTTCATGCATCATGGATTCATGCAGTAATTATTTATTTCATCCTCTCAATCACCGTTGACGATGCGAATATTTCGAATAATGAAACGGAGGCTATTTCCGACTGCATCGTTCTACTGAATTGTGGAATCCATCGCGCATCTTCCACCAGGAAAAAATGTCGTGACGTCGCAGCACAGCGGGCTTTTAAATTGCATCCGCAATTACATTCACCACGTCGTGAAGGAATGAACCAAATGACTTATTTCCTTCTTCAAATCACGCGTAATGTAGACAACAGAAACAAATGCATTTCAGCTCGACTTTCTGACGGCATTTCATGTGGTGGTGGTGGTGGGTCTAATGCCTCTTGGTCATACCAAGCCCGAATGAGCGGAGCTCTTTCTAATGAAGGCAGAAGTGTGCGCGTTTCGTTGTGAACGTGCACCGTTCAGGTGAAACAAAGACTTTGTTCGAACACACAACCCTTTTTAGGGGGCGGTAGAGCTCATTCCTTCATCCGCATGTCAGCAATTAGATCCGAACCAGAGACCTACACATCCCTGATTCAGAGGTATAATTTGTGATGAGAACTCGGAGGACCTATTGAACGTGCCCCCACTGCCATGAGCCAACACGGTGCTCTTTGGTCGAGACGAGGACAGAACTCGCCACCTTTCGGTTACGAGACTGAAGCTTTACCAATTAGGCTACCACGAGCCTAAATGACATATAAGGACTTAAATAATCATATTCTCACATTATAACTGGAAATTTGCAATCGTAGATTTCATTTTTTACTGATTAATCCTTGGGAATCAGTAATAGGAACCCGAAAATTGATTTTGTGTTTTAAAGCGCTATTTCCAACCGGGTGAAAATGAAATTGTCACCGAGCTACGACTGCAATCAGATAATCGCATAAAAATTTTTAAGTATTTGACTCCTCGCAGTTTTAAATTATCGCGTTTACGCATTTGAGAAAGTATAGACCGACAGTGACACATGTTTTGGTTCCAAATTGAAAACTATCTACACTTTGTTCCTTGTTATTAAGTTACTTGTTGACATCAAATAGTTGTGCTAAATTTTACATCCATTTATTTTAATTTTTATCAGGTTTATATCAAAGTGTCAAAACGCTACTTTAGGGAAACAAATGAGCTGATCTCTGGATGCAGTCTGAATTATTCTTTCTTGTCTTTTCTTTCTTTCTTTCTTCTTTTCTTTCTTTTTTTCCCTAATCTTACCACAAAATTTTATGATATTCCCCAGATTCTGAGAGTTTTTCATCTTACAAAAGAATTCTCGCCTTTATGACGAAAGTAGAGCATTCGACTAAGTTTCGTCATATTTCAGGGAATATTTGGCAATTCCCACTCAGGAAGATTATTAAAAATTCCTGCTCATTGCAAAAATAAACAAAAAGTAATGAAATCTTGGATGCTGAACGGAAACCTCTCTACCGCTTGTAGTTCAGACTATCCACTTTTTAAAACAGCTCATCTTTTTTAAGAAAAGGGAGGCCAGAACTTTCATCCAGGGGCGCATATTTTTCAGAAGAAATACGTCTTTCATTTCCATTTTCTGAAAAATTAAATTTTCATGCAAATTCCACATCGTTAACAGGATACCTCAAATACTAATAGAGGTATTGGAATAAAAATTTCAACGCTTGTTTTAAATAATATATGCAATGAAATGAACCAAAAGTTGTATTGTTAGTGAAATACTTTTTCATTTAGAGGTGTTTTTAGAAAAATGAAGTTGTGAATTTAGGGGGAAAATGAATATATTTGTAGATTTTTCACCATCACTTCTTCGCATCTCAAAAATTTTCTTAGAAGTTGGTTCATTTCATTCCTCACTATATTCTATAACTTGTGTACAAAGAAAAATAGGATGGCTGCAATACAGTTTTGTTTAGGCTGTTAGCCATTTTGGTTCAATATCAATGAAATTTACTACATTTTCCTGTTTCTGAAAATATATTACATTTTCAAAAAAAAAAAAAAATTATATTATTTATAATTGACAACAAATAGTTTTTGAAAAATTCAATTACAAATTTTGAAAAATACAATTTTTCAAAACTTTTCCTTCAAAGGTAGTCGGATACCGTAAAGGCATTTAATTCATTAGAGATTCAAAATTTGTAACTATTTTTAGATACTTCTTAGATTATGGAAATGGATTTTATTTTTTATTGCATAATTGCATTTGAGGATAGTTTACTTGATAGCTCAGTAAGAGCTTCAAAATATCATTCTGCGAGTTAAAAAAAATCCTGAAATAATACTGCTATGTTTTAAGTTTTATTATGCGAACACAAATTGACATTTAGTACTAATATTCGATATTGTCAGAAGTAAAATTCTACTGCCGAAAGTAGAATTTTTCCTCTCTGTCTGAGATAACATAAAACAAAATTTCCCTTTTTATCATTTTTCAGATCGTAGAAACATGGAGGACATCTTTGCTTTTTTCTGACCCCACCCTTATAAAACTACCCGCGACTCTGTTCGCGTGGAAATTTTGGTGCATATGCACGAAAAACTATCAAATAAAGATCAATAAAAAAATAAGAAGAAACCTAAACTAAAAACGATGCATTTAAAAGTATAAGCATATACGGAAAATATATAACATCAATACAATTTAAGAACAAAAACACGCAACTCACGTACAAACAATTTAATAACAAAAACATACAACTAATAACCAAAAACATTTTATTTACATTGCATATACAAAATAAAACAAAATAGAAAATCAAGTACTGTCAAATCTATTTCATTTATGCATCGAGATGGAGATAGCAACAACATATTTATACACATCATTTTTAAACTTTTCATTTCAATGAAAACACAGTTATCAATAATCACGCTGTTGCGTTATCAAGAAATCTACCCGATTTCTTGAGCTTTAGAATTAAGCTTGCAAAGTATCTTCCATTTAGAAATATAAATAAATACTTCAAGCGTTTCAAAAGTCAAACAGCATCTTTATTCTTTCTCAAAACCTAAACCAAAACTTACAAAACATTGCCAGATTATCCAAGATAATATAACACATTGCCAGATTTCAAAAGGTATAAAATTAATCGTTTGCTTTTACTCCAAATAAACAAATACTATTCATAAAAATAATTTGATTTACCGCACACACGCATTAACTTTCAACGCCATCTGGGGTAATGCGGTAACGCAATGCACATTAGAAACTTTTTATTTCCTTTATTCTGTTTTATTTTCCTTTAAAAGTATTTCAGAAAGACTAAAAGATCGAATCATTAACAACATTTGATTTTAAATACATCAAATACTAAAAAAAATAAACACGATCGTATGAAATAATGGGTCAGGCTTAGGGGTCTAAGCCTAACATCAGCTCTGTTGAGGGAAAAAAACCTGGAGCCTGCTTACCTTTGGCGGGAAAATTAGTTTTTAGTGAACAAAAAATGAACCACTCCATGAACCGGAATAAAAAAAGTAGCCTATGCTCTATTCCTGACTCTAATCTATCTTTATGCTAAATTTCATCCTATTCCGTTCAGCCGTTCTTGGATTTTCAAGAAATTATTCATGGTTTTTAGATGCATAGTCAACTATAAACACAATAAATAACAAAAATATATTTGAAAATATAACATATTTTGAGAAAAAGGAAAATGTGTAGTCAATTTTAATGGAATTCATCAAAAATGGCTAACACTTTACTCAAAATTGTAATGCTGAAATCCTATTTTTCTTTGTACACAAGCTAGCAACAAACATCCATCCATCCAAACTTTCAAACTTATATATTAGTATTGATTTGACTTGAGCTTCTGCTTTCTCTTCACTTCGCGCACATTTTACTTGTTTGTGCTCTCTGAATGCGAATGCCTGTTGTTTGTAGTTTTTTTTATTAATATTATTTTTACTGCCTTTCTTCGGCAATGGATTCATCGATGTCCATTCAAAACGCGACGCAAATTTTACATAAGTTGTGTGTGAATGAATGTCATGCGGGTTAATCAGTTTAGTTAATCATTTAGTGATTTTTGTGACAATTCGCTTACATTACTTTCTTGCGGAACCTCTGGTTGAAAAATCCTGTGCATTCTTTACCTCAAAAGAGTACGAAAGTCTGTCATTGGAAATCTCTTGTAAGAACGGCTGAAGAGAAGTTCTTTTTTAATGCAAAATGTTCCACTGCAATAGACGTGATCGCTGTTCACGTTATCATTCCCTTTATTTTATGGAAATTCTCCGTTTCCGAACCGACTCAGTCAAACGTACACAAGAAATGTGTTTAGTGTGTGATTGCTATATAATTTTATGTCATCAGATTTGGTGTAGGGAATGGATCAATCTTTCATTTTCAACCGACGTTGAGATTTGGTTAGGGCGGTGGAATTTCATACTCTGCTTCTGAGGAAATATCAGTGAATTATTTCCCCTTAACGGCGAAGCTCATATTCTCTGTACAGTAAAAGCTCTTTATTCGCGGGGTACATGTTCCATAAGTATGCCGCGAATACAGAAACCGTGAATACGGAAGGGTCATTGATACGGGATATGTTCCTAGGTGACAAAATAAAAACAAAAATCAATTTAATTGAAGTTTTTGAACTTTTGGATTCATTATCTTGAGGCTTGGGCAATGGTTTAAAGAATCTTGTCATTTTCCCTTGCTCGGCAGTTTTAAAAAGCTCCTTCCAGCAGTCGCATTCGCCATTTGCCTCTTCAAAATAAGACTTCGTTCCATAGACGGATCAATGTTCCTAAAGAAATCGCAAAGCTCATTTGCCATTCACTCAGATTTTTCAAATGAAATGTCACGTTTCCAGTGTTTGTGGAAGCCTCTTCTTCAATGGGCTGTGAATGGAACATTTCCTGCAAGTCGGTTTCAGTTCTCAGCGATATCATTGAACAACGTACTTCAGGCAAAGTCGTAATGAGATCTATTTTTCTTTTTTCATGAGTCCATTGGACGGCATTTGCAAAGGATGCTGGGTTGGAATCCTTTTATGAGGATGCATGAGCTTATGAGATCAGAGGGTAAAAAATTTTTTAGCCACGAATATAGGAATTGGGTCGCATTTTTTTAATCCGCGAATGAAGGAAGCGCGAAGAAGGAGCTTTTACTGTATTTTTACCAGAGCGGTTGGGCTGGTGTTTGTTCACAGATGCACTATCTGGTACTCGGTGCGTTGCTACCGCCAAAAAAAAAAATAATATTAAGTGCAATCAGTCAATGATTTGGCAATGTTTCATTGAAATAGCATGATCGGTACGACAGTACATAAAATACGAACAAACAAACATTCATTTTTATATATTAGATTTGTGTATTCTTTAAGAATTGTAAAGCTTGGTGTTCTTTCAGAACGGTAAAGAAAGAAACTATCTATTGTATCTCGTGATTCGTTTCAGATTCGTTCGGAATTCTCAAGTTTAATGTTAAAAAAGGCAATTAAAATATTTTTTTTAAAATTTATTTAAAAATAGAAAAAATATTTATACCGTAAAATCGTCAATATAGTTGAAAAGATAATTTTTTGAAAATGAAGACGGTGCAAAATGATGTGTTCTACAATATTTTTGGTGGCTACTGCGAAAAACGTTAACATTTAATTAAAATTTAAAACCCCAGGGTTAGTCTCCCCAAAATTTTCTCGTTTTGTCTGTAATAATGTTGTTACCTATAAGAATGACTTGCATGACATTTGCATACTAATAGCAACAAAATATGAACCTTTCACTTGGATTTAGCATTTCTGCAGAATCTATTGTCTCCTAGGTGAGTTATTTGGAGATTTTTTTTTTAACTTTGATGAAAAATTTAGGACCCCAACTGGTTTCTGGCACCCGGGCCCTTTCATAGAGAAGGCCGGCTCTGAGTTGACTTTAAATCACTTGCAATTAAAAGTGATGTAATCTAACAACGATAAACATTAAAAAACAGCACTGGTAATAGTACTAAAAAAAAAGACTCACAGTTTTCACTATTTGCCCGACCCCCCAAAGTGTCAACAAACGCCACGTTCCCCCCGGCTTGTGCATCCAGACGGCGGTGCTCCCTGAGCTCGTTGCCATGGATACCGCTAGACATCAATGTGTTGTAGGGGCGCTCGCGTCGACCCGGCGATAAAAAGACAAAAAACAAAAAGAATCCTGCCAAGTTTTCGGGGATGCGAGCGCGCTCGGAGAGCAGGAAATTAAAGCGTTTGAGAAGCATGATCTCACTTTCCAGCGTCAGTTATTCTGATTTTCGTGAATTAATGACGAATTTCCTTTAGGTAGGTGTTCTTTGTTGTCGTAAACACTTTTTGGAGAAATGCCAAGAGGCAGCCGTTGGAAACTATGCGACAGTGGCTCATAGCTTGGGCTCGCAAATGAATTTTTTTTGTTGTTAACTTCGATGCCACTGACAGTAAATATTTTTTTAAATGCAGTTCTGTGTCTTAACTTTTTGTTCTTGTTTTGGTGGCTGCTTTTTATTTTAACGTTTTATAAATTTTTATGGTGTATGTATTATTCAAAACTCATAAGGCTCGGTTTAATCAAATTGTTTAATTAAATTGTAATCAGTTTAGTTAATTTTTTTTTGTTAACTTCGATGCCACTTGAAGCTAACAAAAAATTAAGACAGTAAATATTATGACAGTATATATAATGCCACTAACAGTTAAAATTAAGACAGTAAATATAAATAAAAAAGACAGTAAATATTTTATGAAATGCAGTTTTGTTTCTTAACTTTTTTGTTTTGATGGTTGCTTTTTATTTTAATGTTTATGTCTTTTTATGATGGATCATTTAAAATTCAAGAGGCTCACTTTAATTAAATTGTAATCAGTTGAGAAAAAAAAATTGTTAACTTTGATGCCATTTGAAGTTAACATAAAAAAATTAAGACAGTAAATATAATGCCACTGACAGTAAAGATAAATTTAAAAAAAGGACAGTAAATATTTTAAGAAACACAGTTTTGTTTCTTCACTTTTTTGCTTTGTTGTTTTGGTGGTTGCTTATTATTTTAACGTTTACATCTTTTTATGATGGATAATTTAAAATTCTAGAGGCTCAATTTAATTAAATTGTAATCAGTTGAGTTGATTTTTGTTGTTGTTGTTAACTTCGATGTCACTAACAGTAAATATTTTAAGAAATGCTGTTCTGTTTCTTAACTTTTTTGCTTTGTTGTTTTGGTGGTTGCTTTTTTATTTTTACGTTTATATCTTTTTATGATGGATGATTTAAAATTTAAGAGGCACAGCTTAATTAAACTGTTGAGTTTTTTCCCCGGTTAGTTACGACTTTTCTGAAAAGTATTTTGCAAAAATGGCATCAAACACTTGAAATTTCTTCTGATTTTGAAACAATCGTTTGTACCATTTTATTACTGTTAACTGATTCTTTCACATAAATATATTTATAAATTGAATAAACATTAATTTGCTAAAATTAAAAATAATCATCTTCCGAAAGTTTTTCTTTCGCAACTTATGTATTGAATGTGTAAATTTAAAAGCTAAATTTCTGTGTTAAAGAATTTATATATCAACTTTATATTGTACAATTCTTTTTTTTTTTTTTCATTATGACATGCTATGCTAACATAGGTATAAATTATAAAGTACAAAATGGGCCCTAGTTTGCCCTATCCCTTTGTTCCCCAAAGTACAAAATGTAAATTGTAATAATAATAAGACACTAAAATTTTTGAGCAGTCAATGAAATAAGCAAATTGAAATATAATTTTAAAGAAGGAAAATAAGTTAGCCAGAATATGTTTTAATCATACTGATAAACTGTTAATTTAAGGCATTAGATTAGTTTTTAACTTATAACAAAAAAACTGTTAACTATTAAACTTTAGGTATTAAAATATTGGTTTATCAATTAATTGAACAACGTGAATATTTTTTCCATATGAATAACTAGTGTCTGTCGGTCCTGTAAAAAGATTATTTTTTAAAAAAAAGTAGGTCCAAAAATATATATACTTTTTGATCGGATGTGATGAAATGTAAATTGTTGTATTGAAATATTTTCTTTCAAAAGCACAATTCATTTAAAAATATAAACTTAACGAATCCCCGTCAATGTGTAAGAATTATTCGAATTCATTCGTAAGTTATTGAATACCGCAATTATTTTTTTAATTCGAATAAATTATGAATCCCATTCTTATAAAGTTATTTGAAAAAAATAAATTAAAAGGAAGGAAGAATGAAAAGAAACTTTTATGCACCATCATTAATGATATAAAGCATTGTGTCCGATGCAAATATATCGCTTAAATATGTTGCTAATCTACTAACTGCATATTCGTACAAAAAAAGCTTACCACAAAACAGTAGTTGTTTTTTTATTCAATATTTTCCTTTAAATTAATTACACTCCCTTTTTTTTATTGACTGTTTAATATATTTGGCTCCGTGAAAGCTGCTGGCTAAATCTCAAAAGTGCTTTATTCATTGTAATTAAAACAGTATAAATAAAATTTATAAAAAATAAATGTCAATATGGATCTTTTTCTGCAAAAAACTTTTTTCTTTTTTATTATTATTTTTTATTTCGATGTTGGTTGATGGCGGAAGGGAAATGGAATCCAGCAAATAAATAAACAAAATAAATTTGAAAGAAAAAATGCAGATGCAATGGAAAGATTAATTAATAAAAATACTTTTAGTTATAGGAATGTATTTGATATACTTTCACCATTTTTTCCTTCAGCTTTTATATTTCTGTTTTCCTTGATTCATCCGCAACGTTCATTTCTACTGAAGTAATTGGGGCCATCTGACATCGATTAACAAGCGTTCTCAACTTTCAAATTGGAAAAAGGAAGAAAAAAAAAATTATCTAGAAGTTGCAGCGAATATTTCTGATTTCTTCTTCCTCTTTTTTTAAATCTGGTGTGGCATTAAACAGCATATTAGAGCTAGATATGGAAAAGAAGAAGAAAAGAAAACGCTAATTAGTTACTTCTACCTCTTCTAAAATTTTTAAAATTGCTATAAGAGGTCCAGTAACGGTATTATATAATATATAATATTTATATAACTATTTATATAATATATAATATAGTTATTATATTAACGATATTATCTAAATAAGTAATGGTATTTTGTGTTATATTAAGCGAAGAAAATCTGAATTTATCATAATTAAACCAACAAAATTGTAATAACTACGTTTAACATTTGAAACTAAATGGGGTTTTTTTATTTAAAAAAATATTTCAAAAAGTTCAATTATTGGCTGCATTTATTTGGTTTACAAGTTCAATTTATGGCTGCAAGTACTTATTATTCCCATACATAAAAATTCGATATCTTGATAAATATAGAATAATGATGAAATAAATGAAAATTGTTTTAATGATTATTCCTTAAAAAATAATTCTTTGATTAATAAATGAATATCAAAATAATAAATTTAGATCCCTGAAAAAGTTGGACGAATTTACTAACTCCTGCAACCGTAACTGTTTTCCACGGCCTCTATCGGCCGCTGCCATTAACAATCAGTCCTTGTCTCGGAAGCGAGCGTAAAGCAAGTTATATTGTTTTTTTTTTTAATACATATATGTTTAATGTTATTGTCCTAAATAGTTTTGTCCCCATGTAAATCATATCCTTTAATGTCATTAAATGTATTTTAACTTAATTGGCATGATTTATTGATTTTAATAGTCCCCTCACAGAATTAAAATTTTGGCTCCCTTTCAGTCACACTCCTGTAAAATTGAAAAATCATTAGCAATTCTAAAAGAAAAATAATGAATTCCACTTATCAGAATTAAATATCGCAGTCTTTAAATTTAGAAAAATAAATTCTTGTATCAACCATCCATTTTTATCAAAATAATTTGTCAAATATGAACACATTTTATGCATTAAAATATCATATTTTATGGTAACATTATTATCTGTCCTTTGTTTTTATGAATACATTAAGCCGGAAATAAAATTTATCTCTCTCGGTACATAATTATTAACAATTTCCATTGTTATAACCTTTAGATGACAGAATTTCTTTCTGTACCTGGTGTCGACTGTCTTATCTAGATTTATCTCTTTGAATTGCAGTTTTATCTTTTCAACAACTTCCTTGTCATTTTATCAGAAATCTTTGAATATGTCTATTGCAATTATTGCCTGCTTTGATAAGTTAATGGAACTAAAATATGCCATATTCTCGGGATGTCCAAAAGGTTGTCACTTTCTCTTCAAAATCCTAAATTATTTTTCATTTAGTTAATATGGAACAAAAAAAAATTAGGTTCTTCACTGTATTTTATTTATTTTACACTAGCTATTAGCGACTCTGTTCCCGTGGAAATTTTGATGTACATGTATGATAAACTATCAAATGATGAGTAATCAAAATAAAATTATCCTAATCCAAAAACGATACATTTAAAAGTATAAGCATATAAGAAAAATATGTAACATGAATACAATTTAATAACAAAAACACTCAACTAACGTAACAACGATTTATTTACGTTGCTCACGCGCGAACTTTCAACGCCAGCTGGCGTAACGCACATGTCTGACTTTCCTACGCCATTTGGGGTAACACAATGCAGACTAGAATTTTTTTTTTATTTCCTTTATTCTGTTTTATTAAAAGTACTTCAGAATGAATCCGAAAGATGGAATCATTAGCAACCTTTGATTTTAAATGCATCAAACACAAAGAAAATAAATAGAGTCGTTTGAAATAATCAGTCGAAATTCTGCGAAGCCTCAACTGATTATTGTTGCGAAAAATAAACCGAAGCTTTTCATGTCTTTGGCGGGATTCTGCCTCAGCATTTTGGCACGAAAGTTAGTTTTAAATTAATAAAAAGTGAACCACTTAATGTACTGGAGTAAAAAGTAGCCTATGTTCTGTTCCTGACTATAATCTACCTTTGTGCTAAATTTCATCAATTCTATTCAGATGTTCTGGCATGATTGAGTAACAAACATCCATCCATCCAAACATCCCAACTTTCACATTTACATATTAATTTAGTATAGATGGAACACAAAACAATTAGATTATGCATCGTAGCACTGTATTTTATTTATTTAACAACAAGTCTAGCTAAATAAGCCAGTTATAAATTTTCGAACTAAAGCTAATTATTCTATATTGTTAATTGAGTGTTTTAACGGACGAGTTTGAATTCCATCATAACATTTAAAAAAACTGTTAGAGATAATGTATCAATTTGAATTATAAAAAATATTACAATTAAGAGAAAAAACTGTGATAAATAAAAATATCATTAGATTTTTTTTTATTGCTCAAAAACCAAAATATAAAACAATTATTCTGAAAGATTTTTGTAAAACAATTCTTACTGAAAGATATGAACATTAATTTCCGTTTGCCAATCACACCAATGACTAATATGCCTTTTTTTTTTTTTTTTTTGCTCCCTATTAAATTTTCTGATTGACTTTATGTTAAAGAAACACGGACTTGATTTTCTGTTTTGTTTCACTTTGGGTATACGATGTAAATGAATTGTTTTTAAGTTAGTTTTTTATTTTTGTCATTACCTTTTTTTTTATGTTAGCAATTAATATTTCGTATATGCTTATACTTTTAAACGTATCGTTTTTAAGTTAGTTTTAATTTTTTTTTGTTATTGCTTGACAAAAAAATTAAAGAACTTTATTTACGTTAGGAATTATAGTGAACTGACGCACATTCTTTGCCTTGGACTCTTAGTTGTTTTTGTATCAGCCCTTTGGTATAGGGATGGATGTAATGAGAAACAGTTAAAAGTACACAACAATAGGAAGTTACAAAACAAAAAGAATGATCATTTAAACTGTCTGGACGAAGAATGGACAGTTACGAAACATAAAAAGATTCAATTATAACAAAACGGGAAGGGAAAAGTATCATAAATTTGTGCTGCATAAGATTATATTTGAGGTATTTTTTGAATAATAAAACATTCTAAATAAAAGATTATTTCGTTTCTCAACCGCAGAGTAATTATAAATTTCCTTCTTTCCGAATTGTCTGCATGTATTAGTCATTTATTATATTAAAAAAAAAAACGATAATCTTTCAAAATCGTCTGCATGTATTCAATCATTTATTATATATTTTTTTAAATGATAAAAAGTCGGTGAAAAATTTTCGCAGAAATGAAAATGATGCAATTGAATAGGCAAAACTTTGAATTTTAAGATGTTATGAAAATATTTCCTGTAGAATAATTTACTTCAATGCTACTCTGAAAAAAAAAACCAACAAAATTTCAGCTAATTTTTAATTTACTGAATATTTTTAACGAATTTCTTCCGCTGTATGAAAAGTTGACAGTATTATTTCTCTGTCTGAATTAATAAGTATGCAAAGCTTGGTATAATTGAAACCTGTTATTCGAGTAAATGTGGAACATGCATAAGTATGTATTCTTATGTACCTTCCTGGTTTCTCTCATATGTTTATATGATCCTGCTCACACGAATACTTTAACAAGCATTTGAAATTCCAATGTAGTTTTCTTAGTAAAGGTTATATTACAGATTGCTGAATTGTTAATACAGGCACCGAATTCACCTAATTTAAAATTAGGTGAAAGATACATCTAATTTTAAAATGGTAGCTGAACTTGTTGAAGAAATAAAATACTTATATAATAGAACTTGAAAATTTTTGTTTCTCTGACTGTAACATTTTTAGAAGTTTTCATCCATCCCTTGTTAGTAAAAGTCACAAGTTATAAAAAAACAAAATTGTATCGTGCTGCTACTTATTAGGCAATTACAAAATCCTTTTAAAATAGCCTTTGTTTTACTTTTAATTTATACAATACTAGCTATTACTCGCGTTTAAATTTTGATGCATATGTACGAAAAACTATCAAATGATGACAAATCAAAAAAATTAAACCTAACTTAAAAACGAAGCATTTAAAAGTATAAGAATATAAGAAAAATATATAGCATGAGTACAGTTTAATAACAAAAACCCACAACTAACGTAAAAACAATTTATTTGCATTGTATACATTGTATACCCAAAATAAAACAAAGCAGCAAATCAAGTCCTTATTTCTTTAAAATCAGGTAATCAAAAATTATACGTATCATTTTTAAACTTTTAATTTAAATTAAAACACACTTATCATCGCGCACAAACACAGTTAATGTCACGACATTCACGCGCAAACTTTCAACGCCAATTGGCGTAACGCACATGTCTTGACTTTCCTACGCCAGTTAAGGTAATGCAACGCAGATGAGAAATTTTTTATTTCCTGTGTTCCGTCTTCTTTTAATTTAAAAGTTCTTCAGAACGAATCCGAAAGATTGATTCGTTAACAACATTTGATTTTAAATACATCAAACATTAAAGAAAATGAACAGAATCGTTTGAAATAATCGGTCGAAATTCTTCTAAACCTAACCTCAACTCTGTTGGGAAAAAAATCTGGAGCCATCCTCATCTTTGGCGGGATTAGGCCTCAGCTTTTTGACGCGAAAGTTAGTCTCTAATCTATCTGTGTGCTAAATTTCATCGCATTCTGTTCTGGCGTGATTGAGTCACAAACTTTCACATTTATATAATAGTATAGATTTAGATTGAAAAGCTTTTTCTGAATCTTTGTACTCTACCCAATACATTTTAACATTCATAGCTGATTTTGCAGAAAGTGGTTTTGCCATGGAAACAATTGATGATAGCCTCCGTTTTTCTTCAACAGAAATTCATTGAAAAAAACCATTGCCTTGATCAAATTAAAATTTTTAACGCAAACTGAGTGGTGCCCAGAATTGCATGCCCTTAAAATAAGTTGTTTAAATTTAACTATTATTTAAAATTGTTGAGCAAACAAGATGTCGAATAATATTTCGAAATGATGTCGAGAATAATTTTTTCAAATTTGAGTGAATTTTTTTTGAAAATATGAGCGTCCTGGAATGAAATTTCACTAAATATTGTGTTTACTAGTGAAATTGTGTTAGTTTTTTTCTGGTATTTTTTCAAAACATTTTCTTTGCGGTATTAATGAAACGTTATATATATATATATATATATATATATATATATATATGCATTTTATATATCAAAATATTATGTATATCAAATATCATTATATATAACAAAATTTTGTGGGAGTCTTACTTGACGCTAATTTTCAGGGTTTTCAATCTGGAGTCGCAATTATTTCCGATACTGATATTTTTATCGTATATTAGAAAATGAGAAAAATATAACTAGTACAATTAGTTTACAAACCTTACCCTATACTTAACAAATTGTTTAAAACTGATTAATTTGTCAGATGGAGAAAGGAAAGTTTTATCAGTGAGAAAAGTGAAAGACGCGGGATAAGAAACGCGTTTATTTTATCTCTCTGTTATTTCAGAAAAATGGATGTTTTTTGAAACAGAAAGAGTGTGAAAACCTTAAGCCATTAACGTACTATGTATCTAATTTTCTGTTAGCTTATATAAAATTTCACCTTTAAATAAAAGGGAAATGATGAAATTGCAAATAATATTTTTTAAAAAACTTTTTCAATGATACCAAGAATTTTTTAAAAGAGATATGAATACTGAAGACAGAATTTTTCATCATTTATGTATTATAGAACATTTTTCATAATTTATGTAATATCTCAAATATTATTTAACAAAAATTTCTCAAATTCATCATAACATTCCGTTTTCTATTTAAAATGATTAAACAGACATTAACGACAATATTTTATATTGGTCTATAAATATACTTCAAAAAATTATTAAGTGTGAATTTTATAGCCTTGTGTACCTGAAGGATCTTATTCTGCGAAATATTCTTGACACATCAATTTTTAAATAAATAAACAAATGTTTCAATCTCCCGCTATCGAATCTGATCGATTTAAGAAGATCTGAATAGAATAGTTCAGAATAATCCACAGTTCATAATCTTGAGAAATCCTGGGCGCTGATTGGGGTTTCATCTTTGACACAAAATGATCTATGAAAGGATCTAAATGAAATGCGAGCTAATGATCTCGATGAAATGATCTAAAATCGCCCGTTTTCATTGAATAGTGATATTCAGTTTTTCATAAATAAATCATTTTTAGTCGATTAGATTGCAACTTTTTTAAAAAAATTTAAAATAGTAATGTCTCAAGAATTCACAGAGCAGAGGATATTGATAAAAACTAAACATTCGTCATTTATAGACTCAAGTTCCATGTACTATAATAATTTACTTCATTTGGACCAATCTTACACATATGATTTGTATTATAATACACATTAAATTTATAAAAAAAAATGTAAATTATTCTTACATTTGTATTATATTCAAGGCCCAAAGACTGATTAAAGCGTTTGCCTAAAATAAAGCTGATTTATTGAATTAATAATATAGATATTGAAAATAATCATAAAACATTTTATTGTATGTATTTTTTTAAATATTATATTCCTTACTAATTTCATTTCATTTAAACATGCGCTGAAAATTGCATTTTTATGCATTTGATTTGTAATGACTTTTTTTTAGTTTAAGTCAGCATGATGGCAATGCATTAATAAAAGATAAATTTTATTTTTAATTTGAGCGAAATAAGTTGTTGAAAAATATAATTAAATTATTTATTTTTTTTAATTCATCGGAAATAGAAATTTAATTTTTTGGTTAAAAAGATTAGCATTAACGAACAGATTTTTTTTGAACTTCTATATAATTAAAAAGCAATTTTGTAATATAATATAATCAAATCAAAAAATCAATCAATCAAATATTTTCGGAAGCTATAGCGAAAAAACACACACCAAAATTTCACTTAATTTTTAATTAATTAAAAATGAAATTTAAAAAAAATCCCTCTCAAGTACAATTCTTGTAAAACGCATATTTGATTTCTTTATGTGTGTCGATTCAGTGAAGGGGAAAAAGAGATAAGAATTTGCTTGCTTGACAGTTTTTTATCCCTTCACTCAGAGTTCAGATTTAAGCATTTTTCACACTGGCTCGGGCTGAATTAATTAAATAAATAAAAGGTGGAATTCAATCTTGAAATAAGAGAACATTTTAGACTAGAACATCTAGAAGAGAACATTTTGATTTGGAATAGTTATTATAATTTGTAAATTCAAAGAAAGATTAAAATGAATTGAAATCAATTTAGATGAGCGCATAATGCTCTAACGTCATGAAATTTGGTAGAATTGTTAGATTATTATTTTTATGATATAATTATAAATAATTCCGATAAATTATGGAGAATTATGTTGCACGTACCTTTGAATATGAGTGTTTATTTGACGATTTTTGATTAGTTGTTTTCGAAAGAATCCAAAAAGCTCACGTCTGTAGTTCATCGTAGCTATCTACTGACCGAAAGGGCGCCAAAATTTTAATTCTGTCAGGGATTCTGTTCTATTAAGATTAATGAATCATGCCAATTAAATTTAAAATACATTTAACGATAGTAAAGCACATAATTTACGCGGGTACAAAACTATTTCGGACAATAACATTTAGTATATATACATTGAAATAATACTCGGGGATTACATCATGCTTTATACTCGCTTCCAAGACATGGACAGAAGTTTGAGGCCGGAGAGGGCCGTGGGAAACAGTTACGGTTACAAGCTGAAGAAAGTCTCTTTCTAAGGCCGGGACAAGAATAATTTAAAGAGATTTTAATTCCACCAGATTGATGGCAGAGTTTGCAAATTATCAGTCTGAAAATTAATGTAAGAATTGTCGATTATCTCTTCCTAAAACTGGGCTCATCGAGATAATATGTTGCATTTGAAATAACTCGTTACGAATCTGAAATAATTTTTCGAAGAACTTCTTAACTGATGTTCTTATGATAAATTCTGAAACAGGTCCAATTTGAAGGACATTTTGAAATTATTTCTTAAGTACCTTTCAATGATCTTCATATCCATTACTCATTCTAAGTTCATTTCTTAAGTGCCTTTCTTCATTAAGTAGAAGGCGCATTAATAATCTTCATCAAATGTTTATTTTGGAAAACTTGCCACTTCTAAAAGTTTGGGGCGAAAGGGGTCCACCATATTTGGGAGCCGTTCATTAGAGTTGGGCTTAAAATAGCTTTTGTAGAGCCGAAGTTTGAGCCGCATTGAGAGTTTACTCCATGGAGCAGTTAAGCTGTTGAGATGAACTTTCATAATCGTATCTTTGGTGACTATTGAAACTTTCACGTTTATCCATCTAACGTTTAAAATGAATCCTAACACTTTGTTGGGAATTTTACACAGAAACCGTGTCATATTATTTTGTAAGTGAATACGGGAGTCAAACGTTCTCAATAAACTCCAAAGCATTTTATTTATACTGAATGAAATGAAATGAAACTTGGGAATATTTTTTATACAATTTTTAATAATATTTTTTTGTATGCTAAATTGTATGGCAATCCCCTGCGCGTCATGGTACAGTACCGGGTTTTGCATATGCATCTCGTTTCCCCGCGTTTTCCTTTTGAAGAGCATTGTAACGTCTTGATCTGGTCCGAGGAAATAAAGGGTAGCGTTTTACAATTAAGTACTTTATTACAGCTTTAAGTTACACACAAAAAATACTATCTAGGTTAAATAGAATGTCCATGTGGAACACCACAAGAATAGTTCTTTCTTAGTTCGAGATCTTCCGGAGAACTCACGAGAACAGTTAACCAACCGTCTAGTCTAGCGCAGGTACCGGGATTAGTTCCAGGAATCCACCGAATTCGTCGGGTGGAATCTTCTCTCAAATGCTTGGAGTCTCCGTCCCGGCTCTCCAAAAATCTCACCTTTTCTCTCTTCCTTCGACCCTCCCTCCTTTTCCTTCTACTCCCCATTGGAGCATTTGGGCTGGTGATTCTCCAATTGTCGTTCAGCAAAATTTAAATGGTCTACCGTTGACCGCAGGAATGTTCACTACGGGAAACAAAGCAGGCTGCACATCTGTGTCGCAGACACGATGAGTGCACGGGTGATCCTTTATCTCGTCTTCCTCTAAAGGGCTAGATGACTGTTCTTAGAAGGAGGGTTCTCCGTTTGTCCATCAGTAAGTAATTACATTGCCATAAACCCTAGACATTAAGGAGTCCAATCTGGAATTGGCAATTATGGAGCGTGAGAAAAAAAAAACACCATGAGCAGACCTTGAAGCTGAATCGTTACAGCATACTTTGCACCTTCTATTTCGGTTTGTTTTTACGCCGACATTTTCATTCCAATCTTCAAAATGTCTTTCACAATTAGATTCTGCGACATTTCTTTTTTGCCGTTTTGGTGGTCTAATGGCAGATTCATCACTTTCCGAATCACTGCAACTTAATTCAAAACCGCTCGGGCAATCAGATATTTTAAAATTTTTTAACTAATTAAATTTAAGAAATGTTTACGTTTTTCGAAAAGATTTCCGAAAACATTATGGCATAAAAATTGCTTTTGTGTCTTTGTAAAATTCAGAAAGTACCTTTTCAATGACATCTTTTAGTTTTTCTCCTAAATTTTGAAAACCTTTTTCAGTTTATTACATATACTGAAATATTTAACAGTTTCCGGATTCCAAAATTGGAACAAGAGAGTAACTGTTTTTCTTTTTTATTATTATTATTATTTTAACAGCAGTTAATATTCTGCGGTTTTTAAACTCTATTGAATAAACCGAGGAATACTTTTTCTATCTTTCAGCTATACATTTTGTTTTCTTGATACAAGAAACAAGATATGAATTTTCAAATATTTACATTTCCTGTCTTTTTGAAATATGAAATTTCCTAGACTATTGAAAATCCGTCATTATTTAAGGTATCCGACTACGTTCGACGGAAATATTTTGAAAAGTTGGATTTTTTAAAAACTATTTACAGTTTTTAGATGTATTTCACCTATAAACATAATAAATGCCAAAAAAAAATTTGAGAATATATTTTGAGAAATGGGAAAAGTTGTAGTACATTTTAATGAAATTTATCCAAAACGGTTAACATTCTACTCAGAATTGTAATGCAACAATTCTCTATTCCTTTGTACACACGATATAGAGAATAATAATGATGAATGAAAGGAACCAACATCTGAGAAACATTTTGAGATGCAAAGAAGTGACGGGTAAAAATATACGTATATATGCATTTTTCCATAAATTTACTACTTACTTTTTCAAAAAACACTTCAAAAATAAAAATATTCCACCCACAATAAAAATTTTGGTTCATTTCATTGTCCATACCATTTGAAATACCCGCTGAAATTTTTATGTAAATACCACTATTGGTTTTTGGGATACCATGTTAACGGTGGAGAACTTTTATGATAATGAAAGTTTTGAGAAAACTGAAGACAAATTTCAGCAGAAAAATATATTTTGCTAAAAACTTCTCCGGATGATAAGCCAGGCCTTCCTTTTCTTAGAAAATATAAACTGTTTTGGAAAGAGGAAAGTCTGAACTACAATAAATAAATAAAAAAAATATTCGCCTGTGTGGCCGATAAGCTGTGTTTTTAAAGCAGTCGAATACCTTAAATACGGTGTATTTAACGGAGTCGGATACCTTAAGAATAGGTGAAGGAAACGAAATAAAAAAATTAACTCTATGGTGAATTTTGATAATTTAAAAGAATATTTTTGATGATATCTGAAATGCAAAAGTACTTGTTTTGTGAAGTATAGTATCATTCATTTGAAAAAATAAATAAAAATGATATTATTCATTTTACCGCTGATTTAAAATCTGAGAAATTTCATTTTTTACCGTACTTTTATATAAACTAAATATTTATATAAAAGACGTACAAGCGAAAGATTTAATGATGATAAAATAAAGCTAATTTCAGGAAAGAAACTTATAAAAAAAATCTCGAGCAAGACAATATTGACTGCTGTTAATATTGTCTTGCTCAAGATAATACGCAAGACATTTTCAACGCTTTAAATGTGAAAGTTTGGATGGATGGATGATGACAGCTGTGTTTCCATTTAACTTAAAAATTTAAAAATGAAGTCTATATTACTGTTGTAGCTAACTCCATCTCGATCCATAAATAAAATGGATTTGATCTGATTTTAAAGAAATGCGGACTTGATTTGCTGTTTTTTTATTTCGGGTATACAATGTAAATAAATTGTCTTTAAGCTAGTTGTGTGTTTTTATTGTAAAATTGAATTCATGTTATATATTTTTCGTATATGCTTGTACTTTTGAATGTATCGTTTTCAGGTTAGGTTTAATTTTTATTTATTTCTCATTATTTGATAGTTTTTCATACATACACATCAAAATTTCCACGCGAACAGACTCGCAGGACAGTATTAGTATAGAGACTGAAATATTTTACAGTTATCGGCGTTTTTGAACTAGAAAGTAGCTGTATTTTAACAGCAATTAATATATATATAATCGTTTCTGAACTGAGGAGCATGCCGCCACTTCATGAGAAACACACGGCAGATCCATTAGTTTTCATCGCCCTTTAATCAATTAAACCTTTTCTCGAAATAACTGTAGCCGTGACTGAATTTTCAAGTGTTTCGGGAGCCGAACATTCCCCGGGCTCTTATAAATTATTCATCTCGGATATCCGTTGCAGTGCTATCTAAAAATGAGCGAAGAGACAGCTATTAATAAGTGCCGATCAATAGCAAAAAAATGTGTGGTTGCAGCGCGAGACAAAAATTTCCGATCTCATCGTTTTATAGACAGGGCAGACCATCTGTGTCTTAAAAGGGAAGTTGAAGGAAGAAATAAAATTAAAATGGTTTGACAGAGGTCCAAAAGAGGAAGAATCACTTCCGACTCTATTCCTGATCCGGAAATAAAAAAAATAATCAATAGAGCGCAAACTCCACAATCCCGTCAAAGATGGACAGTTTCATTCCAACTGTTTGAGAGAGTGCAGATGGGGAGAAAGACGGCTATTGACTACCCCGAAAGGAATGTGATTTTGACTGTTCGGTCCATGTAAGGTGGGACCATACTTATTCAGCAGTCGACCCCAACACATCCTGTTGATGCTGCATTCAGTGGTAGCGGGGTGGTCGGCTGTATACAAGAAGGGCGGGCCATATAGGGGGTGCGGTGGATGCCATACTCCCTGGCCCCGCGACTGATGGGGCCCCACCGTGATTAAGAATTAAAACAGTGTTATGAACAGTAATAATGTTACACATACTAAAAGTCTAGCAGCTTGTTTCCATGTGACTAGCTGATCATTGAGTGACGTATTTATTAGGCAAAGATCGCAGTAATATCTATAAAGAGGCGGGAAAATTTCATTTATAAATAAGGAAATGCCCATCAGACATGTTAGGATAGAGCGGCATGTCCGGCACCCAGATGTCGAGGCTGAGGCTGGGTTCAAAGGGATTTGTAAAACATCAACTATCTACTTCTGCCTATATATTATGTAATATTTTTTTTCAATCCTTTACGTTGCCAGTTACTAAATATAATTAATGCTGAACCTTCTTCCAGCAAATCAAAAGGAAATAAAAGATTATCTTTTGTCGATGATATGGGTAAACGCTCTCGCTATACTAAGTATCGAAAAAGAAAATTAGAAAATTGAACTTTTTCTGGAGTCATTAATACCAAACACAAAATCACGCATAGTCATTAAATACATATGCAAATGATCGTTTTTTTTTTATATATTGCCAAAAATTTAGGGCCCCGAATAGCTTCTTGTACCCGGGCCCCTTCATAGAGAAAGCCGACATTGTTTACAGACGAAAAACAGAAGTTATTTTTCTCTTTTTCTTTCCCACAGGATTCGATAAAAAATACCTTTCATCATGGAGGCCATGGACATCTGCCTGGCGACGACCAAGGAAATATCCTACCTCATTCTGAACCATCCGATCTACTCGGCTGTCGGGTCCTTCATCTGCTTTATGTGTCTTCTGAAGTTCTACTGCCGACTCACCCTGGGAGTGTACGACGGAGACCAGGACCTCGCGGGAAAAACCGTCCTCATAACTGGAGCATCGGCCGGTGAGAAATGAAATTTTGCTGTTTTTCAGTAATGCGCAACATATAATATTACACTAGATGGTACTTACACTGCTTGCGTTGCTGCCGCAGAAGAAGTAATCTTGGAAATATCGTTTGGAATTTGAAATAGTTATCATGTTTAATTAGGAATGATTGGCAGAATGGTATTTATTTTCTTGTAGGCAATGAATACATTCATTGAAAATGAAGGATATATAAAGAGGAAACATAAATAATATTTATTCTATTTTTTTTAACTTTGCTATTCAAGACTTTAGAGTTGGCAATATTTTTTGTTTGTTTGTTTTTCTATCTTTAGGAGAAACAAATGAGTGCAAGTAATAAGTAATCAAAGTTTCATCGCAATCGGATGAGCGCACGGCAACGCATAAAAGACATACAGACAAACATTCATTTTTATTTATTTAGATGACAGATTCCACTGGACTTATTTGTTGCAATTAGCATCGCTCACCTACACGAAGTTCTTTGAAAAAACTGCTATTTTAGATTCACCTTAATCTAGAAATTCCAGCTTCCTTGCGGGCGACAATTTTTAAAAAATCTTTGCAGTATTTTCTCCTGGCATGCTATGTATACGCCCAGAAAATAATAATAATTAAAAAAAAAAAAATCCGAATCTAAAACAAACAACCGAAAAGTGAAAAGTCGAAGATTAAATTCAATCTTCTTTATTTATCGAGGACTAAAATTATCGACAGATATATTGTACTAGCTATCACGCGCGTGGGAATTTCGATGTGTATGTATATGACGGTTTGATCCATTCCGATATTCCAATGCCATTTATGGCGTTTCAGCTGATCGAGATGTAGCCTTTCGCTCCTTCAATCTTCTCAAATCTGCTTAAAGATTCGACTCTCTATTTCTAGTGACTCTCGTAGCCATAGCCTGATGACTCTTTTTCGAAAGATTAGATTTGCGTTTTCCGGGCATTTCGAAAAACTATCAAGTAATAACAAATCAAGAAGATTAAAACCATCTTAAGAACGATTTACTTAAATATATAAGTATATACGAAAAATATATAGCATAAAAATGAAACCCATTTTAAAGTACACAACTAACCTAAAAATAATTTATTTAAAATGTGCAACTGAAATAAAACAGCAAATGAAGTCCGTATTTCTTTAAAATCAAGTCAAATAAATTGTGGACAGAAATTGCGATAGCTACAACAGCATAATACACATCATTTTTCAACTTTTCATTTGAATACATGTGTCAACAATCACTCGTGAGCTTTTGGTGAAACGCACATGTCTGACTTTACCTACGCCAGTTGGGGCAACTCAACGAAGATTAGAATTCTTTTATTTCCTTTATTCTGTTTTCTTTCAATATAAAGGTACTTCGGAATGAATCCGAAAGATCGATCCATTAACAACATCTGATCTTGAATGTATCAAGCACTAGGAAAATAAACAGAATCGTTTGAAATAATCGGTCAAAATTCTCTTAAGCCTAACCTCATTTCTGTTGGGGGGAAAACTGCAGTCTTACTCATCTTTGGCGGGATTTGGCCTCAGTTTTTTTTGGCGCGATATTTAGTTTTTAATGAATAAAAAAAGTGTACCAGTCAATGAACCGGAGGGAAAAGTAGCTTATGATCTATTCCGGATTCTAATCAATCTCTGTGTTCGATTTCATCCCATTCCGTTCGTCCGATCTGGCGTGATGGAGTAACAAACATCCATCCATCCAAACTTTCACATTTATATATCAGTATAGAGTATAAATTTTGAGAAATAAGAAAATTTGAAGTAAATTTTAATGAAATTGAACCGAAACTGCAAACATTGTAATGTAGGCAGTATTACCTAAAATTGTAATGTAGCAATCCTATTTTTCTTCGTACACAAGTTATAAAATACAATGATGAATGCAATGAACCAAAATCTATCCATCCATCCAAACTTTCCCATTTATTATATCAGAATAGATTTTTAATTTTCATTATATTATTTTCAACTTTCGTTCTTCTTTTTTCTTTGCTAACGTATAATCCTGCGATGTTTGTGAAACAGATGTTAACGTGCCTCTCGGTACTTCCTGTACAGCAATAGACCAAAAGTGTGTGGAGGGGGTGGGTTATTACATAACAAGAATCCACCGTTCGAAAACCTGTTGTTCACCTTGAAAGATATAAATGAAAATTATTCGCATTTGATTCACTTATTTCTGCTGCCGTCTGCAAGGAAGATGCAGTCGAATGATTACACAAATGCAAGAGACTTTTAATTATTTTCTTTCCTCCGCGCAATTACGAAAAACCACATGCTTTTTTTTCCGCTTCGGGATATCGGTTTATCTACAATGTTTTCCGCCTTTGGCGACCAGTTTGGTCGCCTAAATGAAGCTAAAAATATGGAATGCATTAAAAAAGCTCAACATTTTATTTGATACAAGTGAAGAATATTAATTTAATTGAATTAGTTTGCTACAAATTATTGGGATGCAAACTAAAATATTGTCACGTAGATAAAACACATAGGAAGTAGAGTTCAATCCATTTATTAGCTCAAATCTGAACACTGTGACCGAGAGATCTTCGGCTTATGTACAAGCAGGAAAATTCCAGAATCCCTTTCTGGAGACAGTAAGGAAAGTCCAGAGCACTCACCTGGTAAATGAAAGAAAAGTCCAGAATACTCTGGAACACAAAATCAAGCAGAAACATGTTT
Organism: Argiope trifasciata; assembly: GCA_026543055.1. NCBI lineage: Eukaryota > Metazoa > Arthropoda > Arachnida > Araneae > Araneidae > Argiope > Argiope trifasciata. The sequence goes on from JAPMOQ010008526.1 coordinate 156,215, forward strand.
TAAGTCTACTGGGATTCGAACACATGATCTCCAATGATTCCTGAGTCATAACCATTCAGCTATGCAGACTCGGCGATGTTTC
>JAPMOQ010008526.1:197663-231019 GCA_026543055.1 Argiope trifasciata
CACAATATCGTATAACATTGATCTATATAAGTAATATTGGCAATATTGTAGAATATTGTTTAATATCAAATAATATCGCACAACATTATATAAAATTGATCTATATCGGTAATATTGTTTATTACCAAATAGTTTTGAAAATTTCTTTTTTTCAGTGTAATTAGTGACTACTATCATTCCTTCCTAATCTGAAATCAATCTAAAAATCCGGCCCTCAAAACTGATTATCATAGAAATCGTATTATGACGCACTCTCAAGCGTCATTCCCATGAAGTCACTTTCGAATCAAACAATGACTCCGCTCCAAAAACCATGGCCACTTGAAGTCAGAAAGGAATGACTAAACAAAGACCACATTCCTTATTCTTGTATACAGCCGACCACCCCGCCACCATCGGACGTAGTAGTATCGACAGGATTCATGGTAGTCGACCGTTGAATCAGTATTGCCCAGCCTTACATGGACCGATCCGTAAAACGAACATTCCTTTAGGGGTAGTAAAGAGCCGTCTTTCTCCCCATCTGTAAACTCTCAAACAGTTGGAGTGAAACTATCAATCCTTATCATCACATCCTTCAGGGTTTTCAGATAACCTGGTGCCACCAGTACTGTACTCGAATCATTACTGACAACTTTCAGGTCCTTCCTTCACTCTGAGACCTCCATACATTCCATTGAATAGTGGCAAACCGTACCCATTTCTACACAAACGCGTTTATTTTCCGGCGTTCTTCCAAGTGTTGTCCAACCTTACATGGACTGGTCACTCAAACTAACATTCCTTTCGGGGTAGTAAATAGAACAAAAACCACACTGTGTCTAAAAGAATCTGGAGAGTCACCGGCACCCACACCAACAAGTCATCCCCGCTGCTCAGATTCACCTGACCAAAAGACGCTCCGTTAGCGGGTCGTTCACGTGCCTCCGATGCGTAAGTAAGCAAGAATTGAGCAAAAGGGTAGGACGCGATTTCTCGTGAAGGGTTGAGGACGTGGGATTCAGCCTTGAACTGCCCGGGAAGGTTCACCTGTTGGAGACGAGAAGAACCGACTCTCTTCGGAGATCGGAAACCGATCCGGTCGGCTTTTTGGCCTTGAAAAGGGGATGGCTGGGGAATTCCCTCCATGACATTCTTGGTCGGCCATGACGCGGATGTGGGTTTTTTCTATCCTTTTTTATTCTGCTGTTCTTTCATTCGCGGCCGGACACAATCTACCCAATAGCTGCAATCTATTAATTAAATATTTCGTGGTGAAATGCTAAAAGATGAGAGCTTCTCAGAGGGAAACACCCTTATGGACAGAAATAAATAATAAAAAAGTGATATCTTTACCTCCAGTGATGCTGAATAAACGATAAGTCTTTGGAAAAATGACAACGCAATTTCTTTTCAGCGATATATTTTTTCTCCACGGCTCTACATTCTGTATTTGAAATTTTTTGCTAGTAAATTCGAATTTTTTTTATTATATAAAAAGGGTTTTTTGTATTTATATCTATGTAAATAAAAATGAATGCCTGTGTCTTATGCCTTCGTAAGCCGTTCATCCGATGGCGATGAAACTGGGTCAGCCTATTGTCTACACCTACGGGAGTGTTATAGAGATAGAACAATGATCTAAAATTGAAAAAAAAAAGTGAATCTCAACCGCATCGATTAATCAAGGATTAATTTCCGGATAACTCGCCGACTGGACAATAGATTCAGTAGATATGCTAAATCCAAGTGAAAGGTTCATATTTTAAAGCTATAAAACGCAAATGTCACGCAAGTCATTCTCAGAGGAAGTTTTATTACAGATTATGCGAGAAATTTCTGGAAAGACCAACCCTGGGGTTTTTTAATTTTAATTAAATTTTAAATATATTTTCTATGTTTCTATGGCACAAATATATTTTCTATGTTTAATCAATTTTAAAAGAAAACATTTTAATTCCATTTTCTAAAATTAAATCTGAGAATTCTGAACGAGTATTGAAAGAATTACAAAACGCATTTCCTCAATACGAAACCCTGCAAATGAAGAACTAACTTACCTTTCAGCAGCACAGGCCTGGCTCCGAGTTCTCTGATGGACGCTATGACTGGCGACAGGGGATGGTCCTCGGTCACTTGGTCAGGCTCGGACGTCCCGTCGTCGTAGACCACCACCTCTTCCCCCCTGCAGGTCTGCAGCCTCTCTTTGGCATCCTGGTCGGAGATGAGGTCGCAGAGCCCCAGCCGCCCCATCTGCAGCCTCCTCCTGCTGATGCGGTCGGAACAGCGCAGCGAGACCGCCCCGTTCACGTGACCGCGACCAAAGGCGAAGGTGGGGCGGCAGTCAAGAACCAGGGGCGAAGTGGAGCCCTTCCTCAGGGCAGTGTCCAGTTCAGAAGGTGAAACCAGCTGCAGAGGTGGATGGCTGGTTTTGCTGGGGCGCCGCCGGTTAGGAGCACGGGTGGCCGGTAGATAGAGCATCTGTGGCCGTCGACGATTGTGGTGGTGGTCGGATAGGATGGTGTTGCTCGGAAGTTGGACTTCCACGCCTCCAGACATTCTGGAGGATGAGACTGTGGGAGAGAAAAATTAGAATTAATTACCACGTAATGAGATATGGATTCTATATGAACAGAATCAGCTAAATAATTCGGACTGAATCCTCCATTATTGACAATGACCGGATTGAATCTTCCATCATTGACGATTGGATGGTATTGACAATGATTGGATTGAATCCATCATAGTCAACTGGATGACACTGACAATGATTGGATTGAATCATTGACAACTGGATATTGACTATGATTGTATTGAATCCTCCATCATTGACAATTAGATAACATTGACGATGATTGGATTCAATCCATCATTGACAATTGGATGACACTGATGATGATTGGATTCAATCCTCCATCATTCAATGTCATCGTATGACGTTAAATTTTGAATCATGCATAATAGAGCAATTCTTCTACTGAAATATTTATAATGAAGACCTTTTAATTTTGAAAATGAACACTTGATTATTAACAACTGACAGAAGGCCGCATTCACAGCGGAATGGATAATTGCCACACTTTAGGGCCGGCCATCTGAGGGGTGCTGCGGATGCTATGCACCCGGGGCCCGCTACTGAGGGGGTTCCCACCATGATTAAGAATTAAAACAGTGTTCTGAACAATAATAATGTTGCACATACTAAAAGTCTACAAGCTTGTTTCCATGTGGCTGGCTGAGCACCGACTGACTCCTTTATTATGCAAAGATCGCAGTAATATCAATAAAAATACGAGAGAAGTTCATTTAATAAAAAGAAAATCCCCGTCAGATATGTTCAGACAGAGAGACAGAAGTCTAGACTGAGGTTGGGTTTGCAAATCATCAGCTATCTACTTTTGTCTATATCCAATGGAATATTTTTTACAAATCCTTTACATTGCCAGTGACTAAATATAATAAACGCGGAACCCTCTCTCAGCATATGAAAATGAAATAAAGGATCATCTTCGGTCAAGCATATGGGTATCATGCTTTATGTTTTTGCAGTACTAAGTATCGAAAAAGAAATGGGAATTTTTTTCATTTTCCTGGAGTAATCAATAGCAAAAACAGAGTCATGCATCATTAAATACATATGCAAATGTTTTTTGTTTTTTTTTTGACTTTGCTAAAGATTTTAAGCCCAAATAGTTTCTTGCTCCCGGGCCCCTTCCTAGAGAAGTCGGGCTCTGCCACACTTGAAGTAGCCACCACATGTTCATCTGAAAAGTCCAGTACCTTGTCTCATCGTATGTTGAGAAAATATCAGTTTTGATCGGTGCATAAAGAAACAAGGACTAAACATATATTTGAGTATTTTTAAATATTGCGAGTGTCAATAAAAATGCATTCAAAAGTAAGCAGATTTTTTTTTAAAATCATTCTCTCCCCTGCTCTGACATAAACATCACAGAATTCTAAATAGTCGTAGAAGTTTTGAATTTCATATCCAGAGGGATTCTTTAGTTCAAACAAGGAAAACTTTACTATATAATATTACTTCAAGTTTTAATTAAAACGTACAGATTTCAGAATTTTTTTAAATGTCAATCAATTTAAATAGACTGAAGAATATTTTTATAATTCAGTAAACCACATTCTTTTACAATGACGAATCAAAAATGGGACATAAAATTTGAAACAAAAGAACCATCACTCACATTCTAAATACGTTGACTTCCAACCACGAGATAACTCGTAGATCGCGTTCTTTTCTAGAACGCAAAGAACGAGTTACCTCGTACTGCGTAAAATTGCATCGCGACTTATAGTTTAAAAGACTTTGTTATAGATGGCCGTGGAAAATGAATAAAAGAAATCGGAAATCGTATTTTGAATGCATTGTTTATCATTTTTTAGCAATTTTTGTGGTTCTGATATAATGTCTGTGTCAATGTGTTTGTTTTAACGTGTGTAAAACCTTTGTTGATTGTTTATGTTTTCTCTTTCAGGTTAAGTTGCAATTTCTGACATGTTTGTTGATCTACTCTGAGGTATATTATGAGTAAGTTGTAAGTGTTTTTATTTGAATTTGTGTTTTACAATTTTATCACAGAATATTCCTAGTTCTAACAAAAGTAAAATTCAAGAGAGTTTGTCAAGCCTTAGAATATTTTATTTTTCATGAAAATATGCCGAAAAGGTAGATTTAGATGCATACATTAAAATGTGTTCTTAACACGTTGACTGCCAACTACGAGTTATCTCGTGCTGTGTTTACTTGCAATTTTTGTGCAGCAACGAATAAACTCGTTGTGTATCAGTGCTCATATCGATAGATGGCTTCTGGGAAAGGAACAAAAATATCAATGCTGGCTTGCATGAACAGAAAATGTATTAAAAAACGAACAAAAAATATAATTATAAAAATTGGTTAGTGTCATTTTAGGCCAGATTTCTGAAAATTGCCGTGGCCTTCTACGTCTTAAATAATAACTGAACTTTAAATTTTATAAGAACTGATTGCTTTAAACGCCTGCATATTAAAATAAGGGGAAAAAATCGCCAAAGGCCGGGTTTCGCTCAGGTATGAATGAAACTTCGCTAGCCGTGTTAGGGGTGAAAGCTTCCCAACTTATTCATCGGAGCGGAAGGCCGCATTCACAACGGAACGGATGTCAAAGTCTACCCCTTCGAAAACGTAGGAAACGGGTGAAAGTGAGATGGAGGGGGGGGGGGAGAACTACAACTTCCGGTGTCCCACATGGAAACCATCTGCGTTTCTGATCGAGCCTCTCCGCTTTCGTCTTCGAAATACATCTTCGCAGAGGGAATCTCGATAACGCGTATTATCGTCTGCACATTCGCCTTTATCAGAATAAAATGGCGACAGCGAGAATGCTATCAATACTTCGAGCTCTGGCTTTTTTTTTTTTTTTTAATATTAATGTCTTTGAGTAAATAAAACATGTACCTACTCGAAGGCTGAAATACTCAACAAAAATGCATGTGCTTTATATTCCAAAAATGAGACAAAAAAAAATTTCATATATTTATCTACGAATAATTATCAATATAATAAAGATAATCTGTTAAGTCTGAAATATATATCTTAATTAAAATGCGTAGGTTTTTTAGGAGACATGCGAAAGGAATATAAAAAAAAGGTGTTTTTTTTTTTTTATCATTGTAATATATAACTTACAAAATTCTAACATTAATTACTGTTTAAGAAACAAACTATCGTTTAATAATGAAAGGATTGCTAACAATTTTGAAATCTGATTCGATAATTTCTCCAGCTTGGACCATACAAAGCAAAAATTTGCACACATAAAGCATGTACAAAGATGTACAAAAATAAGTGTTTTACAAAATAATACGTTAATTTTAAAATCAAAGACGTTAAAAAGAATTAAAATAATGAAGAAGTATTCAAATGATAATTTGTCTAACAAAATAAGAATAAAATATTATTTTAAATATCTTTGAATTTTAAAAAAAGTTTTAACGTGGAAGAATAAAATAATTCATATTCTAATACAATAGTTCTTCATTCAATAATAATATTTACGTATTGAAACATTCATCATATCGAATACTTTAATAATTTTAGAAAAATGGAGAGGAAAATGAACAAAAACATAAAAATATTAAAATTCAAAGCAAGATTTTAAAATTCCAAAGTATGCCTAATTCAATCAACATTTATGAATAAAAACAGTAAGATAAAAGTATTCCTTTTAATGAAAATATTAAACTTTAATGCAAGAATTTAAATATTCATTTATTCTAAGGTTTTTTTTGAAAATCTAGCAAAAGATTTTACACATTCTTTTTCGCGTAATATTAAAATTCTTCTCTTGAAACTGCTAATAAAAAATTCAATAAAATATTATAAAGCATAAAAACTAAAAGTTCTTGGTTGTAAGAAGGTTTTTTTTTTTTTTAAGTGACATTCCATTCCAAGAAAATATGTTCTGACACATACAGAGTAAAATCGTTTGCTACATTTCGAACATTCTTTTTCAAGTAATTTTAAAATTCTTCTCTTGAAAATTCTCACAAAAAAATACAATAAAATATTACTAAACATAAAAACTAAAAGTTATTGGTTGTAAGAAGGTTTTTAAAAAAGTTATGTTTCGTTCCAAGTAAATACGTTCTGACTTACAATTCTGAATTGTTCGGCATGTATAGGTCCAATCTCCGTCTAGATCCAGTATTAGGAAAATAAGACGTTCCGAATGACTCAGACTATCGTTTGGAGACCCAGAAAACGCGCCAGGGAATTCTTCAGATATAGAAACAGGGTGAACTGGCCAAACGATAATCCATGCAGCGATGTCTTGGCAGTACACTCACCCACAATAAACGTTGATTTTCGGCAGCGGAATCGCAATAAAAAAAACCTCAAATCGAAGTGAGAAAAGATGGACACATTCGATTCACACCGCCAAACGAGATTTTCCAGTTTAATTCTAAACAGCTTCGAAATGGGAGACCTTCTAAATTCCTCCAAATCGCGGCTGCCTTCATCTGTGAGTCAGCGAGTTCGCGTTGCCAAACGTCCTTGCCAAACTTCCAGCAATCCGTAAGACAAGGCCTTTTGATTTCGGAAAACGTTCATTGAGGTAAGGTACGCGCAGAGAAAACTGAAGCTGCGATCTCAGCAGAAAGGCGCAGCTCGAACCAGCGCTGAGTCACGATGACCTCAAAAACCATAAGACAGGTGAAGTGTTCGGCATGGACACGCAAAATGAATTCTTTTTTCCTTTTTCTCTTTTTTATTTTTTGAAAAAAATCAGAAACTCATATTGATTCGTACAGTTACAAAATGTGCAGACTCCATATCGAAGAAAAAAAAAAAAAAGAAAAAAAGAAAAAAAATCGCGACTTTTGAGGGCACAGAAACAAGTTTAATTTCAGAAACAAACAAACTGATAACATCAAACAATTAATTATTCTCCAATAATTTTTTTTTAAAGTCATTTGCAAGAGAAGTTTAAATCTTTCAAAATGCAATCGGTTTTTATCTATCTTTAAATCATTTATTTATAATATATTAAAAATTCAAAAGATAAAAGCTGAATTAACTACTTTTAGCTCTTATATTGATAATAAATACTTTATTAAAATATAGATTAAAGATTTCTGCATAGATGTAAAAAATGCTTAGTTAAAATATGGATTAAAGACTTCTGCATATATGTAATAAATGCTTGATTAAAATATGGATTAAAGACTTCTGCATAGATGTAATAAATACTTTATTAAAATATGGGTTAAAGACTTCTGCATAGATGTAATATTGAGATCTGTTTTAAACACTTAGATAAAAATAAATGTTTCATATTAAAGTGGAAGAAAAATGCCACAAAGATTAATCACGTTTTAAAAATATTTTTTTTCCTGTTTTGTAAAGGGTAGTTCAATTTGGTACAAATATCAGTAAATTCTAAAATAATTATATAAAATAAATATTATATTTCAAATATATCATTAAAAGATACTGTTGCAAAAATCATTCTTAACAATGATAGCTGCATTATTGAAAATTAGCATTTATTTTTCACTGAGACAATTGATGAAATTGTCATAAATCAGTTTAAACAAATACCTTCCCAAGTGGAAGGATTAAAATTATTATACATAATATTCTGAATCAACACTTCTTAATGTTTTGCTTTTATAAGCTTTATAAATATTTTATAACGTTATCTTTTTTTGCTTGAAACGGAAAAAATAGGGGTGGGTTTTATTTATTATTATTAAAAAAATATCGAAATAAACGAATAATATTCGCAGTAAGAACAACAGTATTCGGAAAAAATAAAACTTTCATTTCATAGAGTAAAATGAATGTCAATGATATATTTTTTTCGACATAATAATAACTTAAATGTTTATAATATAAATTCACATCCTTCCCACACAAATTCATTAAAAGAAAAGTGAACACTGTTATAACTAGTAGCAACAGGTTGGTTGCAATTTCTTATTTTGATTCCTACGACAGTTTATATATTTTTAGTTTATAAATAGTTTATATATTTGACATAGAAATGACTCCATGAATTAAACATCCAAAATTAGATAAATGCAGATATGCATTCCTCATTTTTTAATTACTATTTCTGCTATCTTTTTCAATCAAGGAACAACCAAATGACAGCGAATTGCGTAATCAATTGAATGAACCATGAAGCCTTTACCATTAATGCATGAATCACTGATTTTTTTTTTTTTTATGAGTTATGAGTGAATCATGATTGCGTTCTATTTTTCAGTGATGCAGATGATCTTGATAAAATATTACAAATGCTATTTTCATATTGTAAACATGTGTTTAGACTTACTATATATATGTACAAAGAGTTAATATGTATTTTTTTTATCTTTTTTCTATCGAGATGTAGGATTTAACAATATCAGAAAACAAAAAAATACAAAGCACATAACTTGGTGAGCGCACACAGTTATTATTGACTACCAACCCAAAATTTATTAATAATGTCTATTAGTGAAAAATTAAACTAATTTGTCAGTAATAGATAATAATAATAAACTGAACTAATATAATAAATTAATTGATAATTAATATATTAAGTAATACATTAACAATTAATATATTTAAATAATACATTAAACAGTATAATAAATGAAATTAAATTATTTTTCTTTTGCATTTAAGAAATTTAAATTAACTTTTCTAATTATATTTACGAAAACTCACATTAAGTGTTAAAAATGTTCTATCATTAACCCAATACAGTTTAATATTAATAATCCCAAATCTAAAATATTTCACAAAGGCAACAAAAATTTTAAAATATCATATTTCCACTTTTCTTAAAAATACAATAAATCCAGCTAAATATATTTAAAATTTATTAAACATTATAAATACAATATTATAATATTGTATTTATAATGATTTACTTATACTTATAATTTGCTAATAATTTAATTATACTTATAATTTACTAATACTTATTATAAATACTAATCAAATCGTATATAAAATGAAGTGCCAGTCATATATAGAGGTAGGCGAATTCTCTTTAAAACTTAACACAAAACAATTACATCTAAAATAAATGATTAAAACCAAATAAAAACACCTACATTGTTAATATAAGAATTGTTACTGCAAGTTTTACTTATATCGCTAAGAAAATGCTTCTTCGGTTGCAGCAGAGAAGAAATCGTTCAACAAATAACAAAATATGACATCACTCAAGAATAGTAAGAAAATCTAAAAATACAAAACTACAAAAATCTACCAAACATATTGCATACTGAAAAAAATTTGTGAGTATTTTAAACTAACTAAAAAAAATTTCTTTAAGAATATTCTTAAGGAATCAATTATTTTATAATAAGAACATATATAAATTTTTTTGACAGCAAACGATTTTGAAATCTCAAGAAGTCCATATTTAACGGTACAAGAAAAAAATAAAAAGCTTCCTCGTTACGTCAAATATCAAAATTCTACGTCTACTGTTTTGATTTAGATCTGTTAAATCTTCAAAAGACGGAATAAATAAATAATCAAAATTCTTTTTGCAACTCACCAGACAAAGGGTAATGTATTATCCCGAAATTTAAAATTGCACTCGCTGGTCTTTAAAAAATCTGTTCCAAAACCTCTCTTCGAAGAACGTTTTCTTGCTTTTTCAGCCCTCGCAGCCTTCCTCGGGGTGCGCAAACTTCGCTGTGAGTGAGTGTGTGTGTTGTTTCTCCACCGGGCGCTTGCGTCAACACAGCCACATGAGTCATCCTTCGAAACGGATGACGTCAGCGTTCATAGAGCATGACGTCACGAGCCATGCGGCATTTAGGACACCTATTTGCAGTCGAACGCATGATGCACTTCTTTTATCTTCCCAGACGGAGAAATCCGTTTTTCCCCTTTCTTTCCCCCTCCCCTGATAATAAGTGACTAAAATTAATAGCTGCCTGATTTTTATGGAGGTTAAAAAAAAATCGTCGTGTTCGATTTAATAGAATAAACGAACAGAAACTGAAGATGGGAAGTTAAGGTTTAATACATCTGCACGTTATTATCGAGGGCGATCGTTGCCAGGGTGATTTGAAGCGTTCTTGAATACATACTATATATATATACATGTAATGGTTAAAAGCATTTCCTGGTTTGGATGAGGTTTACGTAAACAAAGCAGTCTTGATGGAAAAGTGAAAAATATTCGACATGTTTAATTAAACACAAAATATATATAAAAAATTATTTAAAAGAATTTGAAAAGTTTTTTTGAAGGGGGAAGTTTGATTTTTTTTTTTCCTTAAGAAGAACACGTTTTTTCTTAATTGCAATCTCCTACGCCTAATCTTTAATTAAAACATTTCGAAAAATTATAGCATGATAATGTTTTATACTTATTTTTTTTTTGTCTGATTTTATGGCATTCTTTTCCAAATGATTTTAACATTATTTCAGTTTGCAGGGGGGAGGGGGTGATAATCTTAAAATATTAGCATGTTAAAAAATTTTTAATGTTTTGAAAAGCGTTACAGCATTATTTCGTAATAAATTTATTCTAAGCCTATTATAATTATATAATTTATTGTATAATAATACAAGAATTATTAGCGTTACTAAGCGTTACAGCATTAATAAATTTATTATAATTATATAATTCATTATCTAATTATTTATTTCTTAATAATTTTTCTTTGTTTCGCGAGAACTATTAAATTATTCACAGAGACTGCTTCTAATTTTTTTTTTATATTGTTCAACATAATTGTATGAACGAAAAAGTTGTTACAAAATTGTGCCTGAAACTAATTTTGAAATATATATTGAATTTTTGAATGATTCTTCGAAGATGAAATTGGTAAAACTGAAAGATTGGTATTTTGAGTCTAAAAATAATATCAAAATATACTTAGAAGTTATTAAAGAAAAGCGGTAAAAATTCGCTTAATTATTAATTAATTAAAAATCTAATCAAAAAACAATTTTTTAATTTAAAAAATTCTACAGTGTATTAAGATAATTTGATGATCATAAAGAGAAATGGTTCCTGTGAGTCTACAGTGTATTAAGATAATTTGATGATCATAAAGAGAAATGGTTCCTGTGAGTCATTTTGGGATCGTCTGCATTTAAGCGTAGTGATCTTCGTCTGCTAAATAAATAAAGAAGAATATAATTAAAAAAAGATAATGACTAATAATGATTATTAGCCATAAGAAAATAATTAACGGCTAAAAAAAGCAGGTAAAGGACAATAATAATACAGGAAAAAAAATCTAATTTTCAGTAAGGTAAATGATGAATACTATAGATAATGAGATCGAATTTTATTAATCATCTGTAGAGAGGCTGATGATTAATAAAATTCGTATTGAAATACCCAGATTTTTTTTTAACAGTTTTTTTCCTAATTGTTACTTTTTATACAAAGAAAAGAAAATGATAGGAAACGTTAAGGTATCCGACTGTATTCGACGGAAATTGTTTGAAAAGTAGGATTTTTGTAAAAACTATTTTTGGTTTTAAGATGTATTGTCACCTATAAACATTATAAAAACAGAAAAAAAAAATATTATAATTTGAGAAATGGAAAATTTTGTAGTCAATTTTAATGAAATTTAATCAAAACGGTTCATACTCTACACAAAATGGTAATGCAGTCATCCTATTTGTCTTTTTACACAAGTTATGGAATAGAATGATGAAGGAAATGAACCAAAATCTAAGAAACATCTTGTGATGCAAAGAAGTGACGGTTAAGAATATACATATCTATGCATTTTTTTCCATCCATTCACAACTTAATTTTTCTAAAAACATCTATAAATGAAAAAGTATTCCATCAAAAATAAAAATTTTGGTTCATTTCATTGTCCATATCATTTGAAATACCCACTGAAATTTTTATGTAAATGACCCTATTAGTTTGTGAAATATCGTGTTAACGTTGAAGAACTTTTATGAAAATTAAAGTTTTGAGAAAATTGAAAACAAATTTTAGCCAATTTTTATTTTTATGTTGCTTCAAAGTCCCCTGGATGATAGGTGAGGCCTTCCTTTCCCTAGAGAAAAACAAACTGTTCTGGAAAGAGGAAAGTCTGAACTAGAAGAAATAACAATGAAAAACAAATTCGCCAATGGGGTCGATAACCAGTGCTCCAACGTATTCGGATACCTTAATTTGATACATATTTGAATTCAGGGGTGGAGTATTTCTGTAAGGTGGTTAACGGAATGCTTCAAATTAGTATTCGAGTGTTATGGTAATGTATGAACGATAAAGGCCTTAAAGACAATAAAACGGCGATATATCGTACGCACTTTCCGTCTGTAAACGACACTTCTGTGACGTCACTATCAAAGTTTCACATGATTGGTAGAATTTCGTTAACAGAAAATATTTCCATCACTATCGTCGGCCATTTTCAAGCTGGTTAAAAAAAGTTGACTATTTCGAAAAAAATTGTTCCTGTGGGTAGAAAGGGGAGATTACTGACGAAAAGTGCGGATGATATTTCGCCCTGTGATAAAGCCTTAAGATATCAGACTGCGTTAAAACACTGACTATCGACGACATTGGCAAATTTGTATTTAATTGTTATTTCTTGTAGCTAATATTTTTCTACAAGAAGACTTTTCTTTCGGAAATAGTTTATCTTTTCTAGGAAAAGGAAGGCCTGGCCTATCATTTCAGTGAATTTTAAACAAAACATATTTTTCAGCTAAAATTTATCTCCAGTTTTCTGAAAACTTTAATTTTCATACAAATTCTACACCTTTAACATGGTATCCCAAAATCTAATAGAGGTAGTTACATAAAAATTTCAGCGTGTGTTTTAAATAATACAGGTACTGAAAAAAACCAAAAGTTTTATTGTTGGCGAAATACTTTTTCATTTATATGTATTTTTAGATAAATTAAATAGTGAATTTACGAAAAAATCCATATATACGTATATTTTTATACATAACTTTTTTGCATCGTTATAACCTTTTTAGATTTTGGTTCATTTCATTCATTTTTACTTTCTATAACTTGTGTCCAAAGGAAAATAAGATTGCTGCATTACAATTTTTTATAAAGTGTAAACCGTTTTGATTAAATTTCATTAAAATTTACTGTAAAGTTTCCTATTTCTCAAAATATATTATGTTTTCAAATAAGATTGTTATATTTATAGTATTTTGTATTATAATTGACAATACATCTTAAAACCATAGTTTTAATTAATTTTTAAAAAATCCAATTTTTCAATACATTTCCTTTAAACGTAGTCGGATACCTTAAGTGATCAGACCTAGATCCGTCAGACGACCAGGCTTCATGCCGAATTCTTTGAAATATCAATATCGTCGTTACTTATTAAAGCAGAATGTGAACATTATCGTATTATTCGACTCGTAAGCTAATAATTCTCTTAATAAGTTGGACAGAAATTCTAATGCAAAAACACCTCTTATAGAGTAGCATTTATATTTTTAAAATAATATATACGATTTGAATTGAATGATTTTGTTAACCACTTCGCATACCATGAGGTGTCTGAGACGCACATCGAGGTATCGAATTTTTAATTTTTAATCTGCAATTAAGTGAAAAGTATTAAATAATTCAAAATGAAAAAAAGTCACTTGAAAAGTATCATCATTAAAGGAATTATCTAGCCTCACGCTCAAACACTACAACTTCTCCCTGTAACTCCTAACTGCAACTGCAACTGCGAACTTTGGCGCCAGTAGAAGTAGAAGAAGAGAGAAATAGCAGTCACGAACGATGTGCTGAAAGAATCCAGAAGGGCTTATGCCCAACGATGCTTTGTCTTCAATGTCTACCCGCTTTAATTGTTTGTCATTGTCCCTACTTGTTGTGAACGTCCCCTGTTGTTATTAAAATATTTGTTCATAAAAACGAGCCATTATTGTGTAGGAACAGCTCACCATCAACATTTATTTGTTTCTGAACTGCATTCAAAGATTTCTCTGTTATTGTTTTTGCTTATAGATGTATGTTATAGTTGTAGTATATATAGTATAGTTTTTGTATATAAATGTATGTTATAGCAGTAGTATATATAATATAGTTAGTAGTATATATAATGTGGTTTTTATACTATATAGATGTGGGTTATTGTAGTAGTATATATAGAATAGTTTTTGTATATAGATGTGTGTAATAGTAGTAGTATATATAGTATAGTTTTTGAACGTAGATGCATGCTATATAGTTTTTATATATAGATGCATGTTATAGTGGTAGTATATATAGTATAGTTTTTGTACATAGATGTATGCTATAGTAGTAGTATATATAGTATAGTTTTCACATACAGATTCCTGTTATAGTGGTAGTATATATAGTATAGTTTTTGTATATAGATGTATGTTATTGTAGTAGTATATATAGTAAAGTTTTTGTTTATAGATGGTTTGTAAATGCTGTTCCATTTGCATATCACTCCTCACTATGTCAAATGCTTTATTGATGAATATTATTTATTCATTCAGCTACATTATTTATTTTTATCATATTACTGATTTAGGTTTCTTGCTGTATTCAAATATTATTAGTGTTTACTTTCTACTCCATTACTTACACCTATACCACAAGGGTTGTGCAAGCGAATGTGAAGCATGGAGCAGCTAAGTCGTTCTCTTGGCTCTAGTTGGCGCTATTGAAAAAACAAATTACACTCATTTAGACTTAAATCGCTGACAACTATCGGTCAGCGTGCTTGTCAAGTGCCACGGGCAACAACAACAACAATACCTATTATTCCTCTCCCACGTCGAGAGGTATTTGTCATTACTTTTTCACGCGATGAATCTAATAGGCTACTTGGAACGCTTCTTAAGATGACTTGCTTAAAGCTTCACACCCTTTCAGTCTATGTTGGCACAGTTTAGTTTAGTTATATTAACGCCCCGCTGTAAAGCAACACGAGGGCTATTTGGGGAAGGACCGAGTCATTTTGAGCCGCGGTCAGATGTCGAGGTGGGTATCTAAGCTGTCACCCACCCCCCTCTCTTTAAATTTTCACGCCACATCAAAGAGAGGATGTTTGGCCCTGCCAGATTTAAAGTGCACCATACCCGCTTACACGGTGGTTCTTCGGGGAAATCGAGTCTCGAACCTGAAACCCTCCGGTTTCGAAGCCGGGACCTTAAAGCCACCGCGGCATTATTTCATCACCGACAAGCAGAAATGTCTGCGTACAGCAGGACCGACCGGTAAAATGCGAAAATTTCAGTATTTTTTGCTTGAAAGAGAAGAATGCGAGTCAAATTCTTACGGAAATCAGTCATTTTTTGATAAATTAATTGATTTTAGTTTTATATGACAGAAAAAAATTGTCTTCTATCAGATATTTAGCAGGATTTAAATCCATTCTAATATTATAAATGTGAAAGTTTGGATGGATGCATGTTTGTTACTCAATCACGTGAGAACGGAATGGGACGAAATTTAGCACAGAGATAGATAAAGAAAAGAACATAGAGTACTTTTTACTCTGGTTCATTCAAATCTACCTTTCAAGCCCAAAAGCTGAGGCCGAATCCCGTCAAAAAGGAATCCATGATTTTTTTTTTTCCCAACACAATTGAGATTAGGCTTAGGAGAATTTCGGCAGATTATTTCAAACGATTCTGTTTATTTTTTGATGCATTTAAGATGAAATGCTGTTGATGAACCGATCTTTCGGATTCATTCTAAAGTACTTTTAAATTAAAATAAAGCGGAATAAAAGAAATAAAAAAATTTCTAATGTGCCCAAGGGGCTTAGGAAAGTCAGACACGTGCGTTACGCCAACTGGCGTTGAAAGTTCGCGCGTGTTTTCATTTAAATGAACAGTTTAAAAATGATGTGCTGTTGTAGCTCTCTCCATCTCGATCCATTGATAAAATGGACTTGACTGGACTCGCTGTTTTGTTTTAATTTGGGTCAACAATGTAAATAAATTGTTTTTAAGTAAGTTGTGTGTTTTTATTATTAAATTTTATTCATGTTATATATTTTTCGCTTATACTTTTAAATGCATCGCATTTAGGTTAAGCTTAATTTTTTTTATTTGTCATTGTTTGATAGTTTTTCGTACATATGTGTCAGAATTTTCACGCGAACAGTGTCGTGGGTAATAGCTAGTTTAGGAACCGTCGGAGGCAAAGCGTATAGATTACTGGAACAAAATTCTTTTGTCACTTAATATTGTGAATCTGTCATATCTATAAATATATTTATATTAATTGTAATTATTTAATAAAAATTTTCTTTCTTGAACTCAATAGGAATTGAATTGAATTTTTTTTTATATTACTTGTTCCTGTGCAAATTCTCAGCCAATTAAAAGTCATCTCCTCTATAACTGTACTTTATATTCAAGTTTTAATTATTTGACTAACCCCAAAGACTTCGACCATGCTTTCCTAACTCTGATATGTGAGTCAGTTTTTGGTTGAGTCTTAACAACAGCATTTTGACTGCAATAACAAATCGAGTCGCACCAATATCTTGAATGTATAATATATCTTTACACAATTTGAAAACTTGTGCGCTTGAAATTTTCCTTATGCAACTCACTTATTAAATATAATTTTGTGAAAAAATGTTTCTAATTAGCTGGTACCCGAGGCGTTGCTGCCGAAGAAGAAATGATCTTGGAAATATCGTTTGAAATTTGAAATGGTTATTGTTCGCGCGCATTTCTCCATCCAGCCCAATCACCTCGTTCAGTGTAATCACGTGACGTGAGCTGTTGATGTTTTTATTGCTGTTCTATTCTGTTTTGTGTGTGTGTTGTAATGAAAATTTGTTTCTAATATGGCGTGGTTATTTTGAAGAGTAATATTTTAGAAATAATTAACAAATGGATGTGGTTTGAGGATTAACTAATATGTTACGTCGTTGTGTTGTGTGAGGAGTTAATAATTATTTTGTTTAATGAAGAATGATATTCATTTTCTTATCGACAGTGAATACATTCATGGAAATGCAAGGATCTATAAAGGAGAAGCATCAATAGTATTTATTTCACTTTTACTACTCTATCCTATTAACAAATATTCATTTTTATGCATTAGATTTGTGTATTCTTTTAGAATTGTAAAGCTTGGTGTTCTTTCAGAAGGGTCATGAAAGAAACTGTTTATTGTATCTCGTGATTCGTCTCATATTCGTTCGGAATTCTCAAATTTAATATTAGAAAATGTGATGAAAATATTTTCTTTTAAAATGTGATTAAACATAGAAAATATATTGATATCATAAATTTTTTAATATAGTTGTAAAGATAATTTTTTGAAAATTTAAAATGGTACAAAATTGTTTGAACTATAATATTTTCGAAAAATACTGAGAAAAACGCTAAAACTTTATTAAATATTTAGTTGAAATTTCAAACCTATAGGACTAGTTCCCCTAAAACTTTATTGCACACCCTCTGATGAAACTATTTCCTCAGAGAAAGACTTGCATATCATTTACGTGCAATAGCTCCGAAATATTAATGTCTATTTTGAATGTAGCACCTTTAAATCTGTTGCGTCTCCTTGGCGAGTTATTTGGTGGTTAATCTATGGTTAATAGATGCGGTAAACAGATCCGAAACTATATTTTGTACTTTAGATAATTTTAATATTCCTATAACCATCCCGTAACTGCTAGTAATAAGTTGTCGAAGTTTTATCGAAATCGGATGAATTTTTTAGGAAGGCATAAGAGACATACAGACAAACATTCATTTTTATTTACATAGATGAATGTAATAAAAGTTTTCAATTTTTTGTCATAAAACAGAGACAGAAATTGGGAAAGAATGTATATTTTTTATGTCTGAGGGATATTCAATGTATCAGAGTCCGCCGTAGATTCGGTTTCTTGAAAAATGAGCCACGATATTCAAAAGTTTGTGTTCCCCTGATGCGTATAATAACTACGAAATATTAAAGTCTAGCTTGAATTTAGCGTCTGTACTGAATCTATTATGTTTTCTTGGCTAGTTATTTGGTGGTTGATCCATGGTTAATAGATGCCCTAAATAGATCTGAAAATATCTTTTTATATTTTAGACTAGCCGTCTTTGGCGACCAGCTGGTTCGCCATGAGTAATGCGTTCTAAAATTTTCCATTAAATCACATATTCATTAGCCTTGAAGTAATTCCGGGCATTGATTGGTCTGAAATTAATATTTTCTTTAAGATGATGGACGGAAAGCTCTAAAAGAAAACGTTTTCCTAGTAATATTATTTAATTTTATAAATCAGCAAGTTTTAACCATCGGTTATGTTTCCAAAATGTTGAAAATGTTTTTTCGGTGATGTTGCCAAAATATGAAACATGTTTTTTTAAAGAAAACGAAAAAGGGGAAAAAAATATTGAATTAATGAGACAGATATTGCAAACGATAATAGAAATATGCCATTAAGTTGGGATTCCAATGCATATCCTGTCTAAATTCGATCAGGTTTACCGTAAAGAAGATTTATTGAATTAATTATTTAGATATTGCAAACGATCATAGAATCCTTTGCTTTGCATTTATTTTTTTTAGAAAACATCACATTTTATATTTCTTTTATTTTATCCAGTCACGTGTTAAAAGTTGCATTTCTTTAGATTTATTTTGCGATGATAGTTTTTTTTATTCGAACTTCCGGCATTCTTTTATTTTATCCAGTCACATGATAAAAACATGGTTAAAATATTTCTTTACAAATTCGTTAAAAATAGAAGTTTACATTATAAATTAAAAAAACTGTTACCGTTAGAAAGCTAATTTTTTAATCTTTAAATTGATATAAAAATCATGTTTGTGCAATAATATTTTCGGAAGTTATAGCGGAAAAACGTCGAAATTTTGCTTAAATTTTAATTAATTCAAATTCTAATTAAAAATTTGAAAAAAGGGCTCCGCGGTGCACATTCCCGACCTCCAAGGTATACATGTACCGAATTTGGTAGCTGTAGTTCCGATGGTCTGGCCTGTAGAGCGCCAACACACACACACACATTGAGCTTTATTATAAGTATAGAATATTGTATTACGCCTATAACCATCCTGCAAGTAATAAGTATACACATTTTCATCACAATCGAATGAACGGTTTGTGGATACATAAGAAAAAAACAGACAAAAATTTATTTTTATTTATATGGATTATTTTGTCTCTCTGTAAATGTTTTAAGATGACCCCATCCTAGTTCTATGATAATTCCATTTTAATCTAGAAGTTTTGTCATTCTATTTTTATTATTCCATTCTAGAAACAAATATTCATTTTTATGTATTATAATTTATTCTTTAAGAATTGTAAAGCTTGGTGTTCTTTCAAAATGGTTACAACTTTTGTCATAAAAGTTTTCAATTTTATTTCTCATTAAACGAAAACAGAAATTTTTGCAGAATTTTTTTTTTTTGTATTGTTTATTTCTGAGGGCAATTCTTGTACGTTAAATCCTTTAGGCCCTCCCACTGGTGTGGTGTGGAGAGGGGGAAGTGTCAGCTCAGGTATCACCTGACCGTGGTTCAAAATGACGAGGTCCGTCCCTAAGTAGCCCTAGTGTTGCTTTATAACGATACGTTAATATAATTAAACTAAAAATTTATTTTATAGTGTAGAAAATTTTGAAAAATTGACTCTATCCTATGGATTGGTGCCGATTGATTTACAGAAGAAAGAGATTTCATCTTCCTTATTTTTTCTCAAAATAAGATAAACTAATTTGTGAAAGAAATTTTACATTTTCACTCATTGGGGGGGGGGGAAGGAATGTGATGACGTGATTATCAGCGAAAATGAACGTGATACACTTTCATTCCGTCAGCGTGATGTCAGGGATGATTAGTCAAAGCGTGAGTGTGACCACAGCGGTATTACTAAGACTGTGGTTATCGGCTGTGTATGTTTACTCTCTTAATAATGCCATTCAGTTCGCACTTGACATTCTTATGGTAATTACATAGTGGATGACAAATGAATCCAAGAATTAAGGTATCCGGCTATGTTAAAAACACTGGTTATCGATCATAATGGAGATTTCTTTTAAATTATTATTTTTTGTAGTTCAGACTTTCCCTTTTTCAAAACAGTTCATCTTTTCAGGGAAGAGGAAGGCATGACCTATTATCCAAGGACACATATTTTTTCAGCTGAAACTTGTCTTTCACTTCCATTTTCTCAAAAATTTAATTTTCATAAACGTTCTTCACTGCTAACATCTCAAAAACTAGAAGTATTTACATAAACATTTCTGCTTGTGCTTTAAATAACATGGGCTATGAAATGAACCCAAAGTTTGATTGTGGGTAAAACACTTTTTCATTTATATATGTTTTTAGAAAAATTAAGTTGTGAATTCATGGAAAAAAAATGCCTATATACGCATGTTTTTAGCCATCACTTCTTTGCATCTCAAAACCTTTCTTAGATGTTGGTTCCTTTCATTCATCATTATATTCCATAACTTTTGTACAGGTAAAAATAGGATTGCTGCATTATTATTTTGTATAAAATGTGAACCGTTTTGGTTCAATTTCATTCAAATTTACTACACATTTTCTCATTACTCAAAATATATTTTCAAATAATTGTTTTTGTATATTTATAGTGTTTACAATTGACAATTCACTTAAAAGCCATAAATTATTTTTTAAATTTTTCTCCAGTTTTTCAAAATTTTTCCTTTGAATGTTGTCGGATATCTTAAACTTTGATCAACCTTCCCCTAAAAAAAAAGAGTGACGGTGACGGGCAGTATCATTTGATGACATCAACAGATTGCAAACTAATGAATCATGAACAAAAAAGGATCAGAAGATCCTTATTTGCACCTGTGTGTAGAGAGGATTGAGTTAAAAATCTCGATGGTATGTTTTTACAGACAGTGAAGAACAAAACCTGAAAATTAATGAAATGTAATCGAGAGATCCTTCATTAAATCTCCATTTTATATCTAAACTATCTGGTACCCGGCGCGTTGCTGCCGCAGAAGAAATAATCTTGGAAACATCGTTTGGAATTTAGTTATCTCTTTTGATTAAGAATCGGCAATTCTTGTCGGCAATGAAATATATTCATTGAAATGGAAGGATCTATAAAGGTGAAGCATAAATAGTATTTATTCTGTTTTTATTATTAAATTATGCAAACAAATATTCATTTTTATGGATTAGATTCCTGTATTCTTTAAGGATTGTAAAGCTTGGTGTTCTTTCAGAAGGGTCATGAAAGAAAATATTTTATTGTATCTGGTGCTTCGTTTCATATTCGTTCGGAATTCTTAACTTTAATGTTAGAAAATAGGATTAAAATAGTTTCTTTTAAAATCGATTCAACATAGAGAATATATTTATACCATGAAATCTTTAATATATTTGAAAATATAACTTTTTTCAAAATTAAGATGATGCACAATTATTTGTAATCTAATATTTTCGGAAGGTATTGCGAAAAACGCTAAAATTTTATTCAATGTTTCGTTAAAATTTCAATCTTGCAGGATTCATTCCCCTCAAACTTTCTCGCCCACTCTCTAACAAAACTGTTCTCTCAGAGATAGACTTATATTCTATTTGCATACAACAGCTTCAAAATATGAACCTTTAGTTTGAATTCAGCATCTTTACCGAAACTTTTGTGTCTCCTTGGCGAATTATTTGATGGTCAAATCCTGGTAAAGAGATGCGGTAAATAGACCTGAAAATATTTTTTATACTTTAGATGATTGCCTATAACCTTCGCGTAAGTGCACGCATTATGTTGCCGAAGTTTCATCGGAATCGGATGAGCGGTACGGCAGCGCGTAAAAGGCATACAAACATTCGTATCTATCTATCTCTATATCTATATAATATAACAGTAAGTATTTCATATTTTATTCAAGAATCTTAGAAGTTGCAAGAAAGTAATTGAACTAATTCACATGACAAATAAAACAACTCATTTTCTCTGATAGCCAGTTTAGTTATAGTAACGTCCCCTTTTCAAGCAACACTAGGGCTATTTCGGACGAACCACAACATTTTGAATCGCAGTCAGATGACGAGGGCGACACCTGATCTGGCATCCCCCTCCTTCCAAACTTTCCACACCACACCAGAGAGAGGACGTTTGATCCCGACGGATTTAACGTGCACCAGACCCGTTTACACGGCGATTCTTCGGTGAAATCGAGTCTCGAACCTGCAACCCTCCGGTTCCGAAGCTGCGACCTTACCACCAGGCCACCGCAGCTTTAATCGCCAATGTAATTTAAAATTCTTGTCCATATTAAACGATTGCGCATCGAATTGGCTTACGCCTCTGATTCAAACATGTACTAACAACTGTCTTAAATACTTGAATGTCAATTCAATTAATAAGTACAACCAATAAGTTTTTTACATTATTATTTACCCATGATTTAAAAGACATACCGTGGAGGTGTGATCATAGCACCCCCCCCCCCCCTTTTCTACTAGGGTGGTTTGAAGCGATATTTTAATCGAAGAAGATTCTGTTATATTACCTTAATATTTGGTTGCAAATACTTTAATTCATTTTATGCTGCTAGTTTCTGGTGCTGAAAAATTATAGTGTAAGAATTAAAATAATTTATTTGGACTAGAATGAACTTATAACGGAATATACCGTATAATTACAAAATAAGCATCGTCCATAACTGTTTATATTTCAACAATCAAAGCGATCTAACATATGAAAAAGAATTTTTGTTTGTACCTATTTTATGCAAGGCCGTACCGTTCGTCCGATAAAACTTTGACAACTTATTATTTGTGCTTAAGGGATGGTTATAGGCATATGAATATTATTAATGTAAATAAAAGTATTTTTGGATACATTTGCAGCATCTATTGGCCAAGGATTAAAGAATTTTTATTTGTTTGCTCCTTATTCGCTGCCGTAACTTTCATCCGATTGCGATAAAACTTGGACAACTTATTATTTGCGCTTACGGGTTGGTTATATATATATATATATATATATATATATATATATATATATATATATATATATAATATAAAGAAAATCTCGGACCTATTTATCGCATCTATTAACCAAGGATTAATTTCCAAATAACTCACCAAGGAGACACAACAGATTCAATAAAGAATCTAAATTGAAGCTAGAGTTTAAAATTTCCTAGCTATTGTAAGCAAATGCAATTAAAATTGTTTTCTGAGATAAGTGTTATTAGGGAGTGTGCGAGGAAGTTTTAGGAGAACCAATCCTACAAGTTTGAAGTTTTATACAGTTATTTGATATATAACCATAAAAGCATTAAAAGTATTAAAATAATTAAAGCCCATTTCCTGAGTCAACAAAAATGAAATTGAAACTAATCATGTCAAAATCGAAATGAAAATTTAACTCGGAATTAAACAACAAAAAGTTCACAAAAATGAAAAGTAAATGAAATAAAACCTATTTATGAAACAAATCTAAATTAATATAATAATGTAAACAAGACTAATTACGGAAGCGAAACTAAAAATTATTTCGGATTCGAACAAGTTAAAAATAATCATTATATTTAGTAAGCGTAAATGTAGCTACAACTAAAATACAGATGAATCTGAATTAATTAACATTTTACTTGGCTTATTTTGTTTGATATATATATATATAATCTGAGAAGCCCTAAATTCCGTTAATTTTCAAAGGAAGTATTACAAAAATTGCAATAATAATAACAATAATAATCTTTTTCTCGACATGGTCACTGACGCCGGGTGATTTTAAGAACTGACTCTCATTCGAAAAAAACCTAAGATAAAAGGATGCCACTTAGAACATTATCAGCTGGGGGATACATCACCGAATACTTGGAAGGCTGCTTCTATCTTTCTTTTCGATAAGCACTCCTCGCTGAATTCAAAGAAATCTAACGGTAAACAGCTCTCTTTTCGTAAAATGTGTAATTTTTGTCGACGGGCGCCAGAAAACTGGAAATTTGGGGAAAAGAAAGCCCTCAACCGGACGGAAGGCAGAGAGAATGGAAGAGAAAACGTCCAATTTCTGATAAGTTTTCAAACCACGGCTGGAATGAAAGACGGCGGGTACGTAAAACCCACCTGCGGTGTTTTTGAACCTTTATTTTGTATCAAATAGGCCAGATCAAGGTCATTAGGTTAGAGGACCCCAATGCTAGTTGCTGCCGTTTTTCCTGGCGCCCAAGAACCCCCCATAATTGAAAAATTATTCTTGCTGCAACATCTTTTTTTGCAACAAGAAACGGAATAAATAATTTTTCTTTCCTTTTTCTAAAAGATATTAAACACGTTGACTGCCAACTACTGGAAAGCTCGTAGATTGCGTTCTTTTCTAGGACCAAACCATCTATACTATTAGATGACACCTTCTCTGCTACAGTCAAAAGATAGCAAATGTCATTCTCAGAGCTAACAGCTTTATTATAGATTATGCGAGAAAATGTTAGGATTTTTAAAAAAATTTGTTAAATTTTAGCATTTTTCAAAGTAAACTACCGAAAATGTTGTAGTATAAATAATTTTGCACCATCTTCATTTTTACAAATTAATTTTTATACTATATTAACGACTTTGTGGTATATTTTCTATGTTTAATCCATTTTAATAGAAAATATTTTTATCACATTTTCTAAAATTATATTTGTAAATTCTGAACGAACAGGAAACGAATCACCAGATCCAATAAAGTAGTTTCTTTCATCTCCATCCTGAAAGAACCATAGAGCTGGGATACTGATAGAGGGAGTGCAACCCTACTTTCATGTAGGACAAGATAAAATCACGTGACTGTGGGACAGAATTTGTGTTAGCTGTAACCACATTCTCCGTTCCCCATTATATTTCAATGGCAGATTTTTTCCCGCTTTTAACTGTTGGAATTTAAAACTTATTTAAGCCATGGTTACCTATTGCCGTGCAATTGGATGCAAAGAAAAAGCTTCTAAGGATAGTCCTTTATCATTTCATAGGTATTTACAGTCAACATATTCTGTTTATATCCATTTTAAGTCAATTAAAAATTTCCTAACATCGATCACTCAGTGATTTTGGTGTTATAACTCAATAATATTTCATAGTTTGGCTTAGTTATTGTATTGAATTTATTTAACATGTTACTAGGCTTCGTTTAAACTGATGTAACTGCGTTATATTTTGTTACTTGCTTTATTTTAATCTCGAATGTGTTGCAAGCGCTTGGCTACAAGCTTGGCGGGATTTTTTCTCTCCAATACAAGTGTTTACATAAACATTATTGACCGATTAGTAATTGAGTGTTTATTTTAATGCAAATAAAGTTCTTTAAAATTTCTAATATGTTGTTTCTTTTTAACCACAATTATTGTATTATATCGTGAACAATATTAAATCCAATCTAAATTTTGCAAAACAATTTTTATGGCATATTTACCTTATAGAACAATTTTCCTTAATAATGCTTTATTAATAAAAGCGTACAATAAAATCTCAATATTTAATTACAAATATAAATTAATAATTAAAGTATTTGTAATTTTTATCATTTTTTGTTGTTTTGGTGATTTTAATAAGCACTAGTTAGTTAACTGTTGATATTCATTTTGTAAAAAATGTTCAATATTTATAATTTATATTGCAAATATGAATGAAAACATTTTTTAAACATTTAAAAAAAAAAAAAAAAGACTTACGTCACTTTAATAATCTGTTTTTAAAAAGCTGGTTTTTATCTGTTTGAGAGAATGATAGAAAGCATTTAAGCATCTAATGTAAAATCTTGAAATGTTTTTATCAAAGAAAAGAAAAAAAATGTTTATTTAAAGAAGAAAAATAATCCCTTTTAATTATTACACAAAAACAAAGTAAAAAATCTAAATATAATTTAACTCGAATACTTGTGTAAGATATATATATATATATATAATATAAACTGTTTAGGAAATGAAATAGGATTTATTTTTATAGGATTTCCGGTCGGTTTAACCGGAAATGAAAATCGACTGGACCCATTCCCGGGAAGCAAAATGTTGCGATGCAGTTTTTGAGTATGCCAACATTTGCGATATGGCGCCAAAAAGGTGTTCTTACCCCCAGATTTTTCTACAGTCACATGACTCATGTTGGGTACACTTTTTGAGACAGGAAACAAGCTACTAGCTCCCTCCATTTATATATCAGCTCTATGGAAAGAACACCAAGTTTTAAAAATTCTAAAAAAATACAAAAATCTAATATATAAAGAAGAATATTTGTTTGTTCTTATTCTATATACTGTCATACCGTACACCCTGTTTCGATAAAACATTGCCAAATTATTGACTGATTCCGCTTAATATTATTTTTTTTTGGCTGCAGCAACGCTCCGAGTATCAGCTAGTAGTTTACAATTCATGGAATTTGTATTAAGTTATTCATTTATAAAAAGAAAAAAAATTTAGAAAAATAATGTTTGTAATTGAGCAGTTCTCGTTCTAGCAGTTGTTAACATCTGCCGTTGGAAATCTTTCACTAGTTTTAACTATTATGTAAATATAGTTAAACTCGTTCCGGGCTAATTAAGGTTTTAACAGTACTAACTATAGTCACGTTATCGCCAAACTATTCGTGTATCTTAATAATATTAGCGAGAGAAAAAAAGAATTCAGCAGCGCTTCTGTTCGCTCTGCAAAAAGGGCTTTTTTTGTTCCCGAATTCACTATGCTTTTACAACCTGACTAATTAACTGCATAAATATGAAAGGGGCGTGCCCTCAGCATCCATTGAAACTGTCCAATGGACGTGCGTCTGAGAGCGAATGAATTTTTCCCGCCACACCACAGTGGGTGACTCACGTTCAGTTATCTCACCCGCTGGAATTTAACTCAGTCATCCACCAAACCAATCGGGGAATCTGACGCGCTCAGATTTGCTCATCCGGCAAAAGGGATTCAATTAATTAACTTTCGATATTCGAACACATATGAGCTGGTAACCGACGCTTTGCTGCCACCAAAAAAAATATTAAATGAAATCGATCAATAATTTGGCAATGTTTCATCTATATAAGATGAACGGTACAACAGTTCACAAAATGAACAAACAACTGTTCATTTTTATAAATTAGTTTTGTTTATTCTTTTAGAATTGTAAAACTTAGTGTTCGTTCAGAACGGTACGACAGTTCATAAAATACGAACAAACAGATATTTGTTTTTATATATCTATAATACTATAATACGAGGAATGGTTGTCAAGTCGAAAATCGCCCCAGAATTAATAAACTCCGGTAAACTTGGGGGTCTGGGGTTTTTGGCCACGAGGAATCGATTGGCGCCGGTTTTGAAGCGCTACGGTCGAGCAGTTCGGAGTTACAGATAGGATATTTTCAAACTTTATTAGTTCGCCATAATGGCTACTTAAATTTTCAAGCGGTAACGTGCTGCCATCTATAGCCAATATGGCGAACTAATAAAGTTTTATGTTTATGCTGTTATAGGTTTATAATATGTTTCTTATGTATGTATATATGTTTGGTTTTTCTAAATAAATTTTTCAAAAATATTGAACTTCAACACACTTCAATCTTTACCTTTACTTTACCTTTGTATAGAATAGTTCCCTTTCCAAACTCTAACTTTGTTTAGAATAGTTTACAATGGTGCACTTTAACCGGTTATCTTTTCACCAATGGTTTCACAAATTTTCTTATGGCATGTATTGTTTTGATAAATCACAATTGAAAATTTAAATCTTCGAGTTAGCTTCGATACCTGTTTTCTCCGAGCGGAGCTCGATCACCCGCTGGTTAGATTTATATACTCTTTTGGAATTGTAAAACTTGGTGCTGTTTCAGAACGGTAATGAAAGAAGTTATTTATTGTATGTCTTGATTCGTTTCATATTCGTTCAGAATTCTGATGTTTAATTATATAAAACATTCTTTTCAAATTGATTAAACGTAGAAAATATATTTATGCCATAACATCCTTCATTTTCGAAAATTGCAACAATATTTTTGGTAGTTACTGAGAAAAGCGCTAAAATTTAATTAAAATGTTAACCAACCTCAAGGGTTGGTCTCCTCAAAACTTTATCGCATCATCTGTAATAAAGTTGTCATGTAAGTCCTTCTTCATTTATATACTATTGCTACTTAGTATTAACTTCAATTTTTGATTTAGCATTTCTACGGAATCTATTATCTCTTCGGCGAGTTATTTGGTGATTAATCTTTGGTAAAGAGATGCGTTATGATTCGATTATTTTTTTTAAATTTTAGATCATTGTACTCTCTCTCTAACCATCCCGTAGGTGTAAGCAATAAGCTGACCCAGTTTCATCGCCGTCGGACGAACGGTTTAGGAAGGCGTAAGAGACATACAGACAATCATTCGTTTCTACTTATATAGATGATGGCACGGCTTAAAAATTTTTTTAATGTTATAGTACTTTTATTTTTCTACGAACAGCTAAATTACTATCAACAAGCATTTTTCTAGCTGAATATTTCCATATAACTTTGTGCAAATTTATTTTTATAGATAATATTCCTTTAATAATAAAGATATTTTAAAAGTTAACATAAACCTTTTTCTTGCACCTTCGATTCTCGAAAATTCTAAGTTTTATGCTTAAGCTTTCATTCCTTACTGACACATACTGAAAATCTCACTATTTATTGTTTGGTGTGCAGTTGAAGATTGAAAATCTTTTACTTTGAGTTGTTGTCAAAGTAAAAACAGCACATTCTGAATTTGATTTTTTTAAAAAATTAAGGTGGTGAAAGAATCATTTTTGTTGTGGTATTTTTGATGGGTATTGAGAGAAACGCCAAAATGGTATTTAATTTTCCCCTAAGATTCGAATCGAAATTTCAAGAAAAAAATTGGCTCCAAAGTGCCCTTCTCTAAAGTCGAGCGCCGAATCAACAATTCATTTTCAGTAAAGGTAAAAAGATTGATATAAATAAACAAATAAATATTGATCTGATTTTTTTATAACAATAGCCAAATAAAATTGAAACAATTATAAGATACAGAAACCATAAAATTTAACATAACGAGAGCATTATCTTTGAATTTTTTAATTATAGTTCACAATTTACGATTTAATGTCAAGTAGGGTTATTTAAATAAATTTTTAAAAATCATAGTAGGGAGTTTTAAAAATTATTTGAGATAATGGTTCAGCAATTATTTCATGAAGAAACAAGATTTCTTTGCAAAGATTGTTTAAGATATGCAACCACGTTCGAAGGAAAAATTTTGAAAAATTGGATTTTTTTAAAACTATTTAAGAACTATGGTTTCTAGATGTATAGCCAATTATTATACAAAATAATATAAATATAACAAAATTATTTGGGAATATAATATATTTTGAGAGATAGGAACAATTTTAATAGACTGAACCAAAACGATTCACACCCTACAGAAAATTATAACGCAGCTATCCCATTTTTCTTTTGTACACAAGATATGGAATACAATGATGAATGAAATGAACCTGAATCTAAACAAAAAATCATGGGATGGGTAAAAATATACCTCTATATGCCTTTTTTCCATTAAATCACAACTTAATTTTTCTCAAAACACCCATAAATGGAAAAGTATTTCACCAACAATAAAACTTTCGTTCATTCTATTGTCCATATTATTTAAAACACGCACTGACATTTTTACGTAAATTCCTCTGTTAGTTTTTGAGATATCATGAAGATATTATGAAAATTAAATTTTTGAGAAAATTGAAATGAAAGACAAATTTTAGCAGAAAAATATGTTTTGCTGAAAATTCCCCCGGATGAGATGGTAGGCTTTTCATTTCTTAGAAAAGAAAAGGAAAAGTTTTGGAAAGAGGAAAATCTGAACGACAAGAAATGACAATATTAAAAATAATTTCCGATGCGGTCGATAACAAGTGTTTTTAACGTAGTCGGATACCTTAAAAACCAAAAAGAAAAGGAAAACCTGCTGATTTATCGGCGATTTCAAGAATCAGTTTGAGTCGAAAATAAACATTGAGCAAATTGGCCGGATCTATTGGAAAAAGGGAAATAACATCTCGTCTTCTGCCTTAATGAGAGAGCGGAATTTTTTTTTCAAAACAAATTCCCGCAACTCGTCAGTGTTCTTTCAGCAATAAAAAGCGTCTTTTCATTTTTTATGAGGCATTGCAAAATCGAGCGTGCGGCGATGATGTTGGTTGAATAGTGCCAATGTGTTGGTTGTATTCCGCTAAGGATATAATCTACGATGTTTGGATTTGAAGTCCAGTGACTTATCCATCCGACAAAAGCGATCGCTGATGTCTAGCGGCTGTTACTGGCTTATTAAGATGCCACCACAAGTGGAAGTCTAAGCTCATTTGTTTTAAATTTCTGACTTTTTTAAAACTGTATTTTGTTACTGTATTTGTTAACGCATTGACTGCCAACTAAGAGAGAACTCGTTCTTCTGTAGGACGTGCGAGTCATTCCAAGTGCGAATTATTTCGTATTGTATTTATTTGCCATTTTTTGTGGAGCTACGAATGAACTCGTAGTGAATCAGTGCTCATACCGATGGATGGTTTTGGGAAAAGAACAACCAATCAATGCTGGCTTGCACGGACAAAGAATTTATTAAAAAGCGAACAAAAAATATAATTATAAAAATCAGTTAGTGTCATTTTAGGGCCAGATTTCTGAAAATGGCCATGGCATTCAAAGTGTTAAATTAAAGTGCACAGTATCTATCAGTAAATAACTAAACTTACGTTCGGACCCGGAAAATTTCTAGTTCGAAAAAAATCTCTCAAGTGCTGTTGCTATTTGGCGATGGCTGAGATAGAACTCTGGACCTTATGTAGCATGACCACAATAAAGCCAGGTAGCCAGCTAACATGACCACAAGACTAAAAATGATCACTCCATCTTGGGGATATTATCTGGTTTATAAATCTTCCACCACAATGGAAATGGCTTTCTTAGAGAAATTTAGGAAGATAGATTTATCCACGCTAAATCAAGAATTAGGGATCGAAATTACCCCTGATTATAGAGTAGCAAACACATGCGGATATATGAAGAGTTCTCCAGATTTTGAAGAGCAATTTGTTAAAAATCTATTTGTAGTTATAGCTCAGGAACGTGTTTAGTTTAGTTTTAGTTATATTAACTTCCCATTTAGGGCCTCGGTAGCCTGGTTGGTAGAGCGTCCGTCTCGTAACCGAAAGGTCGCGGGTTCTGTCTTCGTCTTGTCGAAAGACCGCCGTGTTGGCTCATGGCAGTGGGGGCACGTTCCATAGGTCCTCCAAATTCCCATCACAAATGATACAACTGGGGTTACTGAATCAGGAATGGATCGGTCTCTGACTGGGTTCTCAATTCTGACTTGCAGATGGATGGATGGATGAATGAGTGTATGAATGAATTCGTCCGTCCCCTACAAAGGGTTGCGTCGTGTGTGTTCCAGCAAAGTCCTTTCCCCTGAACGGTGCCCATTCACAACGAAAGGCGCACACCCCTGCCTTAATCGAAAGAGCTTTGCTAGTTCTGCTTGGTAAGACCAAGTGGCATTAAACTACAACCACTTCCCGTCTCGAAGCAACACGAGGGCTATTTGGGGACGGCCCTCGTCATTTTGACACACGGTCAGATGACACCTGAGCTGGCACCCCTCTCTCCACCACACCAGCGGGAGAATATTTGGCCTCGACGGTTTTAACGTGCATTAGACCCACTTACACGGCGGTTCTTTGGAGGAATCGAGTCTCGAACCTGAAACCCTCCGAAACCGAGACCTTACTACCGCCCACCGCTGTCTTGGAGAGAACGGAAGTTAATTTTGAAGGCTTGAAAAATGTAATGACGACGGATGAGATTAAACGTCCTGTACCCAGTGAGGTAAAAGACCATTTTCTGGACGAATGGGGAACGTTGGTGGACCCAATAAACTTAACAGGGAAAATAGACCAACGTGCAGGTATAACCGCAAACCGAATAATTTTAAAATTTCCGAGCGGAAACCATTAGAAGAGGGTAGACTGGCGTTGACGATGAAGGAAATAAAAATATCTCGATGCCCCTTCAGCAATCCATCCACCAGTGTTGGAAAAAGTCCACGGCAAAGGGAAATTGGAGGAAGGAAAAGTTTGAACGACGAACAGCGCAAGCGTGTTTTATCGGTCACTCCACAGACCGAACTGCCCATAATGTGAAAGCCTTATAACACGGCGAAATATCGTCTGCACCTTCCGTCAGCAAACGACTAGGAAAGTGACGTCACTTCAAAGTTTCACATGATTGGTTGAATTTCGTTTGCGGGCAATATTTCCCACGGCATTTTCTAGCTGGTTCGAAAAAGTTTTGGATTATGAAACTTGCTTGTATATATATACACTGAAGTGACAAAAGTCATGGGATAGCAATATGCAAATATACAGATGGCAGTAGTATCGCAGCGAAACAGTATAAATGCGCGTTTTCCAGAGCTTTCATTTGTGTTCAAGTTATTCATGTGAACAAGTTTTTCGTGATTTATGGCGGCACGACGAGAATTAACAGACTTTGAACGTGGAATGTTAGTTGGAGCTAGACGCATGGGTCATTCCATTGCGGATATCGTTAGTGAATTCAACATTCCGAGATCCACAGTATCAAGAGTGTGCCGAGAGTATGAAATTTCAGGCATCCAATCCCATCATGGACAGCGCAGTGGGCGACCACCTGCACTTAACGACCGAGACCGCGGACGTCTGTGTAGAATGGTCAATGTTAATAGACACGCAACGCTTCGTCAAATAACTGCAGGAATCAATGTGGGACGTACGAGGGACGTGTCCGATAGAACTGTGCGACGAAATTTGTCTTCCTTGGGCTATGACAGCAGAAGACCGACTCGAGTGCCTTTACTGACAGCACGACATCGCCTGCAGCGACTCTCCTGGGCTCGTGAGCATATC
>JAPMOQ010008526.1:236019-267786 GCA_026543055.1 Argiope trifasciata
ATATAATCTTGTTTGAATTTAGAATCGTTAATAAAATACTTGTTATTCATCCATTCGAGTTCAAATGCATTTTTTCAAACTTGTAGTGGATGACACTGGATGTTAATACAGTTTGTTTAAAAAAAATATTAATTCACTCATTCAATTTTTCCAGTCATTTCTATTTGATCGCCAAGTCGTTAAATGATTGCCAAGCACTGAGATGACTTGTGGCGGCTCTCCATTGTGGAGCGTTTTTTGTTCCTTTATTTATTATTGTAAATTCATACTTAAAAAAGTGGTGGCAACACCCCCTTTTGTTTCTTTTAAAGTTCTTGTATATTTCATTTGTTAAGTAGTGTTGTATTTTATGGTCAATAATTTGTCTTAAATCATAGCTCAGAGAAGTGGTGTTCTTTAAGAAACAATAAGAGCTAGTTGTTCTGAAAGAATGAATCCTTTTCTTCTGTCATCTCCTGCTTGTTCTTTTTCAAAAGCCTTTTGTGAAAACGGATTCTGAATTCTAAAAAATAAAAATGGAAGAAGTGGTGTTCTGGCTAAGTAGGTCTATGTTTATTTTAATCGAACTTTTTTCCAACTAGTGATATTACGGAGTTGGCTAGTTCTAAGATGGAATCTAAATTAATTATGCTAATATATATAATGATTAAGATGTTAATATTGTATAATGAATAATGATTTAAGTTATTGGAAGCAAAGGGCAGGTTCGAAGACTTTTCATTTTTAAATTCGCTTTATTCTTCCTCCGGAAGCAGGCGGCATATTCACAAGCAGAAGTGACAGAAGATACTTGTGAAGTGCTCATTAGGGCCCCACCATCTGTAAGTCTAGTAGGTAGGACTTTAGTGAGAATGAAACTGACTTTATTTGTTTAAAGTGTGCATCATGAAATGATTTGAATCATTGAAAGAGTTACTTAGTAAATTGAGTGAAAAAAAAAAGATAAATAAATGAATAGTGAAATAATTGAATGAGAAGGACTAGGGGGGGGAGATTAGATGGTAAGTGAGCAGCGCGTTTGTTTGAATTTTCGAAGGGGTCATAATTTAGGAGATTTTGCAGAGTAGAGTTATCAATGTGAATGATATTACTATAGAAATTTTGAGCGAGTTTGAACATAAATTGCTCTATAGGTGGGATGTTGAGGGCTTTAAGATGTCTTCATTTCTATGGAACCATCTGGTTTTTGCAATCATTCTGATAGTTTTGTTTTCAAGGGAGGCCCTTTTTTGGAGGTTAGTTTTGGCAGTCGCAGCCCAAACAGGACATGCATAAGTAAGGATCGGTCTTAGGTACGCTAAGTATATTAAAACTTTACTTTCTAAGGATAGACCCGAGTTCCTGCAAATGAGGGGATGTTGTGCTCTGAATGCGTTATTAAATTTTTCTCTGGTGTGATTAATATGCGATTTATAGTTTAAATGTCCTCCCGCTGGTGTGGCGTGGTGTGGAGAGGGGGGTGCCAGTTCAGGTGTCGTCCTCGTCATCTGACCGTGGTTCAAAATTTCGAGGTCCCTCCCAAAATAGCCCTCGTGTTGCTTTAAACGGGACGTTAATATAACTAAACTAAACTAATTATAGTTTAAATTTTTGTTAAGGATAATACCAAGATATTCGACTTGATTTTGCCACTTAATTTCGGTATTACACAGTTTGATTTGGGGCCAGTTCTTTTTGTTTTTAAAGAAAATAATAGCTTCTGTTTTATCAACATTAAGTTTAATTTTCCAGCGTATTAGCCATTTTTCTAAGTTAATGATGTAGTTTTGGAGGGGGATAATAGCTTGTTGAGGACTTTTTCCTTGTGAGAGGATGGCCGTGTCATCTGCATAGAGACTGATCATGATGTCTTTTTGTCGGGAGATATCATTTAGATATAGTAAAAATATAACCGGAGCGAGGACACCAGCTCTTAGTTGCCTTTTAGAAGAGTCTGTTCTATTAACTAGTACAGTGAAATATCTGTCAGAGAGATATGATCTGAATGATATTGGGAGGGTAAGCAATAAGTTTGTGGATGAGGCCTGGGATCCAGACCTTATGAAAAGCTTTAGCGATATCAAGAAAGATAGCAGCAGTGGGTTCCTGCCTTCGGGAAGACAGAATAAGGAAGAAATGAATTTTCCCTCATTTTATACAGCATATCTTGATAGGGAAAATAGTGTTGACACTGCCGATATTCTCATAGGGATTTCTGACACCCGTCGATCACATGATAAGGGAAACACAGGGATCTCTTTAAAGAAGTCTTTGTTAAGTCAGCCATTTTTATCGTTCACTCTCACCGTGAGAATCGCAAAACATTTCTCGAATTAATTAAGTAGAGAAATGGAATCGGATCAGGAAATAAGAGAATGTTTTAGAATGGCGTTACTACGGGCGAAATTAAGATAAAGTTTTAGAAATGAATTTGGATTTAAATTAGATGTTAAGAATATCATTATATATATATATATATATATATACAGTCGATTCCGGTTAATCGGACCACATCGGGACGCGATCATTTTGGTCCTACTAACCGGCTGGTCCGATAACACGAACATGCCCTATGTTACAAGACGAGACGTGCTATACGTAACATATTAAAATGTCATTATGACCTTTATTGTGCGGCACACGCGTATGGCAAACATACAAACAATAACTACTGTTGCTTATGAATTTTATTCATTGAAAAATAAATTTACAAACAAATTCTTCGAAACGATCTAAATGATACTCAGCATGCGAAGCACAGTAAAAAAAGTTCTTATCAAATTCAAGTCAACGTTTGAAGAACTTACTACCGAGCTGCCCGTTCTAAGAAACAAAGTGCTTGCTCACCTCCCACTGGTTCTTTTTCCTTTCGGACTTCCTGCTGTACACAGGCGACTTGTGGCTTCTTTTTCATCTTCCCTGCCAAGTTCTTTGGTCCGTTTAAACGGAATTTTGGTTCAAATAAGCGAATAATATTAGGCTTATGTACATAGGATTTGTTTCGGTTCTTTGAGATTCGGTCCGAATAAGCGGCTGGTCCGATTATCCAGTGGTCCAATTAACCGGATTCGACTGTATATATATATACACAAGACAAGAGAGAAAGAAAATTACGGTTGAACAAATGCCTGTTCTTTGTTAGTTGTGGGGACCCACAGTAATGATTTTATTGTAAAAGTCTTTGCTAATGTTAAAGAATCCCAACGTCCTTCCTCCCTACTACTAACCGTCTTTGGTGACCAGTTCGCTCGCCCAGATTAATTTTTTAGGTTATTAAACGATTTAATATGAAATGCATCTAAATAAATGCACCATTTTGTTAATTCATGTGACCAAAAAAGCCTGAATTCAATTGTATCAGTTTCTCACAAATTAAAATGTGTACATATTACAAAATGAAACCCAAAGTGAAAATTGTACTATATAATTAATGAGTTATTGTAATATAGTTAATAAATTTTAACTATAGATTATATTGTTACCCTAAAATTCTAATCGTTTTCATTGTTTCTTCAAATAATTAATAGTGTAACTTTCTTCCATTTTTAAGAGAGCTAAAAAAAGGTAATGCTAAAATATTTGTGTAGTTCAAAGAAGGAAAAAAAAAAAAAAAAAGGGAAATGCGAAATTTAGAAAATAGATGAAGCGCATTAAATCGCGATTTGATGTTATGGGATTGTCTCCATGAACACACAAACAAACAGAATAGAATTTAACTAAGATAATCAAAATAGCACAACTTTATGCTAGATAATTTGGCCGAATCAAGAACTGAAGTTATATTTAATTGAAATTCAATATAGTCAGTATTCCTGACAAATCAGCTGGTCGCCAAGAGCGAGCTTTACAGTTAATACAGATGAAGATGTGTATCGATACTCAACAAGAAATACCATTGAGGAAAAATTTAAAACAATTACATAGTTTTAGATTAGAAATTAAGTCATGTTGTTAAAAAGCTAGAAATAGTAAAGTGTACCCGTTTCTTACTAAATGAGTGGAGCGAACAGAAAATGAATATTACAAAGTAATAGAATGGCAGAAGTGTTAATTATATATTTATAAAAATCCGAAGCTTAAAAAATGTTTTATTGCAGAGCTGTTAAGATGAAAACTCGATGATTAGGGTTCGAAATTTTAGAGAGCATTCATCCGAGCGGTCACTGCATCAGTTAGAAAGTAATATGTGATTTTTATGCCATGTATGCCAGTGTTTTATATCTTTAGATTGATAGGTAGTCAGAGTTGTTTTCTGGATTTGGAATAATTCGACTTTTTTTTTTTTTGTACATTTAATAAGAGAAGTATTTCTTCTTATATGCTTTTGATATAGAATTTAAATTTCAACTCTAGATTCTTCACGGGCGAAGCATGATTTATAATAATTCTTCACTACAGCATTTTTGCTTTTGATAAACAGTCGAATGGCGGGAAATTTTTTTAAAAAAGATTGGTCATAAAGTTAAAAACATTCTGATGTATAACATCGCTTAGTTTTTTTCTTTTTGTATTTGATGAGGATTCCATCAAATGTAAGGTATCTGCCCGATTCCATTTTCAAAATGAATACAGGAACGGAATTCATCCAGAATTTTAAAGGATCCACACAGGTTAAATGACTCAATATTGAAACGAAACACTGCCGCCGAGTCTGCATAGCTGAATGGCTCATAGTCAGGAGATCATGTGTTCGAATCCTAGTAGACTTAAAATTTGTTTAAGTATCTTTCCTTTCTCTGTTTTTCCTTTATTTCGTGTTCCAGAAGATTCTGGACCTTTCACTAATTTAGTGCAGACAAGTGCTCTGGACTTTTCTTACTCCTGTCTCCAGAAAGGTATTCTGGAACTCCCCCTACCTGCATAAAAGTAGAAGATCTCTCAGTCACAGGGTTCTTAGTTCAGACTTGAGTTAATAAATTGAACTCTATTTTCCGTGTCTTCTTGAGTTCTATCTATGTGACAATATTAAACAGAAGAGGAGAGAATTTGTGAAAAAATTGGTGGCGACCTGTTTTCAAAATGAGTGTTAAATGGAACACTTTTCCTTTTACATGTATGCAAGAGCTGTGAAACTATTCCCCCTTCCCTCAGAGATAGTTACAAAACGTTTTTGAAGTAGGGATTAAGAAAACAATTCAGAGATTTTGATTTAAAGAATCAAGCCTACCTTGATTGCCACTGGATTATAAAACAATCTTTATGATTATTGTGAACTTTACAATATAAAGAGGAAAACATCGAACAATATGGTTTGGAAGTGAATTGAAGATGTTTTTTTCCGATAACAGGGTTTGGGTTTGATGGAGTTTACTGACGCTAAAACTACTTCTGATTATGCAGTGCCAACCACAAGGTATATCCAGCATATGGTTCCCAAAAAGTTTTAAAAAGGTAATCAAAACCTCTATTCAAGATTTAAAAAGCATATGCACAAATAAACTGCCATATAGATTTGAAACATTAAAAGGAGATGAAAAAGTACTTAAATAAAGTAAAAGAAACCAATCATTTTTTAAAAAGTAACAAGTTGAGGCACTTTATGAAGGATGTCTTTTGAAACAAAATGAGGGGACAGAAAGCATTGAAAAGCAAAACGTGGGCACTCTATCAGAATGTGTTGAATTGTCAAAAGGTATTGGCATCGAGGTATGGGCTCCCCCAACAACAAAGGTGTTGTGTAGGTCTATTATGGCCAATTCATAAATGGGCAATAATTGTATTTCAATAACAGGAGGAAATATGTTTGACAACATATTGAGGAAAATGGTGAATAATTATTAATTAATGCAAAGAGGCCAAATTCATAACACACTACTTTTAGTGAAATCATTTTATTTATTTTTTTACAAAAGAGTTTGTACAGACCTATTTTACAATAAACAATACCGGGAAGCGGACAATGCATTCCCGAAAATAAATAAATTGCATTTCATTCATAAACAAATGCACATAATATAAACAAATATACAATAACACACACGTACACATTTAAGCCATATCTTTCCTCATTTTGACAAGCGAGCATGCAATATATTAGCAGCATTATTAACATTTGCATTTGTCTCTGTCTGTGCAAAAGAGTTTTCAGGTGTAAATTGCATCCGTAGTCAGAAAAATGGTTTCTGAATCCAGTAAATAAGTCACATTATCTATACAAACATTTCAAAATTAAGGTCACATTTTTGTTAGGAAAAAGAAAAAAAATCAAATGAGTTCATTGAAAATAAAATTCACAAATTGCAAAAGGAGATTAAACTTAAACAACCAAATCATATAATAATTTAATAATAATGATAAAATTATAAATCATATTATAATTTAATTATTCATAAGTCAATGATTCATTATTCAAAATAAACGATTTAAAAAATCCAACATTTAAAAAAAGAAATAATAGTTATGATTATATTTAAGGCATTTAAGTACCACCACCACAAGACCAAATCCTTTTTTAATTTGAAATAACACAGGAAAATTATTTGGGGAATGCTATATTGTTTTTGACGGAATGTAAATTCACGCTGATTAAGAGGAGTTTATTAATTGCACTAAGCTAAGACATTCTTCAATAATAACCATTATTTTATTTAGATAATATAACCTTTTCCTCATATTTTTATAGCAATTTAAATGCTTAAAATTTAGTTGCAATTACATGTGTTGATATCTAAAATGTATACAGTATGCTTATTTTTGTCATATATAAATACCATTTTTAGAATCCACTTGGTGTAGAGAGGATCTCAGCA
Organism: Argiope trifasciata; assembly: GCA_026543055.1. NCBI lineage: Eukaryota > Metazoa > Arthropoda > Arachnida > Araneae > Araneidae > Argiope > Argiope trifasciata. The sequence continues at coordinate 242,748 of JAPMOQ010008526.1, forward strand.
AATCCAAGGGAGATGAATGAGAAATATTGATCCCTGGATGTTAAAAATCTAAATATCAAGGTTGAACATTTATAAAGGTATTTAATACAACAAATGCAATATTATATCGGTTATCTTTCTACAAATTACAATTATTCATGACTTCAAAGGATAACATTTTATTGTGTTATTTTGCTTTAAAAATGGCCTGGCTTATGTGGTAAAACAAGATACAGGCATAAAAAGATCAGAGTTTTAAATTTGAATGCAAGATTTTAATTTATACATAAAAGCATGTCGTACAAAAATATGGATTCTGCACACATTCATTGGATCAATGCTGATCAGCACAAATATTCATGTTGAAAAATTTGCGAGCAAAAAAGTAAATTTTCATTTCACACGAACACTATAAAACTCAATTTATTCATTGAAGCATTTATCAACAATTTATTGCTTTGTTGAGAGGGAGTTCCAAGTAAGGCAAAAAGACATTCTGGAGTTGATATATAAAATATTATCAGAGAAAAATAACATTGTTTCAAATATGATTTATCTAAATAAATTAACTTTTTATGGTTAGAATTCTTTACAGAAGTAACCACAATGATGACAGCGAGAAAAGTATATAATAGGTAAACATATAAGGAGAAAAAAACACAGATTTATCACATTAAATTCACTGAGCTCTTCAAATATCTTGCATAGATTGATTACTGAAGTAAAATGGTGACTTCACATCGACAACTTTAGCATCAGAAAATCCAAAACAGTTACAAACATGGAGAAAATTATTTGCATAGAAGTCAATTTCATTTGAAAAATGTTAGCATTCTGGACATCATATTTTAAGTAAATTTTTTTATACATTTATCTATAGAAATTATTATTATAAAATATAATCTAGGCAGTATAAAAACATCTACATTTTTCTTATTTAAATTTTTTGTGAGACAAAATTGCATGCCGTGGAAAGAAATCAGTATATAGTTCTTATTATACCATAAGAATGAAACAAAATGTATAATAAATTTATACTCATGAAGTTTTAATTTCTTTATTTGGATTTTTTTTTTCTGAAACAAAATTGCATGCTATGGAAAGAAATAAGTATATTAGTACTCTTCATTTTGATTAATTTGTATCTAAGTAGTGTTATAAGTATATATTGCAAAGTATGTATCAACAAGTGCAATGTGTTATAAGAATATATACATTAAAATCTATCGAATTACAATCATACACACGCTTAAACTTCATTGAAATGAAGGAAAAAAACTAAGCAATAAGATTCAAAAACAAATGAAATCATTAAATTTTCAAGTATGTAAAATAAATGAAATAATGTGCTTGTACACATATATATGCTTAATATTTTTTTAAATCAAGGTTATGTAATTTTTAAAGAAATTATCATTGAAAATAAACATTAATAATTAAAAATCTGCAAAATATTTTACTTTACATAACAGATGACATAATCTACATTTAAGAAATAACAATCTATATTTGAAAAAAAAAAAAAAATCATACCAAAACAATCGGCCTCTCTAAACATTATGGGTGAGTGGGCCCTAACAATACTAATAATGGTAAAATGAAATTGTTTATGAATTAAGATATTAGTTTTATTCATTTATAGTTATTGCTGTATATTATTCATGGAACTGGATAATTAAAAATGATGATGATTAACAGTAAGGGCTAACTGTTCAGAGTGAGTCATTCTTAGTGAATCCCAACAGAATTGGTAAAGCTGAAAATGAATTCTTGCATAACCAAGAGTAGAGTGCCTTTATAAATGGAATATTAACATGTGCTTGAGTTAACAGTGCAAACTAAGTATTTTTAGAATTTGAAACTATGCACATTGTTGAGACAAAAATGAAGTCATAGTCAAATTTGCATAACTAAGAAAAACTTTTTTCAAATACACCTCAATCCAAAGTTAAATTCAAGTGATTGCACTGTATTATATTTAAAAACTAAAAAAAAACTCTTGCTTAAAATAAGCAACTCCTCTTTTAAACCATTAGGAAGTTGCAGGCTCAAATAATTGCTATCATTATATAGGAAGGCAATGTGGACAGTTTTAATAAACCTTTAAATATTTAAGTACACATTTACAGTTCATAATAATTATTTAAAAGTCAAAATTATAATGCAAACAGCTCATAATCAATGGAAGTATTTCGTTGCATGTTTTTTTTCCCTTTATAACGAGGCTATAAATTGATAAACATTTAATTTATATCTCATTAGTCAAAGAATTTCTTTCTGCTTTGTGGAGTAAAAATAAAGCATTTTTGTGGCTTAAAAGTCCCCAAAGAGCACAACTTAAAACTTCATTCTAAATGGCTGAATGTTCATTAATGTACTCTAAGGCTTTTAATTTTTTCATAAGCATTCTACTTTCTTAATTAAAATTTACAGAAACTCAATTTTAATGTACAATACAATAACTCTTCTAAAGGAATATTTTATACCTTAAAAGAATAGTTTTTAGCTTTGTAAACCACATAATAAATGGCATTTTGAATAAATTAAAACTTTGGCACAAAATTTAAAAAAAAATCATTTTTAAAATAATAAGACTTTTAACAAATTTATAATTAGAAATCTTAAAAGCATAAAAACAAGTAATTATTAAAACACTTTTTACTCAAATTTTGAAACAAAAAAAAAAAAAAAAAAAAAAAAAAAAGAGTTATTGTCGAGTTAAAGCAAGTAATACATTTGTATTTCATGATTTGATAACACACATTCCCAGAATAAAATATTATTAAAATAACATTTATAATCATATTTCTTTTTTTTTTTTTAAGAAATAGAAGTCAACATTAAAAATTAAAACATAGGTTCAAACACAGAAATAGTTTTTTTTTAATATCACTTTCATTCATTGTATTTTTTTATATAAACCATTAAATATCAGGGCTTTGCAAGTCACATTCAGAGATGTGGATAGAAAACTTCGATTTCTCCAGTTAATTTCAAGTAAAGTACATTTTTATACATTTTTTATCACTAGTCAAATGCATCTGTGCAATGATGCATAATATATCATCACTTCTATTGCTTTATGAGCTTTCATCCTTACAGATTGTAGTTGCATAGTAATGTGAGAACACAGCACCGCTACTTGGTAATTATTTCTGATTGTTTATGTAGGAACAGCAACAAATGACATTATTACTTTTAAGATGCACTTTTCTACGGTGTGTAGACTTACTGAATAATGTGCATTAACTTGATATTTTTAAAAAACTCAATGGGACTGAAGGCAATTCATTTGAAAAGATTAGATCTTATATTCTTATGCTGCAAAATCAGCATAAACTATCAGAAATACATGGACTTATGCACTATCTTTCACACAGAATAATATTGCCATTGTGAGTTAACGTCACATTCACAAATAAAGTCTTTGCTAATTCTAAATAAACTTATAGGAAAAATGTCTTGGTTTTTTTCTTCTTTTGTCTGAAGACTAAGATGCTGATATACACAAGCATATTGAAAAATGCTACTAAATATGGAAACACAGATGCTCTCTAAGCGCATGCATCACAGAATATAATCAACAGCTGCAATGGAGATAAAAAAGTGACTGATCCCTGCAACCAAAGATTAACTCCCTGAAGCAAGGATGATCAAAAAAACCAAAATTAGAATGTGAGAATACTAAATGTCTGGACTTATGCACATAATAAACAAAAAAAGCACAGTTTCGCTACAAAAAAAAGGCATGAGGAGAAATAACACTTGGACATGTATATAGACACCCTGTTGCATATTTACAGATTGTTGAAGATCACAGATGAAAAGAAATTAAAAAAAAAAAAAAGTCGAGCAATTCCAGTGACACATATGCAGCTGCAGTTCAAATAAAAATTAAGTACACCAAACAGTTCATCAAAATTTTTATGGAATGATATGTGGCTGTTCCACCACTAGCAATGTGCCCATTGGAAAGCCCAGATTTTGGAAGTGGTGTCTCGCGGTCACGTAATATCCAACATCTGATATGTCATTATGTACAAAAAAAGAAAGGTTTCCCTATTGACTGGCCTGGTCTTCCAGGAGGAACAGATGCCAAACAGTGAGCAAATTGGCAAGCAAGCAGCTCTGGCTCAAGTAGATGCTGTTTTGCACCCTATGCCACTTATCACATCGCATCACCGATGCAAATTCTTGTATGGAAGCTTTTGTTTCCAAAATCGAACATCGGCTGCAATGGCACCTGTTTGAGAACGAGTCAGGACGCTGAGGTTTTGTTACCAGCTTCCCAATTTTACAGAGTTATTGTCAAGCTAGTTTGAGCTTTTCTACTACACTAGAAATCCTTCAGACATGTTGGCATTCAGTTGGGCTCTCATGGTTTGGATGCTGTTGATGATTTTCTTCTGGTGGCCGACCAGTGTCACCCCCAGGGCTGTCAGGTCCTTCAGGGTGATGCGGGTCACGGCATCCATAGTAGTGATTCCAGCCTGCTGGAAGTTTTCTTGGTAGCGCTGCATTTTGATGCCGGCCAGCCATTCATCCACCGTCTTAAACTGGGTCATATCTGGAGCGTTGGGATCCAAAGGATTTTGATGCCTGCAAATAAAAGCAAAAAATTAAAAAATTTTACTCATGGCTTCACTTTGAAAACCAAAATATACCAGTAATGCAATAAAAAATCTATTAGCATCTAAATTGTCACACATGCACAAAAATCTTTGTCGCATTTTTGTTTTGTGAACAGTTTATATTAGAAATGATTATTTAATTTGCTTTTGAGTGTTAAAATAGATGACTTTGATACTAATTGCTACAAATTTTACGAACTGATACCAATTAATCACAATTTTGACATTTTTCTACAATATCTCACATGGTGTCAAGATGTAAAGTTTAAAACGTTATATATTAAAATAAAAAAATTACTTTAAAGTAACCCACAAGTAATACTATAGATAATTTTCTTTTATGCTTGAAATACCTTAAATTCAAAAATTCAGTTTATTGTTTTGTTCTGATAAAAAATCTAGATCTAGAATATCTCATTGTTTTACATTTAATAAAACATCAATAACAAAATTCCAGAAATTGTTTCAAAACAAAATATCACAGAATAGCTTATATGAGGTTCTGAAAAATTTATTATCAAGTTTACTTATAAACTGTTATAAAGACAAACTTTTTTAATAGGAAGATTGACATACAAAAGCAGGTGAACCAGTGGATGCAAATATTATTCTATAATTATGAATAAAAATATGATTTCAGAGGACTAAAATTCATATAATAGGAAATGCAAAAAAATTTATTTAAAAATTTTTAATTGTAGAAAAATGTTTACAAATTTGAAATAAGTAGATAGGAATTTTATTTACCTGTTTTGTGCTATCTTTTTCAAACTCTCGGGGCATCGCATAAGCTTATCTAAAGTTTTGACTATAACAGCAAATGTTGGTCTGTGAGCACGCTCCTTCTGCCAACAATCGAGCATCAGCTGATGAAGAGCTTCAGGACAATCCTGTAAAAATGATAAAATACTTTTAAGTAAAAAAAAATTGTTGAATAAGATGAATGATCTTGAACATCCATCTTTGCTGAAGTATCAGAACCATAGTGGAATTAAACGGTAAATTTCTCATTAAAGCTTTTTTGCAAGCCTCTTTCTATCAGATTCCTCAACACTTGCAATTAAAAATTAATATGTTGTCAAGTTATATTCAGATGAAACTTCAATTTTTGAAACAATCAGAAATGTATGCAATATACAGACAATTTCATACAGCTGGTACAATGGAAATATTGGTCAAATTGAAAAATTATGAAAAGAAACCTAATTGTAATGACATGAATACATACAAATTTTAGGATAGTAAGAATTTGAGCCATTTTGATAATTGCACAATTATCTTTTAGAGCTGCTCGAGAGAATATGGTGACAAGAGCGTTCGGGATATTCCATGTTTTCTGAAAATTTATCTGATAGCTCTGTTACCAGACTTTTGCTTCATTATAATATATATTGTTTTCTAAAATGCATTTTGTGTGCTGCTGCTAAATGTATCACTACCATAAAATCATGATCCATTACCATTTTGCAAGATTTTCAAAACATGCACACAATAATTTGTGATAGTCTGTATTCCAAAGTAGAATGTCACTTGTTCCATTCTTTATTTAATCTGTATCTCCCCTTGGTTCATTTCTCAAAGTTACAAGCACAAAGGTAGACTTGATATCATCAATTCTAACTGTCTGTATGTAACATCAGGTTAATATTTAAGTCGATGTATATTTTCCCACGACATATTGATAACCTGACAATATTAAATAAAAGGCGAGAAGATTATTCAGTACAAAGTATTTCATGATTAAAAATTAAATCAAATGAAATACCCAAAAAATGAATTAATGATGAATAATAGAATGAATAATGCTACCTAAAAGAATAAATTAATTGTTAAGATATAATAGTAAGAATATAAATGAAGAATGTGATAACAACAAGGAAGCCTATGAAGACAGATGGAAGATATAATAAAGAACTTATCCATAACTACGAAGTCACTCGACTCATTGAAAATAAAAATTATCAAATTCTTATATTATAGTTAAGAAATTAAAATACTTAATATAAAACAATAAAAAATTATTTTACAATTTTTACTTCCATGTATGTAAAGCATACAAATAGGAAGTATTATAATTATCAAACGTAAAAAAAATGAAATTGAGATTTTGACACATTTTTATATTAAAGATCAAGAAGAGTCCAAAAAATATTGTAAAAGCTAATATTACACTTTTAACAACTTAACTCATGATTCTCAAGTTTAAAATGGTTGTTGTTTCATTTTTGAAATATGTGTAAAAAACAAGAATTCAGTTTGTGTTTATGTTTATAAGTCACTTAATTACAATATATATTTCAAATTATGTTTGTCTGTCTGTAAATATGATAATGAAAATGAAGAGTTAGATGCATGAAATGATATAAATGATTTATACCAAATTTGCATATTTCAATTAAATTTTGAACAAAACTTATTGAGAGGAAATCAGGTTATCTAACTTTCAAGAACAAATGGACATAATAACCAAAATAACATAAAGAGCCAGATAAAAAGTTCGACATACAAGCTAAGCATCTAAAACGTAGATTCATTTCACTTTTCCATCTGCTGATCAGATTAAAGGTGTCTGAAGTATTTGATTTCCTTATATATTGCACCAAAGGATTTTTTTTAAAAGCCACTCACTAAATTTAGTGAAAATGCTGGATTCATGTCAAAGATCAATGTTTATAGCCATTTTTCTCAAATATCTTTGCAAAGGGTCAACAATTTTATAGGCGAGAACAGGAATAACACCTTTATTAAAGAGTTTGTTAGAACAGAAAGAATGCACGAATGCCTTAGTGAATATAAAGAACACAAGCAAGCAAGTATGCACATTTAGCAAGAATGCTTAATGGCATTGCATAAATCAGCAGGAGCTGATTCATGCAATAATAAATAAACACCAAGAGGCAAAAGAATGGATACTTTTGAAACAGTGTATGCTTAATGTGCAGAAAGGAAGAAGTGTCAGCAATCTATCCATGCCACTGGCATTACTGACTGCATCCAAAGATGTAAGCATTATAACTATATGTTTGTGTTCATTTAAAGTGAGAAGAACTGATTAAAAAATTTCACCATAAATTCAAAATGCAGAAACTGACTTAAATCCCTTGTTCAACACTATTTTTCCTTCATGCCTTCATTCAAAAGGTTCAATAATAAAAATGAAAATACTTGCTAATTCCTGCAATATATAGTCAAGAAATTGTAGAGAATAATAATGTTAGAAAATCCTTGCTTCCATATTTACGACAGATATTACTATTTTTGTAACATTCAGCAGAATTTCAATGCATAACAATATAGACATCATAAAATTATGTGCAGTGCTTATTGACACAGTTCTTTTTCTAGCCAAAATTAATACACTTAGCAATTGTTTCAAAAGCATCTTATTCTCACCCATATATCAAAGAAATATCTTCATTAAACATTTAATTTATGAAAGGCTTGATTTTGATTAGAAACAAATAAATAAAAAACATTTATATTTGATGAAGCATAAAATATTTTTTAAGAAAGAAAAGGCATTTTATAAGAATTTTGATGAAAGAAAATGAAAAGGACACTGAAATCCACATATTTAAAGAAATGATAAAAATTAGCATTCTTACAAAACGATTTATAAACTAAATCTTGTAATTGTAAGACATTTTTCCCTTTCTGTATTTAAATTTGAATGATTTTTTTTTTCAAAAGCAAACATACTTGATGAGCAATTTTTATAGTATAAAAAAATTGACAATTATTGATGTTACATAAATGACACAAATGAATTTTTTTACTGAACATATTATGTGAATATATATAGATGAAATATACATTCATACCATTGGAGCTGGAAGCCTATACCCCTTCTCAATACTCTTGATAACATCTTGGTTAGACCAATTCCAATATGGCCGTTCACCATAAGACATGACTTCCCAAAACACAATGCCAAAACTCCAGACATCGCTGGCAGATGTGAATTTCCTGTAAGCAATGGCTTCAGGCGCTGTCCATCGAACAGGAATTTTCCCACCCTAGAAAATCATTGCATTAAATAATTTTCGAGATTACAGAATTTAAAAAAATGTTTTATTGCAATTGATGTAAATTACTTAATATAGAAGCTAAATAAAGATACAAATATTTGAGATAACATTTATCATTTAAAAAATTCATGATCTTATGAAATTTAAACAGGAAAAAGCACATGAATATATTTACAAATCAACTACCATATATTTTTTAAGCTGAAAAATAATTTCTTTCTTATGGTTTCATTATAAGCTCATAATCTCTCTTTAATCATTATCATTCTTTATAAGCATTCACTGCTTTCATAAGTTTTATTTAATAAGTGTAATTAATATTTTCTAAATTGTTTACTTTTTGAAGATTCCATTTCCTTCATTATATTTCAGATTCATTAAGTAAAATATATCATCCTAGAAATTAGTTAATAACTAGCCTACTACAAAAATAATAAATATTAAAATTCGAAACACATACTCTGGTTGTGTAAGCACCCTCAGTAGCACTTTCGATTTCTCTAGAGAGTCCAAAATCAGCTATTTTGCAAACCAAATTTCCATTAACTAAAACATTTCGAGCAGCAAGATCCTATAAAAGCAGATAAAGGATTATTTCTCAATTTTTTTAAATCAGAAGAAATATAATATTAAAAATAAAGTAATAATTGGAAAATAATTAATAGAAGATAATTCTTTTCCCTTACCCTATGTACATAATTCATTTCTGCCAAGTACTGCATACCAGCTGCAATGCCTCGTAACATTCCAACCAATTGGATAACTTGAAATTTACCATCATTTGCCTAGAAAGTATGCATTCATTCAGAACATATTCTCAGTGCTCTTTAATTAAAAGCAAATGAGAGACACACAAAGATAAATATGTATATATATTCTTTTTCTATTTGTTGTAATTTTGACTATGTTGTATTCCTTTTTACTTAGCTTATATTGTTAATTTACTTACAATCATCTGTATTTTAGTTGTAGCTGCATTTGCCCTCACTAAATACAATGGTTTTTAAATTTTAAACTTGTTCAAATCCGAGATAATTTTTAGTTACGTTTACTTAATTATATTAATTTAGACTTGTTTCATAAATAGGTTTTTTTTTCATTTAGATTTCATTTTTGTGAACTGTTTGTTGTTTAATTTCGAATTAAATATTAATTTTGATTTATTTCTTGTTGACTCAGGAAATGGGTTTTAATTATTTAATGCTTTTAAAGTTATATATATAAGTTTACAAATGTATTTTTCACAGTAAATAAAAAACATTATATAATATTTAATTTCATTAAAAAAATTAATAATCTGGACAGGGCAAAGAGAAAAAGCTTATATGAATATCATATTCTTTATAAATATAAATAAGAAGTCTAGCATAATTATACATATCAACTCATACCCTTAAGAATGTATCTAATGATCCATTTTCCATAAATTCTGTGATTATCATCACTGGGTTGCTTTTGGTTACTACTCCTTGAAGGTAGATAACATTGGGATGGTCAAACTGCCCCATGATGCTAGCTTCAGTCAGGAAATCCATACGAGCTTTGTCAGATGAACTTGGTTTCAAAGTTTTGATAGCTACTGTAACTTCAGTCTGTCCTTGTAATTTTAGTCGACCTTTACAAACGTCACCAAATTCACCTATATGAATGGATTATAAAATAGTTTGGTTGATTAATTTATTATATTAGAAATATTAATACAAGAAAAGTTTTGTTCAATGAAGATTATAACAGGGTGCAAAGTGAGAAACTGTGGAAAAATTAAATACTTTTAAACACCTTAGACCCCCCCCCCCCCCAAAATCATACATAAATAAATTTGTGTATTTCCTATTATATGGCATTTTTTGCTTTATAATAATGCATAATTTTTGAGGGAATTTTTTACAAAAACTAATTTTAAATATGAATACTTTAAATTTCAATATTTATTTTTCAATTTAAACAACATCTTTCATTGTAAAAAAAATGTTTTTTTGGTTTTTGACAAAAAATAAATAAATATCAATACCAAAAAATTAAATCAATTTATATATATATTATATTTCTTAAAATGTCAACAGTGATATAGAAGAATGAACTGACTCAACACTTTGCATTTGAATTCTCATACATGCTACAGTAAATAAGGTTTAAGATCTCTTTTTCAAAAGTAAGCACTTTTAAGGTGCTCAAAAATAGTTTTCAAATTTAAGCATTTGTATTTTTGCTATTTATCCTGTTAAAATTTTAAATAATTATTTTTAACCCTTTCAAAAGAATTTAATCGTTTTCAGACCTGCAATATCAATTCAACACAGCAATGCACTTTTTTATGTATTGCTGCCTTTAAAGAGTTTGATGCACACATAGGTAAGAAGGAATGGGGGGAAAAAATGAAAAAGCAATTTAACCATCTGAAATGCACCTCCCCCCCTGCCATTTCAAAGCACAATTTTTAGACATTAAAAAGCAGTAGATTTAATGCAAAAATTCATTTCATACTAGTTATCATATTGAGATAACTTAGAGCATTTAGTATTTAAAAAAAAAACACTCTTTACATTCCGATATGTAATATCTAAATGGTTAAATTGAATAAATAATCTTTAATACAAGGTAAGAATTTCCCTTATTACAGTGTTTCTCTTTCAGTTAAAAACTAATGACATTTTGAGCCAGACAAAGTTACAAAGAAGATAACAGAAGCAACTTCTATTTCCCCCACAGCCTTATAAATCTGTTTGCGATAGGTGTTTTATTTTCCTTGAAAAAATAAATTAGAACAACTCAAATTTTTTAAAAAGTCAAGAACCTGATTTAAATGAAATGATATTTTAAAACTATAACAGGAAAATTTAGCAAAATACATCAAGAAAAGTAATTTTTAAAATTAACACAAGTTAGCAGATTTCCATGGCCAATATTTTAAAATGTATTAAATATGCAATTTTAATGCTGGTATTTTATAGGAATTATTAATTAGGTGAATGTTAATTTAATTTAATGATAATTTTTTAATAAAAATTTAAGCTTTTTGAGTTACAATGCATTCAAAAATACATGTTTACATATGGCATGTTGTGATACATTTACTATCTGATACTAGATTCTCTAATTATCAGTATAGAGTGATGGTCATTCTAGATTCTCTCCTTCCCATCTCTTTTTTTTAATATATATAAATCAGCTAGGTATCTTCACAGTAATATATTTAAAAAACAACTTTATGGACATTTTTTTAATTTTTTTCAAAATTGCATACAATTAGACAAAAAAACATTTTGTCATTCATGAATAAGTATGCTATCTAATTGGAAGTGATTGAGTTGAATGAGGAAAATTTTCATCTTTATAGAACATGATGAAATTATCTGAATAAAACTGATTCTTTTAACATGTGCAAATTATTTGTAAAATAAATATAATTTAAAACAGAGAGGAAAGTGAGAAATTCACAGAAAAAATAATAAATTATAAAAGAAAAATAAGGGCAAAAATATTTAACTATATAACTATTTTACTACAGTTCTTTATACTACAGGGTGATGAAACATTTTAAACCAGAAAATTGATTCGTTCATGATTTAAAGTATACAGATAAGTAGATATTATATATATAAGAATATCTAAGTTACCTCCTCCAATTATTGACTCGATTGTAATATGAGAGGCATCGATTTCCTTTGTAAATTCCCTGACAGCTTGATTGGGATCTTCGTAAGTGTGTGGGTCGATATAGGCTCTTGAAGCACCGCATTGGGTGAATAATGGAGTAGTCACTAGAAAAAGATCATTCATAATTATATATAGTGATTTAATTCTACACAAGAAATTTAAAAAAAAAAAAACAACTTGAATTTAAACAAAAAGAGTTGCTCTGAAAAATTTGTAGATTTTAAATTATATTTTGGATAAATATAATTATATTTAATTAAATTTAAATAATTAACAAACAATCGAAAGAGGTGGGGGGGGGAAAGGAAACATTACTCCTTAATGAAAAATAAAGATTGTTAAAAAAACACTCATTTGTAAAAAATTCATTTCCAAAATGAATTGGAAACATTTATTAGAAATTCATAAAGATAAAATATTTTTCAGTTCTCAAACTCCTTACAATATTTGAAAATTGGAATAAATTTATTTACTAAGTTTATAGTTTACACATAATCAACATTTCACTATTGCACTTCAATTAAGAAAATGTGATATATTTGCTGAAGAAATTAAGCAATTTCTGATTTATTCTGAAAACCATGATCACTTTTAAATATTTGGTGAAAATTATTTCATCAGAATGAATATAATGATAATCAAAAATAACAAAAGTATATAATAAAAACATAAATTAAACTTTTAAAGCTAAATAGTTTTTAATTTAGAGTTTTTCTCATTGAAAATATTTCAGAATAATATGAATAAGTCATTGTTGTAGTGTATGTATATTTGTAAGCATGTTTTCATTTCTAAGACTATTATAGTTTAATGAAAATTTATGGGAGTATACGGATAAAAACAAAATATGCACATTATTATACCTAATTATTAAATGGATCAGACATTTAAACCATACTGGGGATAAATGAAGCAATTATTTATTTGTTGTGAATTTAAATATTATCACACAGGATGTGATACAGTCCAGTGTCTTGATTTAATATTTTGTTTATATATTATTAATTTTTGTATTTAAAATCTAATGGCACTGCAAGGAATGAAATTCAGATCTCAAATTTATACTAATGAGATTCTAAGCATATAATTTAATATGTGTAAGTTAAACATCAATAAAAAAATGATATTTTGCAACTCATTTTTGGATTCATTTCAAAACCTCAACCAACGTTAAATACATTACTTACTGCAATTAAATGGATTATTATTAAACGAATTTCTCTCTCCAGGAAGCTAACTATTGTGTAAAAGAAAAATTAATATGCACCATTTCTCCCCCTTCTGTTAATAAGAATAGTTAAAAAAGGAAAAACAAACTGTAAGGAAGAAAACAGAGAGAAGGAACAAATGAGAAAGCGTTGATATTATGAGAGACAGCAAAACAGCTACTTACACCATGCAGTGGGAACAATAGGTGGGTGTACAAGAGCTGGCACTACTGTTAAGGGAAAATGCAGATATGTAAGTTGATAGTAGTTACTCTACACAATTAGAAAGAAAAATATTCCTGCACAGTTTTATGGATGCTGGCAATTTTTTTTTTTTTTTGGTAAGTAATAAACTATTACATAAAACTGCACATGGAAAATTTTCTTTTCTGAACAATGTTCAAAGACAACAGTTCAAGTATTTAATTTAATTTTTAAAAATTTGCATAATTATATATATATTATGCATTAAAAATTGCATAAAAAAACATCAATATTCCCTCTATGATGGATTAGTAATTTTAGTATTGAGAATTTCACAATAAATCCTCTCACCATCAAAAAAGTTTTACAATTAGCAAATTTATATTAATTTGCAGATTAAATAGATTTAAATGAAATATGCAAAATATGATAAGTCTAATGATTGATGAAATAAATGACTGAAGATTTGCTGGCAATACTTTAACGATTTTACTTTAAGTAAAATAATTAAATATGCATTATCCTAAATTTATTTAAAACAATACTTTGTTAAAACAAAGCAATTAAAAATACTTTCATAAAATATTCAACATTTGAATATAATGGAATATTTAAACCACTAATTTGTGGGTGGGTGGGGGGAGATGATTGTTATGAGTACAGAAATATTACAAACAATGAATAACTTTCATGTGTATCAAGTACCATACAAATGAAGAAGGAAGTAAGGCTCAATTTTTAATAATTGTAGCAAAATGCATTATCAAAAGAAAAAAAAGAAAGAAATTAAAACCTTAAAAATAGTTGGAATAATAAAAACTAAATTTGATGTAATTGACTTTTCTTTTTTACAATTAAATACAAATTTATAATTAATTTAGTAACACGACAATGTGACGTAATGCTATTAAAATTTTCAATGACATGGGCAAAAGCCTGTTAAAATGACTTATGGAGAAAAAGACAAATTCAAAATAAATAGAGGGAATATTAGATGCTCACACTTAGCTACAAAAGCAAAATATTTCAAAAAAGAACTTCAAATGAAATATTTCTTATATTTAAAACTAGTGTATATTCTCTTTTACAAATGCCATTTGATAAGCAGAGAAACCAAGCCGAGCTTAGTTCACATTTGCTGTCATGCAGAAATGGTTATAACAATACACAGAAGGGTTAAAAAGCAACTCAGCCATCAACCTCCACCCTATTAGCAAAGCCAATACAAAAAAAGCACAAACATATTTGATAAGCACACTAAAAAAAATCATAGTATAAAATGGAAAACATTTATGCATGTTCACAGGATTACATACGAAAATGCATCATTAGAAAGAGAAAATAATAATGAAAATGCTAGGTTGATGGCAGCAAAGCTACAATACACAGACAATGTTTATATATTTCTTATTTTAAATTGTTTTTTTTATTTAAGATGAATTTATTAATAAAGCAACAATAATTTTGTTAACTTTACCAAATAAATGCAAGCTCTTTAAAACAAATAAGAGCAACAAGTGATTAATAGACCGCAACAAAAATAGCTCTATATAGAATTTTATAAAATTCATTTTTAATAATAATTTTATCAGATAGATTTGCCAAATTACTTGAAAAAATTCAGCTCATACTTCTGTGCTGTAATGTATACTTCTCCATAATTATGTAATATCAATTTATGATAATAATTTAAGAGCATTATTTTAACAATAAATAATATTTAAAAATGTATTTTTTTAAAATTAAAACATTTAACATTAGGGGAAAAGAGTGCTACTAATTTTATAGAAATTTTTTTAATATGAAATAACATGTAGATATTGATTTAAAAAAGCTTTAAAATTTCTAAATTTAAGTAAGATATCTTAAAGAAGAAACATAACATTTATACAAATTATAACTTTCTTGGAATATTCAAAGTCATAAGCAAGATCAAGTTCTGAACTAAATAAATACAACACAAACAAAATTTTAGTTACATAATGCAAAATAAAATATTCAAGCAGGCAATTAAAGCAAAATAAAAATAAGAAAACTAAAAATCCTTACATTTCTTACCTTCCCCATTACGGTACTCGAGGGTATCACAATCACTGGGTTGTTTTTTATTGCATTCATCAGAACTTCTAAAATGAAAAAATATTTTAGAGCAGTGTATTAGCTAAAGTTAATAAATTTAAATATTATATAAATATTTGATATAAAGTGCTCAAAACTGTGCTCCAAATGTCTTTTACATATATATATCAATTATATAATATGTATCCAAGCACTGATTAAAGAAAAAAAATTCACATTTTATTTTAAGCAATTTTGTCTTCCATAAATATTTGTAAATGTTCTTAATCAATATTTAATAAAAACTTTCTTCATGTAAAGAGTTAAAAGAAAATAATTTTCTAAATCATAGATTATGAATTTAAGAAAATAAAAAAGATCACTTAAGTAAATAAAGTTTACTGTTAATGCAACAAAATCCAAAAGCAAAGAATATAACAAATCATTATATTATAAACAATGGAAACATAAGTTAATTTTATACTGCTTTATTTTCTGCCGAATTATAAAATTTATAAAACTTTTTCATGTATTTAATTTTACATCTTCAGAATATCAAATATTAAAAAATGTGCTCAATAAATAATCATAAAATATAAACACAATATATTTACATGAAAGTGCCAACTTACCTTCTTATATAGAGCATGATAATAACAATTACAAATACAATAACAGCTACAACAGTGACTGCAACCCCGACAATAATTGGCACCTGAACTTGATCATCAGCAACTAATTCTAAAAAATAATAATAGAATAGAATATTTAGAGCAATTGATTTCTTACTGTTAAATATATTTGAAAAATAGAAAGCAATTAAAATAAAAAAGATTAAATGTGAACTATAATAAAACATTTAAATAATAAAAATTAGTTCCATTTATTGCATGAAAAGCATTTCTAATGACAGTATTAAAATTCCTTTTAAAGTAATGAACATTTTCCCCATTATTTCAAGAGATATGAAATAACTAACTTAATCCTCTATTTTTTTATAGTTAGGTAAGCAATGAAATCTGTAAATAATAAAATACTGAGCATTATGAGTTTAGAACTGAACTTAAAATTTGATGAATATGTTCGGATAGAAATTTTTACAATTACTTTTATACAATATAAACAAGGAAATAACAGTTTAGTTTCAACATATATTAAATAATGAATTCTAATTAATGGATAAATAAATAATTAAAGCATTTAATATTGCAAGAAATCCTAACTGCCAACAAAAATGAAAAAGGAACACAATGTACCTCGAGTGGCAAGTTTTGCACCCGTTGTCTTGAAAACAGTTTTGCTATAATCGCCCCAACCATGAGTAGTTTTAGCTCGAACCTGTAAGGAAAGATCAGATTTAATATTGCACACAAAAAAAACTGTCAGAGATTCAAAGTCTTTTTTTTTTAATACTAATATGTATTAATAAAATAGAATATTATTTAACATTACTTTTCTTATGGAAATAAATGCTTATAGTGTTTATGTTTAAAAATTTTATAAAATAATTTAAAATAGAAATATTTTATGCAAGATTTATAAAATAGCATTAAGAAATATATCTAATTTATTCACTTGTAATACAGTTTTTAAAAGCATAAAAATTAGATCAATATTTCTTATATCTAAAACCAGCTATTTTTCCTAATAAATTATATTTTCAATCAACCGATAATTTACGCATCATAAAATATTTTTCAGCTAGTAAGCACTAGCAAAGGGGACAAATCAAAAGATTTAAATAAAAAGTTTGATGAGCGATTTTAGAATAAAGCCACCATTACAACTGATTAATAATTAAAAAACAATAATAAACAGAGATTGATCTTAACTCTAGTAAGGGAAAAATAATAGAAATGATACAATAAGCATTAAGAAGATAAACAATTTAAGATAAGACTATGTGCAACCATCACCAAATGCTGTTACTTTTCTTTCTAAAAAAATGCAATCGTTGTTACCTGAAATCCATACATAGTCCCTTCTTTCAAATTTGGTATTGTGATTTCTTCTTTTGTAGTAGTGGCCGTAGATCCATTTCTTTCGTGCCCTTTTTGGTAGTACCTGACTTCATAATTTTCCGTATCAGAAAATGGATCATCCGGTGCATCCCATTCCAGAGTTATTTCTGAGCTTTTCACCGATTTGATTCGAACATTTGAAACAAGAGATGGAACTAAAATTCAAAACACTTTTATTAGAGCAAAAGAAGGAGGAAAAAAATTATGCCATAAAAAACATATGTGGAAAATATTTTGATATAAACAGGGTAAATAATTCTTAAATATAAATATTTAATGAATACATAATTTTTATGATGAATATCATCAGAATTCATATAGCACAATACATTCCATGATTTACTCTCCCTCATTATAAGAACATGTCATATAATTGTTCAATCAATATAATATTCTGAGCTTCAATGAACTAATAAACAGACTAAATAAGCTACCACTTCATTTCCCAAAACCTGATGTAGCAAGTTGAAAATTAAGGAATTCTATCCTTTTCTTCACGAATTGTTTTCTTCAATATTTAATTGCGAAGAAAGAACTATATATTTAACAGATTCTAGATATCTATAACAAGTAATAACTCTTCTTGAAAAGAACTAGAATAAGTAACCATTGAAGTAGAAGCACATTAACATCTATTTATTTAAAAATATACCTGAATTATTTTTCAGCTTCAGTTTTGATAGTTATAGAAGTAGAACTATTGTAGAGGTTGTACATCATTCTGCTTATTGTACTAGGCAATTATTTTTTGTCATCTCCAATAAAATTTAAAATAGAAGTAATAACTTCAATTAAAATAAGAATTTAATCATTTAAAATAGAAGTCTAACATGTATTTACAAAATATTTTTGATAATTTATATACAATTTCATAAGATTATTTTATAAAAATTTCTCCAATTCAATATAAAATTAGGCTTTCAGCTTCACTTTAAAAAATTCGAAAGATATAAATAATAGCATTTTATTCTGATTCAGTTTTATATATAATCACCTGAAAAAAAATATGAAATTTAAATTTATAATATCTTTTGAGTTGACAATTCATATTCAGTAAAATATCCTTCATGCTCCAATTTTCAAATAATATATGTTTGAATTTTCCATGATCAAATCCATCCGAGGTATAAAGATAGGAATATCTTTATTAGGGTAAACAACAATTCCATTATTTTAGATCAACTAGCCTTGGAGAACGGTGAATGGAGTTTCCTTAAGGCATGGTATAAAACAGTTATATTTAGATATTCAAAAACTCAAATCAGTTTCTAATGAAAAAGTAGAACTGTTTTTTAAAAAATTACAAATAAAAATTTTATTAAATATGAATCACAGGATCAAAGATATGCATAAATATTTAAAATCTGTTATTTATCAAAATATTTAATAGAAACTATATGATTATATAATATAATTATTATATAAATCTAATTATTTACAGCATTTAGACTTTTTTCTTAATGAATTTGCATACTTATTACTAAAGTTATATAAATGAGTTGTTGGACTCTGATTAGAGTGGATTTCATGAATATATGAAACTGTTTGCCTTAAATAATAAAGAATTGCTGAATTAAAAAGACATATTATGAGGCAATGCATTGATATTACTGAAAAAACAATTTAAAAATTATTTTTCAGCTGTAATATCTTTCAAAGGCAAATTTTCAGTTAATTTTAAATTAATATTTTAACTAAAAATTTAAACCTGACTGAGATGCATATTCTTTCTTTCCTAAATACATGCTAAATCCATATCTTTAAGTCAAATGGCCTGTTTGCAGAGTGCAAATGCATATACATAGAATTAAATTTAAAATGTTGTACACAGAGTTACAGCATAAAACTAAGCCTAAAATAATATGTTTTCTATATTTCTTAATATAAGTCATAAATAAGAGGTTTTCTAAGCACTGAAAATATAAAATATAACAAAACAAATAACAACATACAAATATTAAACGATTTGTATTAATTCTTATATTTTTTAAAAATAGTCTTATATTTCCATGAAAAGTAGTATTTCAGCAAAATTTATATACATATTCTCAACAATATTACAGCTTATTACAACATTCTAAAACTATAAATATATTTCTTTCATGCTTTATAGAAATATTATATTTAAAAACATAATGATTCATGATTATTTTTTTGCAAATCAAAATGCATCCTTATTTGAAGAACCACAGTAATTATATAAATTTTTTAGATATGATGCAGATACATCTGAACTTCATAAAATAATGAATAATTCTAAACATAAATATTGAGAAACAAAACAAATATGATTAAATGAAGAATGAAATTAGGAATATAAAAAAGCATCATATCATTATTGCAATAAAAATATTAACTATTTTTAAGAAAAATAAAATTTAATATTGGAATAATGTAACAGCTTTAACATGCACTTCAACAAATACATTCTAAAACTATAAATATTGAGCTTTATAGTAATAGTATAATAATATATAGTTCGAAAGAAATATATTTATTGTGTTAGAATGTATTTGTTGAAGTGCATGTTAAAGTTGTAATATTATTGCAATATTAAATTTTATTTTTCGTTCTGCATTTTGGCAGAAATGTGCCAAGTCTCATTTTTCTATTAATTTTTTTATTTTACCATGTCTTATTTTTCTATCATTTCTGCAGAAATATGCTATTTTCGTTATTCAATGAATTTACATGGCAACAAAAATATTGCCAAAAGTACAATTACCTGATGCTTCGGTTGTGATTGTTATTTCCGAATACTTGCTGGCCGTGAAGCTGGACACTCCGTTTTCAGCGTATATTCTGAATGTGTAGGTGGTGACAGGACTTAGACCAGTCACTGTCACTTTCGTGTCAGTGAAGCCTTGTTGCGAGGGTACATAAGTGACTCCAGCACCACATTTGTCGCATGTGACTTTGTAAAATGTGTCATTGCGACCACCCAAATATTTGGGACTGTACCAAGTAAGAAGAACAGAAGACTGATCCACAAAAGTCTCAGACAAATTCAAAGGTTTGGATGGCGGCTCTGCAAATAGCATGAAATTGTTTTTAAAATTAATATCATCAATATATATATATATATATATATACACTGAAAATAGAATGACTCATTTACCAGTGCAAGGCCATGATTTTGGGTCTTTAGGAGATCTGTAGTAGTTTTTATCACACTGACATTCAACAGACCCGGTGAATGTAGCTGTACTGTGTAAAGGACAGGGCATACAAAGTTCATCTCCAACATTTTCTTTATATGTTCCCATTGAGCATACTACAAATGATGAAATACATTGATTAGTTGAGTTATTTTTTTCCAACAAATCAACATTTTATTACATTCAAATTAATTTTATAAAATGAATAGTGTACAGAATTATATTTAATAAAACATGATAAAAATGAATAGAGATTACAGTAATATTCCACACATGCAATACTATTTTTATTACCATGTACAATAATATTCATGTATGAAAATATTGGCTTTCCTCATTATTATTATTTATTTTTTGCATATTTACCAGATCCTTACTGACATATTTTGTTCCCTAGACCTAAGCGTTATTTCTATTAAGCATCTGAATATCAAGACTTACAAAATATATTATGTCAAAACAGATAAATCTCAGCATTTGTAAAAATACTTATTAGACATTTTTATGAATATATTTTTTTTGGATATTTTATTTTTAAGACTTTTTATCTAAAGCCAAGAATTATTAAAAATGATCAGCAAGTTAAAATTATATTCAGTAATGAGTATGCCAGGAAGCCAATTGAAATAATAGTAAAATTTAGATAAAATAATGTCATTTAATTTACTAATTAAAGTGTTTTAGAATGAATTTCACATGCATGAAAATTAATCTGACAAGGAGAGAAAAAAAGGAATAAATATTTATAAAAATAAAATGAGTATAAGGAAATTTTCGTTATTTGTTAATGTGTTTTTATCAAAACAAATTGTAGACTGAGCAAGGGATACAATCCCAACTACAATGCATTCAATTTCATCATAACACATAAACTAAAAATTCTAAAATTCTAAAAGGGAGGATAATTTTTATTTCAAGCTCAGATAAAACCATACAGATTAAAATTTAAACTAAGACTTTTTAATTGGAAGTAATAATTCTACTTTTTAACTAACCAGCAAACTGCATAGACTTCAAGTTTAATTCAATACTTTATGACTGCTAATATTTGAACTGCATATAATAAGAATTTACTTCATTTTATAACCAAGTTGAATTTTAAAATTTAAAAACATTTTTTTTTCCATAGAAAATTTGAACAATAAAAAAAAAGGCAATTTTTTCCATAAAAAATTTGAACACAAAAAAAGCCATTTATGTCACATTAATCAAAATTATTTAAACATCTTTAATATAAATGCATAAAAAAATAGCATTCAAATTAAAAACAAAGATTTAAAAAATGAATGAATCAATTGTGTATGAACTTGCTCTATGGTTATTTAATACGATTATGATAAATTAAGTTACAAATTGCCCATCTCTATGGAAAACATGGCCAAAGAAAGCCATTCATCTTTGAAATAAGCTTTGATTCATCCCAAAGAAAACGAAGTGTGATAAGATTTAATACTAATTTACATACGGATGCGATATTTAATACTAATTATAGGTTGGGGAATACGTTCGTAGCGTTTTTATATTCACGTTGTTTTCCAACGATTGTTTTGCTGTTTGACAAAGTGTATAGTGTTCATTCGATAGACCTCTTTTTGTTCAATAAAACGGTGCTCATCGTCTTTTTGAGTAATTTCCTTTTTAATTACTTTTAGGGCCTAGAAATGGAATATCTAGGAGGTAAAAATCAACATTTTCGACATTTCTGCTCTTCTTCGCTTTTCATCCATGCCGAAAAGCTACTGAAGCAGCACGGGACATTTGCAACGAATACGGAGAAGGTCTCGTAAGCAAGTCTGCAACACGGAAATGGTCAAGCCACCCCTCCATCCAAAGAAGACCATGATCTGCGTTTGGGATTACCATCTTTTCCGCACCCTGTCGAACTATAAGAGGGGCGTTACCTTCGACAATAAAGAGGGCCAAACAAGACCGGTGGTTTTTGGCGGAACGGTATCAACAAATCGGTCAGGAGGGGGGAGGAAGTCGTAAACAACAGCGGAGAATACATTACTAATGATTTTCTTTAAAAAAAGTCTTTGATAAAAACGCTACGAACTTATTCCCCAACCCAATACATTTATTAGATGCAAGATTTAATACCAATTTACATTAGGATGCAAACCGAACAAATTCGTGACACTTACACTGACAAGACTGATCCACTGGCTCATAACCAGCCACACACTTGCAGCCACCAGACGGCAGAGTCCAGTTCCCATCCCCTTTGCACAGGAGGCGCGGGGTGTCCACCACGGCCGTGTTGGCCACACACTGCCCCTCGGCGGACACGATCGCCGGAAGCTCGTGGCCGGTGGGGGTCTCGGGGAAGTACGCGAAGTTTAGAGTGACAGACGGACAGGTGATGTAGTACACTTTGATGGCGATGAGGGACAGACAGGCCCCCTGGTCCCGGAAGGCGAAGTAGACCCCTTTCTTGGTGATGGGCACGCTCCTCACTTCGGTGTTGATGATGACCTCGCTGGTGGACGTGAAGCGTCCTTCGTCGGCGGCGATGCGGTCGATGAGCTTGTACGAGTCGGGCTCCCAGGGTGGTGGCTCTTTGGTGGCGGCGTCGAACTCGTAGTAGAGGAGCGAGAAGGTCTCTTTGCAGGAGAGGGCCATGCCGGGGAAGAGGTTGCAGTCCCGCATGCTGAACTTCACCTCAATGTACATTCGGTTGGCCTCCCTCCGCTCGATGAACGGCGTCCAGAGCCAGTTGTTGACGCTGTTGTAGGCGACGTCGCACACGACGTAGGACCGCCAGTTGATGCCTTGCTCGAAATTCGTGAAACTCTCTTCGACCCACTGGAAGAAAGAAAAGGGATGAGCATTGGATGGTCAAAAATCTCTTTTAAAATTTATTGTTTAAGATATACATTTCAGTTTGCAAATGCGAAATAAATCTCATGTTCTTTTTGCAGAGTTCGTAATGTGAAAAGAATCTACGCTTGGTTGAAAAGATATGAATTCAAGAAGCCCAGATCATAAACTGATCGTTCATTTGAATTAATTTCATTTAAATTTAAATTGAATTTATTATTTCAGGTATACATTTCAGTTTGGAAACACGAGAGGTTAAAAAATCTCTTAATTTTTTTTTAATTTGTTATTTTTGATGTACATTTCAGTTTGGAAAACACGAAATAAATCTCATGTTCCTTTTGCAGAATTCATAATGTTATTGTAGTGGACAACATTGGTGACCAGGGAGTGATTTGAGCATGCAACCTTCAGCCTTCTTTATCAGCTTCATTTTTCTATTAGCTGATTATTTATCGCTTTTATTTATTTATTAATTGGGTAGCGCCACAACAGCTAAAAGAAATTTGCGTATTTATTTTTATTTCCATCGTCCTAGGTTACCAATTTTGCTATTTACGATAGCTAAGATTGAACTCGCAACCTTTGGGTTTGTAGCCAGATAGCATGACCACAAGGCTAAAAAAGATCAATCAGTCTTGAGGATGTCATTTGGCTTATAAAACTGCCACCACATTATAATTTAATGTGATAAAAGAATGTACGCTTGGTTGAAAAGGTAAGAATTCAATAAGCCCAGATCATAAATTGGTCTTTCAATTGAATTTATTATTTCAGATATACATTTCAGTTTGGAAACACGAAATAAATCTCATGTTCCTTTTGCAGAATTCGTAATGTTATAATCTAATGTGATAAAAGAATTTACGTTTTGCTGAAAAGGTACGAATTCAAGAAGCCTGGATCATAAACTGATCGTTCAAATGAACAGAAAGACGTATCATTTGTTTGTATAGATCGTTAAGTAAACAATAAAATGACAAAACTTTCTATTTTGCTTTTGGTTAAATTCATTTACACATTTTAAAAAAATAAATCTATTCCAAATCAAGTATCAACAGTCTCAAAAATAAAAGAGTTGTAGCTCAAATAATGTTTGCAGAAACACACACTCTCAGATGCACATCTCATATAAAGAATGCATGCAAATCGTTCATAATATATTCAAATAATTATTTTCGTTATGACTAATCAACAACATATTACCAGATTAAAAATAAAAACGCCTTGTTAAGAAACGCTAAAAGACTTCGTTCTTATAACGCTGAAAGACTT
>JAPMOQ010008526.1:267796-279142 GCA_026543055.1 Argiope trifasciata
AAAAGACTTTTGTTCATTAATAACACAAAATTTCATTAATGTCCACAGATATTTAAATCAAGGACTACCAAAAGCAAATATGCTTTCAACATACGAATAAAAGTAAATAAAATGTCGCTTACTCCTGGCGTCCTTGCTTGAGGCCCATACGGGTATCTCGTCCATTCCAAGGAACTTTCTTGTGTTGTGTCAAGTAGTACCACTGAAAGAAAATTGACAGATGAGAAAAACAATCACTCATAAAAATTCATATTTTTTATTCTGATGCAAATTGCATTGTGTCTTCAACTTGCAGATACGTCATTTCAATTATGAACACTCAATTTATATTATAACCACAAGTTATATATTCACACAATTTTTATTCTGTTGCAAATTTTATCGTATATTTAACTTGCAGATATGTCATCTCTATTATGAACACTCAATTTATACTATAACAACAAGTAATATTATGTATATGAAAAACTGAATGCTCGAGATTTTAAATCTTATAATCTTTAAATTTTATAATCTTATACACAACAAACAATGGATACGAAATGGTCTCAATATGAAAAGAATAAATATTATGGAAGGGGAAAAAATACCTGCTGTTTTGATTAGATTATCCACACGTAGAAAAAGTCGATTTATTGTAATAAAAATGAATAAAAGAACAAAGAAATAATAACATCATCTATGTAAATAGACATGAATGTTTGTCTGCATGTCTCTGATGCGGTTGAAATTTAAATTCTTCTGCTGAAGATGGAATATAGAGTCAAACTTAAAGTTTTGAATAATGAAGTTTAAAAAATAGTAGTATAAAAATATGATTTACGCTTCTCACAAGTCGTCGCTATTTATGCTATCGCTCAATTTCAATGAATGTATTCTTTGCCGACAAGAAAATGAATATCCTTCTTTCTGTTATTCCTGATGAAACAAGATAACTGTTTTAAATTCCAAACGATGACCTCTTCTGCGGCAGCAACGCGCCGGGCACCAGCTATTTTATTATAATTACCATGATTCATTCATTTGAAAAAACAGTAATAAAGAAATGTATCCATCCTTACCCTTAAAAAAATCGAAAGGCTAAAATAACAGTTTAAAAGCAACCAATCATAGGTCGTTTCATAAAACAAATTGAACGCTGAAAATGATAGCACGCACTCATTAAGATTTTTCGAAGCAGTCTACTTGTAGCAAAATCATATCCAAAGATGAGCCTCACCATTCACTACAAGGACTTTCTAACGAGCCTCCAACAAAATGGTGGTTTCCTTTCGATTCTTCTTTATTTCGAGGCACATTAAATGGAGATAATTTATTGATCCCCGGCGCTGCATCCTCCACACCCAGCAGAAAGAGACACGACTAATCACCCTCCACTTCAATGACACGCTTACGTGACGCCCATACCAGAGAGGCCCGCTAACCAGGCGATGATGGGAATGGCAAAAGGAGGCCGGCAGGCACGAAAGAAAAAGTCGGAATACAGTTTTCTGAGGACACTTCAAAACACAGTTCGAGCTGGATTGGAGGTAAGGTTTCGGATCTGGGATTCGGCGGGTGATACCCGACTTCGCCGAAAAACCGTCGATTCTAGTCAGTCTTTGTGTTAGGGCACTTGCCTAGGCCTGCCATTTGGGGGGTGCAGAGGGTGCTATTCACCCGGGCCCCAAGACTGCACCCCCCCAGTGATTAAAAATGAAAACAATGTTCTGAATAATAATAATGTTACACATACAAAAAATCTACAATTTAGTTTCCGTGTGACTGGCTGAGTATCGGCTGACGTGTTTATGAGGCAAAGATCGCAGTGATATCTATAAAACGGAGAGAAATGTTCGTTCATGAATAAGAAAATGCCTGTCGGACATGTTGAGACAAAACGGCGTGCCCGGCGTCCAGAAGTCGAGGCTGAGGCTGGGTTCAAATGGACTTGCAAATCATCAGCTGTCTACTTTTGTCTATATGTATTCAGTCCATTACATAACTAGTAACTAAATACAATAGATGCTGAACCCTCTTTCAGCAAATTGAAATGAAATAAAGGATTCTCTTCGGTCAAGCAGATGAGTATAACGCTTAAACGCCTTTGCTGTACTATCAAAAAGGAAATTGGAAAAAATTGTCATTTTGCTGAAGTAATTAATAGCAAAAACAAAATCATATATCATTAAATACATATGCAAATGTTCGTTGTTTTTTTTTAAACTAAAAATTTAGGGCCCCAAATGGTTTCTTGCTCCCGGGCCCCTTTAAAGAGAAGGCCGGTCTTGAAGATGGCTAGCAAGTTTTTGATGATCCTGTTTCATCACGATGAAGATGAATTTCTCAAAATAATATTATTATTAATCATAATCGTAGTGATCTCTATAAAAAGTCTTTTTTATTAATCTAAGAATAAGAATTAATTATTAATTTTATTTTATTAATTGAAAAGTTTATTTTTATTAATTTAAAAAGGGGGAAAATGTTCATTTACGAAAAATTTATACATCTGAAATATTTATAATGTAGCACTTTTAATTTTGAAAACGAGCAATGGGTACGTGATTATTAGTAATTGAGGGAAAGCCGCATTCTCAAAGGAACAGATAAATGCCACACTTCAGGGCCGGCAATTTGGGGGGGGGGGGGGTCTATGTACCCGAGCCAAGGAACTGATGTGGGTCCTATCGTGACTAAAAATTAAAACAGTGTTCTGAGCAATAATGCTACACATACTAAAAGTCTACAAGCTTGTTTCCATGTGACTGGCTGAGCATCGACTGACGCCTTTATTAGGCAAAGATGGTTTCTTGCACCCCTTCATAGAGAAGGCCGGCTTTGTTCTTGACAAATCAGCTGGCCGCCAAGAGCGATCTTTACAGCTAATAAAGGTTCTTTCTCTATAAAGGGGCCCGGGTGCAAGAAACCATTTGGGGCCCTACATTATTAGCAGAGAATAAAAAACACCATCAAACATTTGCATATTAATTTAATAGTGCGTGATTTTGTTTTTGCTATTAATTACTGCAGGAAAAATATAATTTTTCCAATTTCTTTTTCGTCACTTAGTATAGCAAGATTGTTTAAGCATTATACCCGTATGCTTTACCAAATATAATCCCTTATTTCATTTTAATTTGTTGAAAGAGGGTTCAGCATTTATTGTATTTAGTAACTGGCAATGTAAAGGATTGTAAGAAATATTACATTAGATACAGACAAAAGCAGATGGCTAATGATGTGCAAATCCATTCGAATCCAGCTTCAGCCTCGACTTAGGGGCGCCGGGCACGCCGCTCTGTCTTAACGTGTCTGATGAGAGTTTCCTTATACACAAATGAATTTTTCCCGCCTTTTTATAGATATCACTGCGATGTTTGCTAAATAGAGGCGTCAGCCGATGCTCAGCCAGCCACATGGAAATAAGCTTGTAGACTTTTAGTATGTGCAACATTATTATAGATCAGAACAGTATGTGTAGCATTATTATTTAATTCTGATTCACAGTGGGACCCCCTTATTCACGGGGCCCAGGGTGCAGAGTACCCATCGCACACCTCCAGATGTCTGGCCCTGCCCACAAGCCATATAAATCTGAGCAACATATTATTCATTTCTATTCAACCATATAAAAATGACATCAACCCTTTTAAAAGGGCTGACAACTAAGAAAAAATGTTTTGCTTTTTTTTTACTTCAAGTTTTAATAGAACAAACGGCCGCGCGGCGCATTTCGCATTCCCGAGTTGGCCAATCAACGAGTGGAAGAAAGTCAACCCCGAAAATGTCTCCCCACTCCTTTCCGAGTACTAAAATAATCAAAGAGCCCCCCCCCCCCTCCGGTTGCTTTTAATCTTCATAATTTGAGAAGTCTTCAATTAAGAACCACACACCAAGGTGACATTTCAGCGGAACCTCTCACGGAAAAAAAAAAAAGAACGTCTTTCTGGTGCCCCCCTTTAATAGCTGCATCACGCGTCGTTACCACAGTCATCACGACAGCACAGAGCAGCCCCCTGTTTCCGTTTTTTTAGGATGGCGGACGGGGCAGAGGCAAAAATAACTTTTCACGCTTTTCCGCGACAGAGACAGATATCGGGTTCACCCCCTCTTCGTAAATGTGCCGAAACGAATGAAACAAAAATCTAGCCTCTTCTTTCTTTCTTTTTAAATATTCTTTCTCTTGATTGCTCGGCCTCCCTCCACCACAAAGAGAATTTCGAACATACTAACAGCAGTGGGGTACACCGACAGCTCATGAATGCAAGTTTTTTTAAAGTTTTTTTTAAGTTATATTAACGTTTCGTTTTGAAGGGGCTATTTTGGGACGGACCTCGTCCTTTTGAACCGCGGTCAAATGACGAGGACCACTGCTCATTAATGCAAATGAAACATTTAAGGTATCCCGACTACATTCGACGAAATTTTTTTTGAGTACGGTTTTTTCTACAGTTTTTAGATGTATTGTCAATTATGATACAAAATACTATACATACAACAAAATTGTTTGAAAATATAATATACTTGGATAAACAGGTAATTGGTTTGTAAATTCGAATGAAATTTAACCAAAACGGTTAACATTCTATACAAAATAGTAATTCAGCAATACTATTTTTCTTTGTACACAAGTTATAGAATACAATGATGAATGAAATGGACCAAAATCTAAGAAAAATCTTGAGATGCAAAGAAGTGGTGGGTAAAAATATAAGTATATATGTATTTTTTATAATTTTTTCCATAAATTTACAACTTAATTTTTCTAAAAACACCTATAAATAAAAAAATTTCATCAACAATCAAACATTTGGTTCCTTTCATTTCCCATATCATTCAAAACACACTCTGAAATTTTCAATGCCTCTATTGGTTCCTGAGATATCATGTGAACGGCGGAGGATGTTTATGAACATTTAAGTTTTGAGAAAAAAAATTCAAGGAACGCTATTTCGCTGACGGGTGCATAGCACATGCCTTTTTTAAAGCTATCTACTTTTATTTTTTTCACATTAGTTACCACAACAGTGAATTTCGGAATTTTAACTCGAAAGAATTTTATCTAGTCTGACGCAGCATGGCCAAATCTACGGCCCTTGTGCCGAAAAACCAAACCAAACTGTCTCTAAAACATATATGTTCGCTGCAATGGTATGTAAAAACACAGGGAACGCTTCAAGTCTGCTAGGAATTCAGTGAGCCACGTGATCTTCCAGGGCGAAGCTATCCACCAATCATGTAAACATCACGTGGTCTCACTGTGGCTGGTTAAGTGATCTTGGCTGGTATTGGGACAAATGCGTACTACCACTTCCGTACAGGTCATAAAAGACCAATAAATCACTCTAAGCCCATTGAAAAAAGGGGGTAGGGAGTAATTAGTCTAGGTTTGCAAAAAACATGTTATCTGTTGGCAAGAGTATTTGGCGGGAAAGGGTATTGGCGTTTTAACTAAGTTTTGATGTGTAAACATAAGAAAAAAAGTTTTGTCTCTATGTGTACGAGATATGCTGGCTCTATACACACCATACCGTTTAGCTATGAAATTTGGCAAATATTTACTTTGAAGGATAGAAAAGTGATTTTTTAAAAATTTAATTAAAAAATAAAAGAAATATTGACTTTATTTTCGTTATAACTTTCTAAAAATTTACAGTAAAAAAAACCAGTTTTTACAGCATTTTAAAATTTAAAAAATGCGTATAAAAACCGTACGCAGGAATATTTTCTCATGTCTTATACCTTATTGTTCAGAATATATATAAGACGGACAGACAGATAGATAACTGGACGACAAAGGTGGTAAATTTAAAGTATACGACGAAATACATCAAGAACGCTTGCATTACTACGCTTGAATTCTCTGAATTATTCATTCACAGTCTAAGTATGCTAAATATAGTTCTCAAATAAAAATCAATAAATTTTAAAAGAAAATGTAAAACAGAAATTCCATTCTAAAAAATTACGCCTAAACTCAATTATTACCATAACAAACGATTCTAATTGTTTTAAGAGAAGCTGATCATAAGTCAATAAAGAATTTAACAATTGATAACTTTCCTACTATTTGAAATTAAATCTGTTCAAAGCTTTTGAACTTCTGGGAATCAAATACATAATACATAGTAAAAAATTTGGAGGGAAAAGGTTGTTTCGAGATGTGCATTATCACAGGACCCCTGGAAGGTTTAAAATGGCCATGAATTCTTCTGAAATTAGAAATAATTACACTGCTTAAAATATGGTTAAAAAACGCATAGATAATCAGTAAAAATTTCAATAATGGTGTAGGTTTATATTGTTCAAGGGTAAATTACCAGAGCTTCATTTAATACTATTGTTAATGGCTTATTTTACATACAGGAACGATCTATAAAAAAAATTAAAGTTTCTGAAGAACATATACTGCATATATTAATGTAAATTTATTACTACGTACATTAATGTAAATATTTTTTTTAATTCTGTTTTATATTTTATCAATAGATTTGTAATTAGGGTTTAATAAATAGTGTCACTAGAAGAAAATTAAATTTGAATGCAGCTAATATCACCTACAAATTTTCGCAGATAAAAAGGATCAGTTGGCAAAATATTAATATACTTCTGATTTAGTAAGCTATTTATTTTATGCACCGTGTAATAACAATATTTCATAAATAAAATTCAAAGTCGTATAATGAACAAATAATTTATCTTTATCTGAGCAGATTTTTCATTTAAATGTAACAGCATTGAAATTAAATCTACAATCATAAACAGAAAAGTTTAAATTTGTAAAAGAAATATATAGCACGGAAAATTAACATTCGTAGTTGGAATCTTTTCTTACTGCTTACGTCATTTCAAGATTTTTTTTTATAACTATTCCCATCTTACAAATAATTTCAATGCTTTTAACACCATTTAATTGTACTCCATACTTAAGAAACAATAATTTTTTTAAAGTTCCTATATTTAAGTAACATACATTTCAGTGTTCAAACTTACTAAATTAAACAAACGAATCAAGAAGAAATAAAATAAAAACTAATGAAACCAAAATTCTTTTGTTTAATGCAAATCGTTATATTCATGTAAAATAATTCATTTACCAAAATCTAGATTATTGTTCCAAAGTCGATATAGTATTTATATGAAAAAAATATCATTGGTCATTAATTTTTATCATATTTTTTGAATAAACTCCTTGAAAAGCAATTCATGCTTTATAAAAAACCAAGAGGAAAATATCGCATGAAATGGTATTAAACAACATTAAGTATTCGAAATTTTATTAAGTATGTTAACTCTCGCCAAATCTGACACTTTCAGATAAAGTTTAAAATGTTGCAGCCTCTTCAAAAACTCATCCTTTACAGTAACACAATCCCATTGTAAACGGGACCATTGGTTGACAGTTTTATGACTCGTACGAAAGAGTCATACAACCATCTTGGCTCTCTCTCTTCTGAAATAAACCATAATGCCGTTTTTTAGACCCGTTACATTATGGGGTATCCATGTACTTTTTGTTGTTATGTTATCTAATAAACCCCAGAAAATACAACCTGTGTCTTCAAGTTATTTAACAATCTTCACTATCATGTAAATGATTGCTGTATCTAAAAAAGCAACAATAATTCATTTTCATCTTGATAAATTACTTTAAAGTCGACAAGACTTGAAACTTCGTTTCTTTTTTAAATGTGTTTTCTAAGTCACTTGTAAAGTTTTTCATCACAATGGCCAATTATTGCTCCACCGCGCCAAAAGTCGTGCCAACTTGCCTGTTAACAAAACTAGGCGTGGATGAAACATTCAAGGAACGCTTTCGCTGACGGGTGCACAACAGATGCTGGTACAGAGAAGAAAGCAGAAGCAACAACTCATCTACGAAAGCAAGGAGGCGGGGTGAGACCAGAGTTTTTTTCTCTCCCCTATCAGGTGGCAAGCGCGCGAGACGGATCACTTTTAAGTTGGGAGCCGACGACACCAATTGCAGTGACTCGTCAAAATTATTTACGCCCAGCAAGTGCTGCGAAAAAAAGCGCGGTTGCCAACAAAGAGGGCCCATTCCGAGGCACATCCATTTCAGCCACAAGGAAAACCAACAGATGTTGTTGGATCGTTTTGCTCGTGGAAATAGGGACGGCTTTGTTCATTAGGATGTTTGGGTAAGAGGAAAGAATGTGTTTAGGTAAATACATTATCCGAAACTAGGTATTGAGTGATACAAGTGAAAAGAAAGATACAGAAAGAGCCTTCTCTAAGAAGTGGAAGCAAGTACAAAAAACTATTTGGGGCCCTAAATTTTTTGCAAAGTAAAAAAAAACCCCAAACATTTGCATATGTATTTAATGATGCGTGATTTTGTTTTTGTTATTCATTACTCCAGAAAAATAAGAATTCTTCCAATTTCTTTTTCGATACTTGGTACAGCAAGAGCTTTTAAACATATTACCCATATGCCTGACTGAAGATAATCCTTTATTTAACTTTTACACACTTCATACCACTACCCTAGCCTGATATCAGGACCATCTATCTAATGAGATGCCCTCTTCTTTGCTATCCTTTAACATTAGTAGAGAATGTGTCATCTGAGAATATAGATGGTTTGGTTCTAGAAAAGAACGCAATCTACGAGTTATCGCGCAGTTGGCAGTCAACGTGTTAATTTTAATTTGTTAAAACAAGGTTCAGCATCTATTATATTTAGTAACTAGCAATTTGACGGATTGGAAAAAAAAATACCACATCAGATAGATAGCGGATGATTTGCAAGTCCATTTGAAAACAATCTCAGCCTCGACTTTAGGGCGCCGGGTACGCCACTCTGTCTGAACATGTCTGATGGGGATTCCTTAGTCATAAATGAACTCTCCCGCTTTTTCATAGCTATCGATGCGATCTTTTCCATATAAAGGAGTCAGTCGATGTCCAGCCAGCCACATGGAAACAAGCCTGTAGACTTTTAGTGCGAGTGACATTATTATTGTACAGAACACTATCTTAATTCTTAATCACGGTGCCCCCTTCCCCCTCAATCGCAGGGCCCGGGGGCATAGCACTCGCCGCACCTCCTAGATGGTCGGCCCTGTATACAGCAGTGGCAGACTGCCAACCAACAAAGTTTCTTGCAACAGTTTTTCCAGTGTTTGATCCAAGTCGATTAATTCTCAGTAAATGATTGAAGAGTTTGCTGCAAAAAGGATGTAGATCCAATTAGGGGAACTTAGAATTACATGCACTATCATGTTGTACAAAACAACTTGTACGCTTGGTGCTAGAAATATAGCTCCAATAGTTAGTTCTCGTCCAAACTCAAGCGATGGAGCTGTTTGTCTCATTTGTTGTAATACAGAGGTAGTTAGTTCCTGGTGCTATCGTCGGTTTTCCTGCAAACTTGAATCATTGGAGCTCCCTCCTTTTTTGCAGCAAACCCTTCAATTTCTTGCATAATCAACTTGCAATTTCGATATTTGATATTAGTTGTCCCGTTCGATAGTTTACTATCCCGCTATAATATGCTTAATGGCTAGCAAAATTCTAGATGTAAATTTAGGCTAAATGACAGAAAATAATGTCACAGCTTGGCCATTTTAATCCCAATTTCCAGCCAGAAACAATATTTTATTTTCTTAAAGTTTCTACCATTTACGAGTGGGTCCCGTCGTTATCACCTCCACTTCCACAGCAACGAAGCGCCATTCTTTTACGGCACTGGGCAAACACTTTACAAAGACAATGAAATGCACAAAAACTGACTCGGAGTTCCTATTCCGAGCTCGACAAAATGACCACGCAATTAGACGGCGAAAACTGTGGTGGAAAAAACATGCTTAATCCTTTTAGTTCCAGTGAAAAAAGAGAGCTAATGGAGTTAGAGGCCCGCTCCCAATCCCACCGGCATCTTCGATAAACGAATTAAAACACGGGGGGAGGGGATTATGCTTTTCGCTCATTCGACGGTTATTCTGTTACACAATTAAACATTAGAGGCAAGATAAACAAGCTAATAAATAAGTAGATTGTCGTGGTCGCCACATACTCAAAATACATCGTTTGGGGAGAAAAAAATGCTCATTCTTTTAGAAATAAATGAATAAATCAAGGAAAACAGACGAATTATCCGAAATATTGAAACAAGACTTCATTTGCGTAAATGAATCGTTTTGCTTTAATTTGGAGTCATAAGAAATCTAGTTTGAGTGTCACAACGCACTGTATATTCTATAAATTCAATTTA
The DNA here is from genome assembly GCA_026543055.1 of Argiope trifasciata. NCBI lineage: Eukaryota > Metazoa > Arthropoda > Arachnida > Araneae > Araneidae > Argiope > Argiope trifasciata. The sequence continues at coordinate 278,013 of JAPMOQ010008526.1, forward strand.
TTCACATCCTTAAAAAACCATTGTCAATTAGCTGGACAACTTTTTCATTTCCAAGCAAAAGATTTCATTAATCCATATAAATAAAAATGAATGTTTGTGTCTCTTATGCGCTGCCGTACCGCTCATCCGATTGCGATGAAACTTTGAATACTCATTACTGGTACTTACGGGACGATTATAGGCATAATAAAATCATCTGATATATAAAAGAATATTTCTGGATCTATTTACCGCATCTAATAGCCACCAAGTAACTCGCCAAGGGGACACAACAGATTCAGTAAAGACGCTAAATTCAAGCTAGGCGTTAACATTTCACAGCTATTGTATGTAATTACAATGCAAGTCTTTCTCTGAGGTAACAGTTTTATCAGAGAGTGTGCGAGAAAGTTTTAGGGGAACCAATCCTACTGGTTTGAAATTTTTAATAAAATGTTAGCGTTTTTCGTAGTAACTTCAGAAAATATTATAGTACAAATTATTTTGCACCCTCTTAGTTTTGAAAAAAATATCTTTTCAACTATATTAACGATTTTGTGGTATAAATATATTTTCTATGCTTAATCAGTTTTAAAAGAAAATATTCTAATCCCATTTTCTAACATTAAACTTGTGAATTCGGAACGATCATGAAACGAATTGCGAGATACCATAAATAGTTTTTTTCATTACCGTTCTGAAGGAACACCAATCATTACATTTCTAAAAGACTACACAAATCTAATATATAAAAATGAATATTCGCTAGAAGAATAGAGTAATAAAAACAGAATAAATGGTATTTATGCTTTCCCTTTACATGTCCTTCCATTTCAATGAATGTATACACTGCCGACAAGAAAATAAATATAATTCTTCATTAAACAAGATAACCATATCAAATTGCAAACGATATTTCCAAGATTATTTCTTCAGCGTCAGCAACGGTACCAGCTAGTAAAATAATAAACGCCCTTTGAAGAACCGAAAACAAAACAACGGAAAAAAAGAAATAATCTTGCGCAGAATTTGGTAAAAAGGCAATTTACTTCGACCACAGCAGCTGCTTCCCCGTGCAGAACGAGGCCTTCTCCATCCGTCTTCGCCCCATCGAGGAGCGGGCGCCCCGGGCGATGGACGAATGGCGTGTT
>JAPMOQ010008526.1:279152-302434 GCA_026543055.1 Argiope trifasciata
GCCCCATCGAGGAGCGGGCGCCCCGGGCGATGGACGAATGGCGTGTTTGCTTAACCTTTCATCTATGGGCGGCGCCCCGCAGGCCCGCTGGACATGATTTACATGCAGAGCAGCACGGCAGTCGTGCAAGTGGGCAGGAAAAACAACGATACACAGATGTAGCCCGAAGAGGAAAGTGAGTTGTTCAAATCTAAAGAGCCATCGAAGACCCATCCACAATGAAAAAGACTCAAGCTCCTTCAAGGTAAATGATTTGTACAAAGTTATTGGAAATCTTCAGCCAGCAGAATGCTTGTTGATGATAATTTGGCTGTTCGTGGACAAAAAAGTGCTATAACATTTAAGTTTTTAAGCCAGCACGGCTTAAAAACTTAAATGTTATAGCATCTTCTATATGTATAAAAAATGAACGTTTGTCTGTCTCTTATGCCTTCCTAAGTCGTTCATCCGATAGTGATGAAACTTGGGCAGCTTATTATTTGCACCTACGGGATGGTTACAGAGAGAGTACAATGATCTAAATTTTTTTTTAAAAATCGAATCAACCACATCTATTTACTAAGGATTCATCTCCAAATAACTCGCCGAGGAGACGATAGATTCTGTAGGAATTGCTAAATCCAAGTGAGAGGTTCATATTTTGCAGCTATAGTACGCAAATGTCATGCAAGTAGTCATTCTCAGAGGTAACAAATTCATTACAGGTTATGCGAGAAAGTTTTCGGGAGACCAATCCTGGGGGTTTAAAAATTTAATTTTAGAGTTTTTCACAGTAACTTACAAAAATATTACAGTACAAATCATTTGCAACATTTTAATTTTCAGAAGAATATATTTTCAACCATATTAACGATTTTATGGTATAAATATATTTTCTACGTTTAATCATTTTTAAAAGAAAATATTTTAATTTAATTTCTAACATTAAACTGAGAATTCTGAACGAATATGAAACGAATCACGAGACACAATAAAATAGTTTCATTCATCGCCATTCTGAAAGAACACCTAGCAGAACAATTCTAAAGGAATACCCAAATCTAATACATAAAAATGAATATTTTTTGTTCGTAATTTTATATACTGTCGTGCCGTTCATCCTGTTTCGATAAAACATTGCCAAATGATGGATTGATTGTACTTAATATTATTTTTTCAGCAGCAGCAACGCGCCGGGTACCAGCTACTACAGCAATAAAACGAAGCATGAGAGAGTCGATTGTAATTTCTAGTTTTTCACATTAGATCGAAACATTCCCGCAACAACAAAGAAATTTCGGCGCAACAGTATCCTATGGGGAGGAAACACACACTCACACAAGAAAAAAAAAAAAAAAACTTATGCATCAAAATGTTACACAATATCCTCTCCAAAACGAACAGGTTCTCTTTCTAAACAGCGGGTTCCCTTTTCTGGAATGCCGTTCTCATACGGAATCCTTGTTTTAATAGCAGGTTTCCTGCCGATGAAACAGCTAATGAAGATACTATATAAGAATTTGTATTGCTATTCGCCAGCCCTAGACAGCATGGGGCCCCGCGCACTGATTTTTGGCTGTTTGATTAGAAAACTTTCCCCAAAAACTAGCCAAAGGGCAGAAATCGATTCGGAAAAGTCCAATTTTCCAGTTCCATGAAATGTTGACAAACAAGAATCGTCCTGCCAGTTTGGTTTAATGGCGCAAAGGCCATATTTGGCCATGCTGCGCCGAACGCATGACTTATCTTAATATACAATTGTATGGAAAGCTTAGGAAAAAATTCAAAGAGCTAAGAAAACACACTCAAAGAAGCTTTATTAATTTCAATGTCGCGTAAAAATAAAAACAGATTTGTGTGGGGATTATCTCCCAGCAAAGCCCTTTCATACAATATAATTCTAACCAAAATGGTTGCGTCTAAATGTACTAAAACTAGGACCTTGCTCCAGTATATGCTTAGTGGTTAAAAGACAATGACAGGAGGAGCATGTAGGTGCTGGTTCTGAATGAAGAAGATGCTTGTGTGTTAGTCTGGTGTGTCCGATTTTAAGAAAATTTCATAGAATTGATTGTCTTCGGCTTTGACGACTGTTTTTTGTAGATCTTAACAAGGGCTAAACTTCGTGTAGTTCATTTTTATGTTGCTGGTCCCAAATCCTTTGCCCGTTTTCCGCAAGCTGATTTTGATAGCTTGCAAATCATCATTTAAAGGAACAAAATTTTCAATTATTGCTGTACAACTTCTGGCAGCCTTATCAACTTTTTCATTTCCCTGAATTCCTGAGTGCCCAAGTCAAATGAATGATGGAGGCATAGAAAGAGAATGGTTGGTACTTTTCCGGTCGCCAATGTGAACCAAACGCGAGCCAAGCGAAGCGAATGATAAAACAAATAGTAAAGCACATGGCTACAAATTTAGAGGAATTCTACATTATTTGGCGATATCTCGCTGCGGATGGCTAAAAGTTCAACGCGCGCTTTAAATAATACGGACAATGGAATGAACAAAAGTTTTATTGTTGGTGAAATACGTTTTTATTTCTAGGTGTTTTTAGAAAAATTAAGTTCAGTATTTTTAGAAAAAAATGCGTATATATTATTTACCCATCACTTCTTTGCATCTCCAACTTATTCTTTAGTTCATCATTCTATTCCATAACTTGTTTAGAAAGACAAATAGCATTGCTGCATTGTGTGCTCACCGTTTAAGTTAAATTTCATTAAAATTTACTACACATTTTTCTATTTCTCAAAAATAGAATTTTTTTTTTGTATTTATATTATTGACAATACATCTAAAAACAATAATTTTAAATAGTTAAAAAAAAAATCCAATTTTTTCAAAAATTTTCCTTTGAACGTAGAATTATACTTTAAAGCCCTTCCGGGGGGGGGGGCAACGGGGAATATTAATGGGCAATGAAATGTTCGAATTTATAAACAGAACACTCTTGCATCTTATTTAGAAATGAGTGAAAAAGATGGGCAGAAAAATTGCTAATTTTACGCTATTATCGCTAAATCTAAAACAAATTAACATAAAACGTGCCACATGGAATTCCCCTTTTCTTTTTCTTATTTAAGAAAAGCGATAATTAATTTGTCGCGGTAAATGAAAACGCTAAAGTACGTGAAATTAAAATCACACGCAGAAGTGGCAATCAATCAAATAGGTAATTTCATTATTAAAAAATTTTGATACAAGTTTTAAAAGGTGTGCAATCGGGTCACGGGTACGGGTTGGAAACGTGTTTGGGGGTAAAAGGTTTCAAAAGGGTCATTATCTCAGCTGCTTCTTACATAAATAAAGGCTATTAAAAGATTTTAAAATATTTTGCAAATGACATTCAGATTTAGCTGACGGCATCAAACAAGATGATGATAAATGGAAGAGAAAATTACTATCTTAATGATGTGAAACTCTTCATAAAGTGTTCGCAAGATTAATATTCTCGATTCGAAAATGTATTTCTTTTTTGATTCACGCTGATTTCAATACAACTATGAAGAATAATTCACTTCAGAATGTATTGAAACGAAAGAACGCGAGGAGAATTATTTTTTACGAGCATTTTTTTATTAAATAACTATATAGAGATAGAGAATCAATGCAACAAAATGTACAAGTTTAGAACTTTAAATTTTTTTTATTGCATTTATAAAATTAGACAAACAGAAATACTTCTATATATTTAAAATAATAAGAAAAATTAAAAGAAGCAGACACAAAGTCGCAACCATTTGCAAATTCTGGCTTCATGTGAATATTTAATACTCTTAGATGATTTAATAATAGTTTTATGTCCGTTTTTCATTTCATTTGAAATATATCACAAAATAACACTGCTGTATTTCAACATAGTAAAACAGTCTGAAAGCTTCTTTCATTACTCACAAAATATGATTTAAAATAATACTTTTTTTTACTTGAAGCAGATCACAAGTTTGATTAGCGTGACATCCATACTAGTCACTTTCTGATGTTTTTAGTATTGTCATGTCAAATGATTTGTGGATTTTTTAATGATTTTTAATAAAAATTGCCAAGTAAATATAATGATAGATTTTTAAATAATAATTAAGAGTAGTTTAAGGTGCTATGAAAGTATAAACCCTCTAAAGATATTTATCGATCATATAGTCGGAACGTCGATTTAAAATCATATCTATTTGATTCAGCTTCAGGATAAAATAAATAATAAAATGCTTAAATTTTTTTACACGAGTTAAATCAAAGATTATGGTTAACATTCAGTGAATAAATATTTTTTTAAAATAATTTAATTCTATTTCTAAACCTGATGATGGCAATATCATTGGTCAAATGCATTCGAAAATCACAAAGAACTAAGTGTACAATATAATTCGACTAGTAATGATAATCCAATATTTCCATATATAGGTAATAAGCAGTCAATTACTGATACTATGCTGTGAATCACTGGCATAGTATCTCCTTATGGGTAACAACAGCGATAATCCACCTTCAACATTATGATCACTAAGTTACCATAATGTTGACTACGCAGCATTTTAGTGGAATCCAATAGTACGTGGTTTATTTCAGAGAATTAAACTCATTCGCTGCCACTGACGCGCCTGTGCGTTACAAATGTCATTGTACCAAACCATCTATGCTATGAGATGACACCTTCTCTACTACAGTTAAAAGATACCAGAGAAGGGGCCATCTCATTAGATAGTTGGTCCTGATATCAGGCGAGGGTGGTGGCAGTGAACGGGTTAAATTAACAACAAACATTTGAAACACTGAAAACTAATATGATTAAAAAAAAACACACACACCAAACGTTTGAATTTTTCGTAGTTTGAACGCTTGAATTAACTCGTGATTGCGTTCTTTTCTTGGACAAAACCATCTATGTTATTAGATGACACTTTCTCTACTACACTTGAAAGATAGCAAAGAATGGGTCATCTAATAGATGGTCCTGATATCAGGCGAGGGTAGTGAACATGTTAACCGTAGTTTAAATCTTTTCTTATTTTAGTGGATACGATAAGACAGCATTATCTCTAGCGACATATTATATGTTCAATAATTCTTAAGTTACTTTTCTAAGTATGTGTACCAGACAGGTGACTAACTTTTCCCTTCCTCTAATTCTGAGACTTGACAGGGGATTTATTCGATATTTTGATGGCACAAGTCAAAGGCATTACCTCAAATTCCCCCAGTCTCGATTGAGGATGCTTCCTTGTCAGCGACATAGACGAAACATCACGAATCAACACTGGTTAAAGACGGAGGGGGGGGGGATACGCATCCGATCCGAACTGCTGACCCCCGCAAGCGAGGATATTCGAAAACGTGAGTGATGGCGATGATGGTTGCTGTCAATACGAGGAAAACACTGTTTGCTTTGGTTCAGAGGCCACATTTCGGAACTTTCCTTCCACTTTTTTTAAAATCCCGCACAAATGGCAGGCAGGTTGTCATGTGTGGAAGCCAACAGATTTACTTCTCAAACAAAATTGATTCGTGGAAGCAGTGACCGGTCGTGAGGGGAAAATAGGACAAGCGCAAGATTAGTGTTTGCAAAACATCATTTTGCGCGAGTTTTACAACAATCTGATAGAATCAAGTCGGTAAAAAGAAAGCTGTCCTCATTATCATTGCATCTACCGTATTCTGCAGCTACGGCAACTGTTGCCTTCATCAAATCATTTGTTTGGAAGTAGTTCAGGGAATGTTTAATGGAATGAGAGTTACGAAGGAATTAATGACAACGTTAACTTCGGTTCATTACACCCAGCCCCTTTCACATTACTCAAACTAAGATATCTAAAACGATTGGATTTGTCAGTATTAAATCCGTACCCGTAGTTTGAAGGACAGCAGCACTTATCCGTATAGATATAATAAAAAATCCGCTAATTAATATATAAATCCATTGATTTTCCTGATTAGAATGTGAAAATTTTACACATTTTTCATTTAAATATGAATGGTTTGAGCAACGTATCCATTAAGCGACGATCAATGTGATCAATCAGTCTTTAATTTAAAATAAAACATTAATCGCATTGAACATCTCATATACACTTTGAATTAAACAAATTTTAAACCACCTATTAATATAAGTAAGGAAATACTGTTGCTTAATACAATAATTAAAACCAAAATTATAGTAAATGTTGTTGAAGTACAACAGCACTTAAGATTATGTTCTCTGTGACTGTCAAATAATGGCTTATGGAGGTTTGCTACAAAGAAATTTTACCAGGTCATTTTTATTAAATATTACTTCTCTACTGTTTATTTTCAAGACTGCTAAGAACAATTTATTAAAGATGCGACTATCTTTAAAAAGGTTTTTTAAGGTCAATCGTAATTAATCCACTGAAAGTGTTTGATAGATTAAAATGTCAGACTACACAGAAGTAAGCAAAGTAAAAAGTCGAGAGAGATGAATTTCTACTCTCTTCCATAATGGCTGAATTATACAGTTTCGTTACATTATTCAGTATACTATATATTATTTACTAACTATTACTATAGGAACTTAAAACCTGAAACGTGGGTATAAATTTTGCTAATACGTTCACTGCCACTACCCTCGCCTGATATTAGGACCGTCTAATGAGATTCTTTGATATCTTTTCACTGAAGTAGAGAAGGTGTCCTAGAAAAGAACGCAATCTACAAATTATCCCGTAGTTGACAGTCAACGTGTTCACTATTACTAATTATTACTGTGGTTCTATATGAATTTGAAACGTGGGCATTACAGGAAAATGAGCAGCTTTTGCTCCATGAAAAAACTATACTTTTAAGCAAAGAAGAGTTTAAATTTTGTTAGTATAGGACAATAGTAAGATCCATCTACCTTCCTGCCTAACATGCTGATCAGCAGTCGTACGATAATCCCTTTATAAAGGAAGCTTGTTAGCTGCGATGTGTAAAGCTAGCTTCATTCTGGAGTTAGACTCATGTTTATACATGCGCAGTTTGAGGTTTTTGCTCATGCGTGTAATAAATAAGATTGAAAGTATTAAAGTCCCTTTTTTATTTTGATATGACTTAAATGTACTAAAACCCTCCGCAATAAATGCTTTACAAAATGGTATAAGTATCTCCAGTATCCGTTAACTATTTCTCGAGATTTTAGGGTCCAAATAAACAGATACTTTCAGGAGACTTCATTTTATACTATGTATAGATTAAATAAGAATTTTCTATTTCCCTACGATTAGACGCTGATCATCCCTTAGGGAATTTTAGAAAAGAAGCTTGTTAGCTGCGCAAAGCTAGCTACATTCTGGAGTTAGAATTATGTGAGACACCTTTTAAACCACTTAACTGTTTTATTTTCTTCACTATCTTACAAGATGGCGCCTCCTATTTTGCGAATATACTTGAATATTTCACTCGTCTATGTATTAGGAGTATTTCAATATTGAATTATAATTGTTATAAATGGCTCATTTTCTGCCCACAACTAAAAAAATTTGATAAATCGATGCAGGTATGGCACTTGGGCAAAAAAGTTAAGAGGTTTAAGTGTTGTTCGTTTGGCGTCTTCAATGCTAAATATATGTTAGATTATGTAAATAAATTATTTTTAGCCATACTTTATAACAATCTTTAAAATTTATTGTTACATTCAGGGGAAGGGGGAATTATTATTTAGAGCCATATGGACCAGAAGCTAATCACACAAAACTCCAAAGGGGGTTCGTTCTACCCTCCTGATAAAGTTCTCGGGGCACCGCATTTTCACTCCATACATTCATAACTCCGCAATCAGGTCTCCCTGACAGATGATACCGAAGAAAAGGCTCGGACAACTTTGACAAGTTTCGGAATCACCGATGTCGACTTTTGATGGATTCGCCCAAAAGACGGCACAAAGAAGCGGGCGCTCTTTCGGTTTCTAGAATTACATCGTCGGATATCGAAAAAAGAAGCTTATGATGAATGGGGCCCAGAAGTGAAAGGATTCCAGCTTTAATGAATTCTCCGAACGAGAAGACGGGAATAAAAAAGAAAAGCAAGATCGCCGGCAGCCAGGCTGATCGATTTGCCAGAGAGCAGTGTAGGCATTACCCACTTTTCCCAAGCGATCGGGGAGAAAGGGTTAGGGCAGGAACAGGTTTGACCGGCAACGCGTACACCGAAAAGTCAATATATTCCTCAAGTGCTGACAGCAGAATTCCAACTCACTCAGGGCAAAATGGCACTTGTCCGCCGCACGCCCAAAACAAAGTGGAAAAGGCATCCCTCTGACGTCGCAGATGGGAAAGCGCGATTGTGCGAGCTGCTCTACAAGACCTGCTTGTTCCCCTCCCAGCTTTTATATACATATAAAGTAGTTGTTACAAGAAAATAATAGTATTAAGTGCAATCAATCCATAATTTGGCAATGTTTAATCGAAACAGGATGAACGGTACGACAGCATTTAAAATACGCAAATATGCATTTTTGTATACAAGATTTGGGTATTCTTTTAGGATTGTAAAACGAGGTGTTCTTTCAGAATGGTAATAAAAGAAACTATTGATTGTATCGCGTGATTCTTTCAGAATTCTAAATTTAAGAAAATGGGATTAAAACTTCCTTAAAATTCATCTTCTTATAAAATTGACTAAGCATAGAAAACATTTATGCCATGAAATCGTTAATATAACGATAAGTTATATTAACGATTATCGATTATTAATCGTTAATATATAATTAAATTGATAATATAATTTTTGGAAAACTAAGATGGTGCAAAATTATTGGTATTACGATGTTTTTGGTAGTTTCTGCGAAAAACGTTAAAATTTAATTAAAATTTAAAAACCTCAGAATTGGTCTCCCCAAAATTTTCTCGCATCATCTGTGATAAAGTTGTTACCACCGGGAATGACTTGCATGACATTTGCATAATATAGCTACAAAGTATTCACCTTTAACTCGTATTTAGCATTTCTACAGAATCTGTTATTGCCTCTTCGGCAAGTTATTTGGAGATTCATCCTTGGTCAATAGATGCGGTTGAGATTCGAAACTTTTTATTTGATTTTAGATCATTGCACTATCCCAATAACCATCCCGTTGGTGTAAACAATAAGCTGGCGAAGTTTCCTCGATATATATATATATATGTGTGTGTGTGCGTGTGTGTGCATTATTACACATTACAGGCAATGCACCGACTTCACATTACATCAGTACAAGTTGAAAATGTGGGATGGGTCAATCAAAGCGATCCCAAAGACAAATATTAATTAATCGCATACAGAAATAATCAATAAGAGAGGGAAAAACCGATCATTTTGAAAAATTAATTTTTTTTAATGAATTTCAACCACGTTAATAAAGCAATCGATGAGTTGATTTCAGATTCACAATATACCGGAAGGTATTTCAACGCGATATTATTACAACATGAATATTAAAAGAAAATATTTTAAATCGCGCTTTTTAAAATTAAAATTGAGAATACAGAACGAATATGAAACGAATCACGAGATACAACTAACAGTTTATTTCATTACTATTCTGACAGAACACCAAGTTTTAAGATTCTAAAAGAATACACAAATCTAATATATAAAAATGCATTTTTGTTTGTTCGTATTATCTTTTCAACTGTATTAATGATTTTATGGTATAAAAATATTTTCTATGTTTAGTCAATTTTAAAAGAAAATATTTTAATCACGTTTTCTAACATTAAATGTGAATAAAATATGAATAACAATAAATGTTTGTCTTAAACGTCTCTTATGCCTTCGTAAGCCGTTCATCCGATGGCGATGAAACTGGGTCAGCTTATTGTTCACACCTACGGGATGGTTAGAGGGATAGTATAATTCTCTAAAATCAATTTTTTAAAAATGCGAATTTCAACCCCATCTATTTACCAAGGATTATCTCCGAATAACTCGCCGAGGAGACAATAGATTCTGTAGGAATTCTCAATCCAAGTTAAGGTTAATATTTAGTAGAACATTTTGGGGAGACCAACCTTGGGGATTTTATTATTTTTATTTTAGCGTTTTTTCCAGTAACTACCAAATATACTGTAGTACAAATAAATTTGCACCATCTTAAATTTCAAAAATTATCTTCTCAACTATATTGACGATTTTATAGCACAAATATATTTTCTATGTTTAAATAATTTTAAAAAAAAATATTTTAATCACTTTTTCTGAGAATTCTGAACGAATACGAAACGAGTCACGAGATGCAATAAATAGTTTCTTACATTGTCATTTTGAAGGAACACTAAGTTTCACAATTCTAAAAGACTACACAAATCTAATGTACATAAATGAATATTTGTTAGTTCGCATTTTATATACTGTCGTATTGTTCATCCTATTTCGATGAAACACTGCCAAATTATAGACTGATTACATATAATATTTTCGGCGGCAGCAACGAGCAAGGGTACCGACTAGTCATTAATAAAACTCGCTTTTACGGCCCCCAGCTTTTATTCTAAAATTTAAGGAAACGGGAAGAATGTGACCCTAGCTAAATGGCATCTCTTCCAAGAAGGGAAGAGATGCCATTTCAGATAGATGCCGAGCCAACATCGAGTTCAGTCGCAGAAGGAAATTATTAACACGGCGGCCGAAGAATTGCATTTATCCGGGTGTCACGATCGTTAATGGATTATGCAAATGCAAACGGGGAAGATAAAAAAAACGAGATTTTTCCAACGAAAAAGAAGAACTGCCCTTGGTGTGGGTGGGGGGATGATGAACCATGCACTCTTGGAGGAGAAATCAGATCGGAAAAAGGTTAAGAGGAGAAAACAAATACGAAACAACAGAGATGGACCCCCTTTTTTTTAAGGAATGGTTCATTCAGCAAGGGTCCACTGACAAGCAAACACTATTTGCGCCGAGCACGCCCATCAGAAGGGGCGCTTTTAATAAGATGTGAGCTGGGAGATGCTCCGTTCTGATAGAGGGGAAGACATCGGTTCAGTGGCCTGCGGGTTATGTGCATCCCATTCGAACAGCGTGAGGTCCGCGGATCAGGTTTGGCTCCGAAAGCAGCTCGCAGACAGGTTTTTATGCCGTAAATGAATACTGCGCCCCGCCATACAATCTGATAGCGCTCACCTCAGCTCTGTTTAGAAATGGGTTTCCGATGGCCCGACTTTTCAGAGCTTTCGAAATGCACTCGCATTGAAGTTTCGGAATGCTTTACAATTGGCGCGGATCGCAAAAAGAATAAAGAGTCAGTCAGGAGAGCGGCAAAACCGCGAGGGTTCTGAAATTTAATGTTACGATGAATGGATTATGAACAATAACTGTATTACGTTTCGTTGTAATAATGAACTTCAGTCGGTAAAGAAAATTACTTTTTCAGAGGAAAAAGAAATAGGGAAATACGGGTCCAAGATTTACTGGAAGTTAATACGTTGAATGCCACGACAATTTTCAGAAATCTGACCTAAAATGAAACTCATTTTTATAATTATGTTTTTTATTCGTTTTTTAATAAATTTTCTGTTCATGCAAGCCAGCATTGATTTTTTTGTTCTTTTCCCAGATGCCATCTGTCGATATTACCACTGATACACACGAGTTTATTCGTAGCTGCTCTAAAATGGCAAGTAAACACAGTACAAGAAAACACGTAGTTGGCAGTCAACGTGTTAAGAACACATTTTAATATATGTATCTTGCTCTACATTTTCTGCTTATTTTCATGAAAAATAAAGCATTCTAAGGCTCGACGGATTCTCGACTAAGGCTCGACGAATATTTTGTGATAAAATTGTAGAATAGGAATTCAAATAAAAACACTTACAAGTTGCTCATAATATACCTCAGAGTAGTTCAACAAACATGTCAGAAATTGCAACTTACCTGAAAGAGAAAACAAACAATCAACAAAGGTTTTATACATGTTAAAACAGACATATGTTCACATACATTACATCACAACAACAAAAATTGCTAAGAAATGATGATCAAAATGAACAATGCATTGAAAATGCGATTTACGATTTCTTTTATCAATTTTTTACGGTCGTTTATAACAAAGTCTTTTAAACAATAATTTGCGATGCAATTTTTTAATAGAAAAGATAATAGTTCATGCAAGCCAGCACTGATTTTTTATCAAAAATTATTTTAATAAAATATTTTTCGACTTAACTTAATGCTTCGCTTAGCTAGTTAAGGGAGTTGCAAATTAATATTAGAAATAACGGTATGGGAAAAAGTTCGCTGCGTCATCTAAGCCTTCATTCAGTCAGAGCATAGAAATGTAAACAAAATCAACCTAATGAAGAGCGTCTAGTTAACCAATTTTTATGGTGTGTTTTAATGCCTACTTCCTTCCTCACTAAGGCTTGTTTACTTACGGCAACCATGTTCAGAGTTTTTTTTTGTTTTTTTTTTTTTTGTTACGGTAGGTCAGTACGAGGTATACAATGCAAGTTTAGTATGTTTCCTGGTTGTGGTGGCTGAGGACAGACACACGAAAGGAATGGTAAAAATACTTTGGTGACCAAGAGTGGAAATGGCAAAGAGTTAAAAGCGGTATAAATAATATAATATAAAGTATTTCAAATGAAATACATTTTAAAACACAGATTTCAGGCGTGGGGGAAAGAACGGTGTTAATTTTACAGTTCGTTGATTTTTAAAAAATACGTCTGATTATCTAATTATGTGAAGATGATCAATTATTAACTATCTTGAATTATGTCTGAATATCTGAATCACAGCAACACACGCACCAACTGCTTTAAATATATCGGAACATTACCAATCCCGAGAGCAATCCCATTAGCGCATCTCAAAGTTACAGCAACGTATTCATTCGATGCAACACCAAATCAATATGAAGTTCAGATCTCCTTGTTGAACAATACGAGATGCAGTTCCGTCGCCACGATGTTTTGACTTCGGAACAGGCAATATATTCAAAATTAAGAGCAAATCTGACTAATGATGCCTCAAAGAAAGCAGCATCTGGAGTTGGGGCAGAATTTTCTCTGCTCAGCCGCCAATTTCCAAATAAGAGCAACTTGTAACCTTCTAGGTGTATACACACGACCCGGCAGCCATTTCTGCTCCCTTGACGACTGATAAAAGGCAGCGCAGCCAATAATTTGTCACCAAAAGGTGCTCCTTTGCTGCCGGGGCAGGGAATAACGAACGCCCTCCATTTGGAAGGGTAGGTTGCCAGGAGACGAGGCCCATTAGTTATGGATAAAGCCACCCCTATAAAGGTCTAACCCTATCTGGCACAAATGGGGAAAGGTTCGGCTTTAATGCGGAATTGACAAACGACATCACCTGTCAATGGAAGCAATAGCGTGTGAAAGTGGAAGCCAGAATGTTCTTTTTTGTGTACGTCCCCCTTCCAATTCCCCCCCCCCCCAATGGTTACAACCGGATTTTGATTTTCGGAACAGACTTCACAGAAAACAGATTTTTTTCATCCAGCTGTCCAAAACTGAGGCGAGAGCTCTTCATTAGAAAATCTCCGGAGCGAAAATGATTAAATTGGAACAAACCTCTTGCAATCGAACAATGTTATCGAAGACGCCGGGATAAATGTGCCGTCGATTCGAAAAGATTTAAAAAAAAGGGGAAAAATAAAAAGGAGGAAAGGAATTTATATTCCCAAGAAGGGGATTAGTTTAGTTTAGTTTAGTTTAGTTATATTAACGTCCCGTTTTGAAGCCACAGTAGGGCTATTTTTTGAGACGGACCTCGTCATTCTGAACCGCGGTCAGATGACGAGGACGACACCTAAACTGCTAACCCCTCTCCACAACACAACACACCAGCGGGATGATGCTTGGCTCCGACGGATTGAACGTAACCCGCGACGGTTCTTCGGTGGTATCGGGCCTCGAAACAGAAACCCTCCGAAGCCGAGACATTACTACCAGACCACTGCGGCCTTCCCATGAATATTAGAACTCTCAAGCCAATGAATCATAATTATGTATATAAAAAAGTAAAATATTAATCTTACATTTGACAAAATTCTTTAACAATAATAAAGGTATATTTACAATTGGTTTTTTACAAAAACTTCGGTCACAATCGTTTTAGGTTAGACAAAAGGATTCATTTAAAAATTCTAAAGGTCAAATATAATAATATTCTCAACTGATAAAGTTTTGAAAAACTAAGATACTGTGCGTCAAGACAGATGTATAATAATGTGATATGTAGGACATGTTTGGTCCTTAATTAATAACTGATTTCATTCCTGATTAGCATGCACTAAAATTTTCAAAAAGTTGAGTGTGAAATATACTTTCAATTCTAATCGCACAAAATTTTGGACAAGTAATAACAATTACAATATCTTATTTTTCAAAGATTTAAGGAAAATTGTTTTCATACGCTCCCTGAAATTTTTAAAACTCTTGATTAAAGTATCAGAACACGTTAAAAAGGTCAATTTTCACAAAACATGACATTTATTTATTTATTTAATTGTATAGATAGTCATTGAATTATCCAAAACAGGTTTATTTTTGTCTCTAGGTTAATTGGAAGTCAAGATATTAATATTGTCGTTTTGATCGCTAAAACGGAAGTAGACATTTAAATAAACAGGAAATACCGATTTAAAGGACCCAAAATATTTAAAAATTCGTATAAACACAAATTTAGTTTTAGACATGGAAAATGTTTGGCACTGAAAAACACAAAATGTCAATGGGAGATTTAACAGTGCTTTGCGGAAATTTGAATCTAAACATGGCTTTGTTGAGCTCTGAATCCTCACATTATGGGTATTTATGTCTGTAATAAATTTCAACGAAAGTTTTATAGGATTATTAAATATCCTTAAGTTGGTTGGAGTGTATTCTAGTGCAAATTCAGAACATTTGATGAGCTCGACAGACAGAATAAATGAATTTAAGCAGTATTCACTGCCAAATGAAAAAAAAATTTAAATGATTTAAAAAGGAAAATTATTAAGAAATTAACAATAAGAATATATAAGCTATAAATGTGGTGAATTTTAAATGTGTACGCCCATAATTCGTTTTTGAAACAAGTTACTGTATACTTTAAATGCATTTAACTCATTTCTTGGTCGCTTCAAATCAAATAACACTAAATATTATTATCATATACCTATTATATTTGATAGACTTGTGTCCTTATACTATTTTCTAGGGAATGAACTAAAAGAATTTAGATCCGAATAAATAATTTTTAATATACAGCCTATTGTTTGAATAATAATGTCACAAATTTCCTAAAAATTTCAAAATAAATCTTTGATTGGTTGTAAAATATTTATTTATTAATCAGAACCATACGATTGTAGTTCATTCTCGAGAAAAAAATATGTAATTTATTTTGGTATAAGTTTTGTTAGGATGAGAATAATAGTTTTTTAGTGCAACTAATTTGAAGTTTTATATAAGAATTTACTTAAATTAATGCCATTCAATGCCAATTTTCAAAAAAGTATTGATGTTTATTTCAAATACTGGCATCCTATTATTAATTTCGAATAGTCTTAAACTAGAAACATGGTTTAACCCTTTGCGGTTGATGCCACCATAGTGGCGGCAAGATGTTATTTAAAATTGGAAAATTACAGAAATTAAACTTGTATGTTTTTATGCATTATAAGCACTACAAAACACAATAAATGATTTTCCACGAATTCAGTGTTTTCTGCTATCCATATATTTGCTTTCAATCACTCAGGGAAGAATGACGCCGAAAAGCTCAATTTGCTCTGACAAGCTGCTGTTCCCATCAGATTTTGTCGATCGCAGAGGGTTTAATTATATCTACACCATGTTTTTCTCAAAAAATGCTCCGAACGTGTTCAAATACCTAAACACATTAACCCCGTCCAGTAAGATTTAAGAATGCAAAAATTATTGGTGAAATAGCTATTTAATTTTTATATAAGAAACCTTAGTTTATTTTATAATTCCAACTAATTTATAATTTTTAATTAAAATTACATTATTGGTATGGATGACATTGTCATTTGTAAGTTCGCATTCAACATTTCTTCAAAAATCTCTAGTGATTTCGGATTAGTCCCTAGTTTTCGCGTTTACTGTAGGCACTCCGGTATTATTTTTTTAACATAATTTCAGGCACATAATGTGTCTACGACTCCAGAGTATTCACTTATTAGTCATTATGCGCGTTTTTGTCTTCTTGGTAATATTTCACTATCATTAGTTTCAATATCAGTGCCTTCGAATTCAATACATTAGAAATTTTAAATTAAATTAATTATAATATTCAACAGTAACTTTAGTCGCTTGAGGAGTATAACTCGTGCTATATGACATGAAAAATCAATGACGAGCTCTACTCGTCATTGTAAGGGAAGGAGCTTGACGAAAGTATGCTAGTTACAGGCGAGATAAATCGTACTCCCGCCTTTAATGTGTTAATAGAATAACATTATGTAATATCTTTCTGCAGAGTCACATCTACACGCTCAAAACATTAGCAGAACAACGGATACAACCATCATTGACGACGCCTGGGGCAAAACCATTAAACAAAAACAATGAACCTCGAGCCTACAATTACTTCGCCAATAAAAAACAAACACCCTTTACTAAGTGGGTTTGCATGCCATCACAACAAACAACAGTGTGGTAAGAGACATAGTACCACAACAATACGTCAACAAACTATACCTTTTCTGGGCAAAGAAAATTCGTTTTCCGATGAGATAAGGTTGCCGCGATTGATATGGACGTAGAACAAAAGCCCAAAAAAGCAAAGGAATCGCGTTGAAGAACGCCAGAAAAAGATAAATCAAACCTTAATTTGCCACTTCAATGTCCCCGTCAAAGCGAAAGTTGACATCGGAACGTTTTCTAGCGTGCGTGATGGCTCCTTTCGTTGGCCATCCTCAAATGGCGAGTATTTAACCCGAGACCTCGGAAAGTCACGACAGATTTATAGTTAGGAAGGAGGGGAGGGCCCCTGTGTGTACGTAAGCGTTTAAAGGTCAGATGCGGTAACAACAAGAGGTTGCCATGACTTTCCCACCCACACCCTTGGCACGCGATGGAAGGAGGGGAGGCGAGCCCATTTTATTGATTCCCGAGGTTTTGTCAACCTCCGATGCTTATCGGCGGAGCAAAAAAGAAAAATGCAGCGGTGCCTGCGCACGCAACACCGGATCGATACGCCTGGAAGTTCGAATGCCGAGTGCAAGAATTTGCCAGAAAGAAAAAATTTCGGGACTTTCATTCAGATCCAACGGGAACGCCAATGACTGCGGTGACCCCTCACAAAATATTTCACAGAGATGTATGCATGGACCACATTGGAATATTTCAAAATACGGTCCAATACTCATGAAAAGAGACGCATGGTTATATATTCAAACGCAACTATTATTTAATAATCACAACTTTATAGCAACAGTGGCAGATTTTCAAACATCTTCCCAAATTCCTTTCGAATAATGCACAGCACAAAACAAATTTAAAAAGAAATGGAGCATTTTTATGTTAATGCCGTAAAGAATATATCGCACGCACGCACATATTATAAATGTGAATGTTTGGATGGCTGGATGGATATGTGAATGTTTGATACTCAATCACGCCAGAACGGAATTGGATGGAATTTAGCACAAGGATAGGTTATATTAGGAATAGAGCATAGGCTACTTTTTATTCCGGTTCATTTTTTATTCTTTAAAAACTAACTTTCGAGCCAAAAAACGGAGGCCAAATCGCGCCAAAGATGACTAAGGCTCCAGTTTTTCCCCCCCCAACAGAAATGAAATCAGGCTTAGTAGAATTTCAACCGATTATTTCAAATGATTCTATTTATTTTCTTTGAGTTTGAGGTTTTATAAATCAAACGTTGTGAATGAATCGATCTTCCGGATTCATTTTGAAGTACTTTTAAATTAAAAGAGAACAGAATAAAGGAAATAAAAAACAATTCTGATTTGCATTTCTGGCGTAGGAAAGTCAGGTACTTGCGTTACACCAACCATCGTTAAAAATTAACGAGTGATTATTCACGAATGTGTTTTCATTTAATTTAAAAGTTCAAAAATTATATGTACAATACTGTTGTGGCTATCTCCATCTCGATCCATAAATTAAATGCATCTGACCGGACTTGATTTGTGTTTTGTTTCATTTTGGGTATACAAAGTTAATAAATTGTTTTTACGTTAGTTGTGTGTTTTTGTTATTAAATTGTAACATATTTTTGGTGCATGCTTATACTTTTAAATGCATCGCTTTTGTTAGGTTTAATTTTTTTTTCTTTTTTTGATTGGTCACGATTTGATAGTTTTTAGTACATATACATCAAAATTTCCGCGCGAACAGAGTCGCGGGTAACAGCTAGTTAAAAACAATCCTTTACTACGAATCATTGTTGATTTGATAATATCATAATTAGATTAAAATATACCTCTTTGTGGTTACTATTTAATTCGTAATCAAGATACGATTTTCAGATTCATGGTTTGTAAGGATGCATTTTACTGTCTCAGTTGAATTAATTACTATTCTTCTGTTTTCTTTATCCTTAAGATTGTTTTTCTTCCTTTGACAGGCGGTTGGAGAGAACACACACACAGAGAGAGTCAGTCATAAAAATTGGATGGGAAGTTACCAAACAAGAGATTTTCAATCAAAGTAGCAGAGTATGTATTTATTAAGTGGATAAACTAACGTCTGAGGGAACACGTTGTTTAAATACAACAACGTCAAAAAAAAAAATGTGTTTGCAAACAACTGATTTGGAAGGAAAAGAACAGCCCCAAGAGAGATCCAAAAAACATTGAGACCTTCTCCTGAACCCCGTCGGTAAACATCGATCCATCTCTTCGGCGAGGTCTCATTAAAAAGCGGCAGACACATTCCGCAGCAGAGTGCGAAGTGAAAGCTAACAAATCATAAAATGGCAGGCGTAATGATCGTTAAACAAAACAGACCCACTATTTATTTATAGTATGAAAAGCACTCACGTTTCCGGCTTATCTTTTATCGAGGGAATCACCCTCCCTCGGCCGACGAAAGCGAGAAACAAAGAAAAAAAAAAAAGAAGAGGGGATAAAAGTTTTAAGTAAGTAATAACTTGGAGAGAGAGAGAACGAAAAAAACAAAACTGCGGTGCATTAACAGTAATGTGCTGAGGAAAGAGGTTTAAGAGTTTAACAACAACAACAAAAAAATTACAGCGAGGGCAACGCATGTATGTGGAGATAACGAGAAGATATAGCGTGAAAGAGTATTATTAACACACTGCAATATTTAGCTCTATTCTTTTATCTCCCGAGTTCAATATTTTTATTTTTAAAAACTCGAGTGTAATGGTTTTTGTTAAAGCTTCAAATGCTTGATGATACCATCATCCTAAATCAAATCGTTGTTTTGAGCGTTTGAATAAAACACGATGTGATCTGAAGATTTCAGTCTTATTCTGACGATGCTTTATTACGCATTCAAAAAAGGTATGCATCACTTCAAAGATTTACATCAATCACTTCACTCAAACAAAGCAAATTCAAAAATATTATAGTATAAATAATTTAGCACCACCTTAATTTTCAAACAATTATCTTTTCAACTATATTGACGATTTTGTGGTATAAATATATTTTTTTTATGTTTAATGAATTTTGAAAGAAAATATTTTAAACTCATTTTTTAACATTAAATTTGAGAATTCTGAACGAATATGGAAGATACAATAAATAGTTTCTTTCATCACCCTTCTAAAAGAATACACACATCTAATGCATAGAAATGAATATGTGTTTGTTCGTATTTTATCAAATCAAATCTCTCTCCAGGATTTAAGGTATTACGTTAAAAACACTGATTAGCGACCCCATTGGCGAAATTTTAAAAATTTTTATTATTTCTTGTAGTTCAGACATTTCTCTCCCCCAAACAGTTTATCTTTTCTAAGAAAGGGAAGACATGACCTATCATCCAGGTCTACACAGTATTCAACTAAAATTTGTCTTTAGCTTCCATTTTCTCAAATGTTTCATTTTCATAAAAATTCTCCACCGTTAACATTGTATTACCAAAACTAATAGAGGTATTCACATGAACATTTCAGCGTGTTTTTTAATTAATATGCGGAATCAAATGAACTAAAAACTTTATTGTTGGTGAAACATTTTTTCATTTATAGGTATTTTTAGAAAAATTAAGTTGTAAATTTATAATAAAAATGCATATAGTCGCATATTTTTACCCATCACTTCTTTGCATCTCAAAATGTTTCTCAGTTTATGGTTCATTTCATTCTTCATTGTATTCTACAGCTTGTGTGCAAAGAAAAATGGGATTGCTGCTTTACACAATTTTCCATAGAGTGTTCACCGTTTTAATTAAATTTCCGTAAAATTTACCATAAATTTTCCTGTTTCTTATAATATATTATATTTTCAAATAATTGTTTTTGTATTTATAATGTTTATTTTTGACAATACACATGAAAACCATAAATAGCTTCTAAAAAATCCAATTTTTTAAATTTTTTTCCTTTAATCGAAGTCGGACACCTTGAGAGCGGCCGCTCCAAACAGACAAATGGCAAGGTGAATGTCTTCTGGCGGATCAAGAGGCCAGCGCAGGAATTTATAATCGAAGGCAGGGAGGTCGCCGCAGAATCAATGGGGTCGGGCGATCGATAGCACAGGGAAGACGAGAGCGTCTAATGAGTCCTCCGAAAAGCACGAGCAATCCTACGCCGAGCCGATTTCATTCGATACAGCGGTCGAAAAAGAAATTGACACGTCATCCTAGAGCCGTTCATCTATCCTACAGCATTTAATTGTTGCGATTAACTGACTTTTCCTTCACGGGAGGACTTCTGTACTGGTTTTAAAAATAACTTGGAGTTTATGTGTTTGGAAAAAAGGAAGAGTTTTATTATTTGCAATAATTTTTTTCGAACTTCAAAATAATTGAAGGGTTTGCTGCAAAAAGGATATAGCTCACACCTTGGAGGGGGAAAATTTAGAGTTACATGAGGTATATATATAAATTAATTAACAAAATAAGTCAAGCAGAAAGGAACATAACCGAATCGAAATAATTTTTAGTTTCGATTCCAATTTTTATTTTCGTTTCCGTAATTAGTTTCGTTTACATAATTATATTAATTTAGATTTATTTCATAAATAGGTTTTATTTCATTTAGATTCCACTTTTCTTAACTTTTTATTGTTGAATTCCGAATAAATTTTAATTTCGATTTCGACCACATTAGTTTCGATTTAATTTTTGTTGACTCAGGAAATGGGTCTTAATTGTTTTAATGCACACACACACACACACACACACACACACACACACACACACACACACACACACACACACACACACACACACACACACACACACACACACACACACACACACACACACACACACAAACATACACACACATATACATAAACATACACATCTATATACATAAACATACACATATATATACATAAACATACACATATATACGTTCATTTGGTGCCAAAAAGATGTAGCTCCAATCTTTGTTCCCGTGTTTCTCAAGGGATGGGAGCAGTCTGTCTCATTGGAATTTACAATTTCCAGACGTTTTTTGCGGCTTTCTGCAAATATGAATAATTGAACCTTTTTACAGCAAATCCTTCAATTCTTCGATAATTAACGTCGATATTTTCTTCGTGAACAACGACGTGGAAGAAAACATTTAAACCCAAGACAGAAATAAGCCAATGATTTTGCTCATAACAAATGTTCATTATTATGCTCAGAAGCTAGCACACCGTTCTTTCTGGTTTCTAATGTGTTTATATGAGACCGATAAATAACCAAAGTATAATACTCCGATAAATAGACTGCATGCACAAATACTTCTAAAAATAGACCATGCACAATCTAAATGCAATAAATCGAGAGTACTAAGTGAACCCCCCCCCCCCTCTAAATTGGAATCAATTTCAGTATATGAAAATGAAATAAAATAACTGCCTAAAAATTATAAAAATAAAATACTTCAAAGCTTCATTTATGACATTAATAAAACATAAATAATTTAACTTGATTTATTTTCTTGCACTATAATCGAAAAAAAACCTTGATTTTCTAATAGTTTCTCGAACATAAGATGCAATTTATTGAAATTGCGAAAACCAAAATGGCAACTTTCCTACACTTCGATAACTGAGACATTTTGTTTCAATATAAAATGCTTCAAAGCTTCATCCATAACCTTAATGAAACAAAAATAAGCTAACTTGATTATTTTTTTTTGCACTACAATCGCACAAAAAACAATAAGCTTGATTTCCTAATAGTTTCACGAACTTGAAAACACAATTTATTAATATTATCAAAACCAAAATGGCAACTTTCGAAAACTGAAGCATTTTGTTTTAAGCTAAATAATGCCGATTGCCCTTAGATCTAGATATGCCTTCAATTCATAGAAATATGAAAGAAACATCGCATATAATCTCAAGAGTGGGTATAGATGTAAGAAAGAAATACAAATGAAAATTGGAAACCCGAGGAATGTGCAGATATTCATCGACCTATCAGGGGTTCACCAACGTATTCCATAAAATGGCCTCTAATACGCGCCTTCTTTGCCACAACAATAGGAACAAAAGCGAAACAACCGCGGTACATGCGATACTAGAACGAAAAAGCACACAATTCAACTTTGCTCTGGCAAGTGAGGGGAGCACCTGATTTCGTTTCGATGCACAATTTTCAACGCTATGTATGCATCTGTCCCATCTGCCATGCCGGACCCCCTAAAATAAGCGATATGATTGTTTAACCATCGCACCCCCTTTTCTTGTTCAGCCGTATCGGAGTACACTTTACGATGACGTTTCGGGGGGTACATCTTAACTTGGGGTAGCAGACGCAGATAGGCAACAATGGCCAACTTTTCCGCCCCACATTGTGCGAATACACCGCAAGCCCACCATTTCCAACAAAAGCTTTTCCGGTTCAAAACAGGCTACAATATCAATGGGGAATGAATGGAGGGTACCCCAGGGGGACCACTCTCCCCCCCCCATCCTCCTCTCAACTTATAGGGTTCGGAAAAAATGTATCTTGGATATCCACTGGAGAAGAGCGTAACCTAGGTCTCGAATGAAAATTGGGAAATCAGTATATGTACTTTATGGAAACAAAATACTTAGTAATGTGGCTATGGAAAATATTATATAAATTAGCAATATAAGAGGAAACAAAACTAATTACGGAAACGAAACAAACAACTATTTCGGATTCGAACAATATTAAAATTAAAATATTAAAACACAATCATAGTATTTAGTGAGCGCTCATGCTGCTACTACC
>JAPMOQ010008526.1:302674-349727 GCA_026543055.1 Argiope trifasciata
TCATATTATATATGATTATTTTTTCCACTAATACATGATATAAGATGAAATTCATAATTACTGATGTAGAGATATGAACGACCTTATTTGTTATTGTAAAATGCTTACAGAAATTACGAACAAATTCTTTCGTAAAAATATGGCACTAAGTTTGTAATTTTTGGATGATATCTTAAATAAATAATTAATGATTAATTTCAATTAGAAACGATAACAATATCGGAGAATCAATTATATACCAATCACACATAGTAAAACATTCAATATATTTACGAAAAAAAAAATTTTTTTTTTAATGAATACTGAATTTTTAAAGTAATAACACATTAATGAATGGTACAAAAGTGCGGATATTTTTAATAAAGAGGTTTATTAGGTTGGAAAATGAAATGTTATACATGCGAAATGAAATATTATTATAACTTTATTATACGTATAAGATATGTTATGTTTCTAATGATGATAAACGCAAAAGTCATCGTAAGATAGTTTGCATAGATAAAATCAACAACAACAAAAAAGATAACCGAAAATGGCCAATAAAAGTTAAAAGTTTACAAGAGGGGGGGGAAGTACTTGACGTTTTGAAAACGCTTCCAAGATTTGAGCAGCAGAAAAATTATTTTTCGCCAACTCTTTTCCAACCGAAAGAGGTTAAATAAATAGTACAGCTGTCCTTGAATTTTGGGACACAACATACGATCACTTTATATAATTAGCTGTAAATGATAAGACTTTTTCATTTTAGATATCTCTTACATTGAAAATCTAGATTTTAAGAACCAAACCATTAGTTTACAAAGATCTGCCGTTATTCAAAAAGATGTGAATATTCATTTTCTCTTCATCTAAATTAGTATTTAGTAAAATTTTCACATATACCGGGCACAGTAAACAGGCAATCATGGCCGAAAATAGTTTTTCACACAATTTTAACATATATCTAATAGTGTAGAGACGACATTACACAACACTTAAAAAGGGTCTAACACAATACTAACTCCAGAACATAGCCAGCTTTGCGCAAGCGCAGCTAACAAGCTTCCTTTCTGAAATTCCTTATCGTACAGCTGATCAACATGTAACAGCAGATGAATCTTACTCATTTTATATACTTTCAATAATTCATGGTTATAAAAAAATGCACAGCAAAACATAAGTAAGCAAGCGTGTGAATGGAATGTGGGCAAGAGTGGAGTGGAGATTGTTAAGAATTCAGTGAGCCACGTGATCTTCCTGAGCGTAGCTAACCGCCAATCATGTAAACATCACTTGGTCTCACTGTTCCTACTTGTTTATGTAATTTTTTTCAGTAAAAGCGAACTGGACCTTCGGACGGTAGGGAGTGTGATCTTGGCTCTCTCTCTTCCGAAATAGTGCAGTTTTCTAGACCCACTACACTATGGAGTATCCCTTGCCTTTAGTTGTTATGTTATCCAATAAACCCAGAAAAGACCACCTGTGTCTTCAAGTTATTGAACCAACGAACTATCACGTCAATTATTGCTGTATCTAGAAAAGTAACAATAATTCATTTTAAGCTTGATAACTTTACTTAAGAGATATCTAGGAATGAATGCGAATTCCTAGATATCCCCACTCCACTTTGATAACATGAACATTTTTCAGTATAAAAATTCTGGTAAGGGTTCATGTGCAGGAATGGCTCACATTCTCATCCCACTCCTGCGTGCAGATATCATTGTTGGCATTTTACGAAAATAGAAGGAACGCCCCAAGAATAGCAGGCAGGTGGTGGGCAAGGGGGAGAGTATTTTTTCGTAAGGGGGGTGGTGCAGCCAAGCTTTCGCATCTGCTCTCTCTCCTGGGCTAAGGGAAATCGGAAGAAAAGTCTGCGCAGACATGAAAGCTTTCTTCGAGGATTACAGCGCAACTATGGAGAGATTAAATCGCGACGGATTAAGTGTCCCTTGAGAGGAAGGATTTGTGTGCTCGCACACTATTGGGTGAACGTCAAAATATATCAATAAATGGAAGGAGGAAAAGATAACAACAACCTTATTTGCCCTTTTTTCTTTGGCTGGTACACGGTACCGATCATATATTCAGCAGATGTCGGAGGATTAAAAAACGAATGGAAAATGTATACAGTACGTTGGAAAATATATTACACCATACAAAGAAGATTAAATTCTTCGTTGTTGTTGTTTGTTCATTTTGTTTGGGATCGAGAAAAGTTCTTCATTCCAGCAAGTCGAAAATACGAATTGCACTAAAACATTAAACGTTTATTTTATGGCGAAATGGCAAACAAAAAACACCATTTCAAAAAACCTTATCTTAGAGTTTTAAAAAAACATTTGTAGCCTTGAATCTAGTTATTATTTATATGCTTAATCCAAAACATTTATCAATAACTTATTTTACGCTTGCAGCTTTTATTATTAACACATGAAAGGCGGGAGTCGTAGTACTACGATTTGATTCGCGTTACCTAGCATACTTTCGTCAAGATCCCTCGCTTTTAATGTGTCAATGTGAAACTTAACTTTAATCCCATACAAAAATTAACGACTAAATGAATTCAGAATAGCATGAAATAGCAAATTCAAACGATAGTATATCAAACCATAACAGCATCCTTGCCACTAATCCTCGGTTGCCATATCAAAAATTATCACCAGCTTACAATCAAATATTCTTTAAATTTATATAAAAATAATAGAATCTGGAAAAGAAAAGAATAAAAGTTATACTTCAAAACTAATGCTGATGATTCGGGCATATACCTTTGAAAAGTTTCTACGAAAATTTCAAAACAAAATTATGTAACTAGTACTTGAAAAACATAATGATGATATCTTAGAAGTCAAAATTCCAATTGACAATTCAAATGTAATAAACTTCAGTCCTTCTCAGAAAGAGCCATTTCCCCAAAACTACCCCAACACAAGGCTTTTAGCTTCTACATTAAACATTGCAGTAATCAGTACGGATATCAAATAGCCAGCCATCACTCAAACTCAGTCGTCCACTTATCGTGTCTCGAGGCTACACGAAATAATAGCGTGCTCAACTTTTAATTGAAAATGGTGCGTGTCCATTATGGGCATGCATTACATAAGCGAACAGCGCACGTACTAGGGTACAGCGACCTTACGTACTACAGTAATTATATCCCTGCCCTCTATCTTTCATGCAGATACACGAAATATTACATATAATTATATAAATACACAAGAATTCAATCTATAATACAATCTAGAAAAGCGTTAAGTTAGCTCTGCACAATAATGCCCTCATAGAAAATGAATGAATGTATAACAAAAATTATGTAACAAATGAAGAATCCCAAATAACATATTTCATTAAAAAATAATTTCTTATATCCCAATTTCGACTGAAGAAAATCTTCCCGAATTGAACTAAATATTCAAAGGTCCCAGAAAAATTCCAAAGAAATTTTTAAGTAGAAGTATAATAAAACATCTATAAAAACAAGCATCAGACGGTGCACTTACAAAATCTATACTTATAATAAACCTCAATGTCTGAGTGTGTGTTGGCGCTCTACAGGCCAGACCGTGGGACCTAGAGTTACCAAATTTGGTACATGTATAACTTGGAGGTCTGGAATGTGCACCTCAGAGCCCTTTTTTCGAATTTTTTATTAGAATTTGAATTCATTAAAAATGAAACGAAATTTTGATGTTTTTTCAACTATAACTTCCGAAATTATTATCGTACAAAGATGATTTATACATCAAATTAAAGATGAAACAAATTAGCTTTTTATTGATGTCAGTGTCTTAAAATATAATTTAAACTCGTATTTTTAATGTATTTAAAAAAAATTCACTATATTTTTCAAAAATATATTTTGGATAAAATAATAAAATTTAATCTGCACGAAAACGTTACGAGTAAAAGTTAAAAAATCTTTTATCAATATGTTGTCATCAGACTGACAAAAACCTCAAATTAAAAAATAAATAATTGCTGCAAATTAAACGTATAAAAATGTGATTTTCAGCATGTGTCTGCATGAAATGAAATAAATATTAAACATGTTTTTTTCAAAAAAGAAAATGTAAAGAAAATTTTTGTGACTTGTACAGTAGTATTAATTTAATAAATCAGCTTTATTTAAGACAAGCATATTATATATATATATATATATATACACATATGTAATTGATAATTTTAAACAGCAGTAAGATTGGCGAATCAGCTGGTCACCAAAGGCGCATAATCAGTTGTATGCTGGATGCTACGAGTCGGACAGTCAAGAAATTAAAATTATTTCTTCTGAAGACGGGATTTTTTTTGCCTACCCTGAAGCTTTTGAATAATGAAATAAAAAGGAATAGAACAAAAATTGGTCACACTTCTCTTTTAAATATCATTCAACTTCAATGAATGTATTCATTTACGATAATATTCCTAACTAAACAAGATAACCATTTCAAATTCCAAACGATATTTCCAAGTTTATTTCTTCTGCGGCAGCAACGCGCCGGGTTCCAGCTACTAAATAAATTATCGGGGTGTTTCAAGGTTATGCTTCTTTTTTTTCACTTACAAAAAGTAAAGTCTATTTATGTCTCTTTTTTGAAAAGGTATGAAAATTTTTGAAAAGTTGGATTTTTTAAAAACTATTTCATGCCATGGTTTTTAGATGTGTTGTCAATTATAAAATAAAATACTATAAATACAACAAAACGATTCAAAAACATATTTTGAGAAATAGAAAAATGTGTAGTAAATTTTAATGAAATTTAACCAGAACGGTGAACACTACACGAAATTCAGGTGAACACTAAGAAATCCTATTTTTCTTTGGACACAAGTTATAGTATACAATGATGAATGAAAAGAACCAAAATCTAAGAAAAATCATGAAATTCAAAGAAATATGGGTAGAAATATTCGCATATATATCTTTTTTTCAAGTCAACAACTTACAACAATTCACAACTTAATTTTACTTAAAATACCTATAAATGAAAAAGTATTTCACCAACATTAAAACTTTTGGTTCATTTCATTGCCCATATCACTTAAAACACAGGCTGAATTTTTTATGTCAATACCTCTATTCGTTTTGGTGGTATCATGTTAACGGTCGAAATGTTTTATGAAAATAAAAGTTGAGAAAATCGAAGTGAAAAACAAACTTTAGCCGAAAAAATGTGTGACCTGAATCGTAGGCCAGGCCTTCCTTTTCCTAGAAAAGCTAAACTGTTTTGGAAAGAGGAAAGTCTGGACTACAAGAAATAATAATAAAGAAATATTCGTCAATGTGGTCGATAACCAGTGTTTTTAACGTAGTCGGACACCTTAATCACTCCCCGTCTGTTCTCACAAAACTATCATTAAAAAAATACAGCTCCCCCCATCACGTAGCTCCAGTCCCCGCCCCCCAAACGATGAAAGGTGCTAACGAAGCCATCAAATATCGACGACCATCCCGAAAGAAAAAAGAAGAATTAAGTAAAATAATCGAATCGATTCTCACGCAGCAACGGAAAGAAAAAAAAAAAAAGGTCATCGAAATCTATTAATCGGATTAGAGGCTCACTTGCGTATCAGTGATGCCGCGATTAAACTTCAATCGTGAAATGTCTGGGCGTCATTCATCAAAGGCAGAAAGTGGCAAAAAGAAGCAGGAGAATATCAGCAGTTGTAATTTTAGTTGGCGGTAAATCGCAAAATGTGACAACCATCTGCATGATTTTCTAATAACCTTATTTTAATTTGTTGAAATAATCCCTGAACCAACAATTTTTATCGATTAAACAAACAACAATTTTACTTGTTTGGTTTATTAAAAAAAAAAAAAACGTTACGCAACTTAATAATAACATTGTAATTTCCAAGGGAAATAGTACAACAGCAGACGATACATATTTCAAAAGCTATACTTCGGAAGCCGATTCAAAAATGAAATATTTGCCATTCATGCTTTATTCATTGCCTACGCGATTTCGAGTTTCAATTACTCAAAACATTCTAATGAAAACGGGATCATGTTATGACATGATTTAACCACTTAACATATGAATTTATTTATTTTCTTAATTCAATGACGAATTTTATAGCCTCCTAAATGGAATATTAACTGTTATTTTTCCTTTAATAATAAAATGTTTCAAGTGAATTTTTTCCTTTTAAATTATTTAATACTTAATTGCAGATTGAAAATTCAATCATTCGATGCGCGTTTCAGACACGTCATTGTATACGAAGTGGTTAAAAAAAATCCCCGAATGGCGGCAACTAATTCTCTTAAAATGAAAACAAAAGCGAGCATCAAGATTGAATGCCTTAATTACACATCTAATCCTTTTTAACGACTGGTTGGAATGCTCGCATCTCATCCATCCAGCTGTGCCTTATTTGCAGTGTTCTGCAGAAAAAGAAGACGTTCGCTTCTTTTAAAGCCTTCTTCATGTTTTACTCATTGCCTACATGATTTCGAGCTTCAATTATTTGTTGCTTTCAATCAATTTGTTGCTCCAGTTCCCCTCCTCCACGATGAAAAGGTGCTAACGAAGCCATCAAATATCAACGACCATTCCAAAAGAAAAAAGAAAAATTAAGCAAAATAATCGAATCGATTCTCACGCAGCAACGAAAAGGAAAAGATAAAAAAGGTCATCGAAATCTATTAATCGGATTAGGGGCTCGCTTGCGTATCAGTGATGCCGCGATTAAACTTCAATCTGTGAAATGTCTGGGCGTCATTCATCAAGATGGCAAAAAGCAACTTCGGGAGCACATGCCAGAAATGGTCGGTGGAGATTACCATTATAAGGGGCAGGCGGAACAATGAAGTGGCGGAGGACTGGCATTCGTCCAGACACGTTATTCATCAAAAGAACATCCCCCCTTCTTTCATTTTGGGAGGAGGATGACACGGCCAGAAACAACTTGTTACGCCTCTTGATGAGAATTTCTTCCACACTCCGCAGCAATCTGTCAGGATGGCAGCGAAAAGAAGAGATGTTAAGAAGAGGGGACGCGCAATCGTTTTAAGAGTAAAATAAAGATTTTGTTAGGCGTGGACGGAAAAAGAAGACACTGGGGATGATGGCGCTCGCTATTGTTCATCATTCAACGATGCGCCAACACTTGGCAGTGGTGCAGAACTGGAGCAACAATTTGCACAGCAAAAACAAATATATAAAAAAATTAGTTCCAAAACAACACGAGTACTTCGTAATAGAAATGGAAAAGCGTAACTACAGAAAGTCTGCCGTTGTCTTGGCATAGGGGTAGCGCATTCTTCCAAAGATCTACGAATTCCCAGGTTCGAGAGAGGTTATTCTTCCTCTGTTCTATCTGGGAGATGTGTGAATATGCCCCATTGTGAAAAGGTATTGTGCAAGCGAGTGAATGATGCGTGAGTGGCAAACTCTCGTATCACTCTCTTCGTGCTGGAGTACCAAGGATATTCAAGTAGTGGAGTATTTGGTACTCCAGTATCAAGGGGAGTACCAAAGGGAATACCTTGACAACCAAGAAGAGTACTGAGTTCAATAGTATTCAGGGAGTACCAAGAGGAATTCCTGGGATGAACCCTTGGTACTGGAGTACTAACGGTACATCTCAGGGTACTCTTAGCCCAGGATGGCGCTGCTAAAACAAGTGACCCACCCTATCGGCTTAAATCGACTGTTTCCACAGCAGCGGGCTTGCTCATTGACAAGTACCATAAGAAGCAACAACACACACTCAACACAGAAAGTCTTAAAGGCTCATTCATTGTATAAAAAGGTTGATACAAGACACCTAAATGTGTACACACGATTTCAACATAAAAACTCAAGGAATAACCTAATTTATTCTTTAAGCAAAAGCCAGAGTCACATAGGTTGTAACAAATTTTCTATAAAGGAGACTTCCCAAATTAACTCTGGTTTTTATTTAATATTAAAATATAAAAATACTAACACCTAGAATCCTTAAGAAGTCAGCAACACTTACGATCCATCGAATGATATAATAGGAGACAAGATATAAAGAAGAAAAATTATTCAATAACAATAATGATGACAATAATAATAATGAAAAAAAAAAAAATGATGAAATCTACTATCGCAAATTTTCAAGTTATCCTGTGAGAACATTATTATATTTTAAGTCTTAGTCTTGTTTTGTCTGAGTTAATTTAAGTAAACCAGTTTAAACTGGTTAATGGTTTAAATTAAAATTATAATTTGGAAATCAAGTTATAATTTTAGTTGGCGATAAATCACCAAGCGTGACAACCATATGCATTATTTTCTAATAACTTAATTTTAATTAGCTGAAACAATTCCCGAACCAACAATCTATATCGATTAAGGAAAAAGTATCTTTTCTTGTTTGGTTCATTTCTAAAAAGCGTTACGCAAATTAGGTAATAACATTGTGATATCCAAGGGAAATAATAAACATCAGATAATAGATATTTCAAAAGCTATACTTTGAAAACCGACTCCAAAATAAAATACTGCCATTCATGCTTTACTCATTGCCGACGTGATTTCGAGCTTCAATTATTTGTTGCCTTCAATTGCTCAAAACTTTCTAATGAAAACAGGATCATGTTCTGACATGATTTAACCACTTGAGATATAAATTTATTTAACTTTCTAATTAAATGACGAATAATAATACGTTTCAAGTGACTTTTTTCATTTTAAATTATTTAATACTTTTTGCTTGATTACAGATTAATAATTAAAAATTCAATCATTCGATGCGCGTCTCAAACGTCATTGTAATTGAAGTGGATAAAATAAACCCTCGAATGGCGACATATAATTCTCTTAAAATGAAAACAAAAGCGGGCATCAAGATTGGATGCCTTGATTACACATCTAATCCTTTTTAACGACTGGTTGGAATGCTAGCATCTCAGCCATCTAGCTGTGCATTATTTGCAGTGTTCTGCAGAAAAAAGATGTTCGCTTCTTTTAAAGCCTTCTTCATGCTTTACTCATTGCCTACGTTATTTCGAGCTTTCAATTATTTGTTGCCTTCATTTACTCGAAACCTTCTAATGAAAACAAAATCGTATTATGATATAATTAAAAAAAAAAAACGAATGGCGGCATCTAATTCTTTTAAAACGAAAACAAAAGCGGGTATCAAGATTGGATGCCTTGATTACACATTTATTATAACGATTGGTCGGAATGCTCGCATCTCATCCATCCAGTTTTGCATTATTTGCTGTGTTCTGCAGAAAAAAAGACTTTCGCTTCTTTTATAAAGCCTTAAATATTCACTTTCAAGAGACGGAGGTCTGGAGGAAGACGGGTCTACCTTCATCCAATTTGGCTCCTCTTCTTATTACGTCATTACGCATCTCGTCCATTCAAAATAAAGCAAACAAAAGAGAAGACCAAGGATAGACAACACCCCCTTTCCCCCCAGATTATCTACTGGAGCGATCGCTCGCGTTTAAAATTACACAGCTTCGTGACTCCGGAGTCCCAACAAACATTTAATGCTCGCACATGGGTGCGCTACGTGCCGGGCCTCTTATCGGGTCGAGGGGGTCTTTTGTTTTATCGACACGGCCCATCTCGGAAATGAGCGCACGGAATGCAAGCCGTCTTTTCTTTTTTTATTCCCAAGGCAGAGACAACGCGTGTCTGCTGCAGCGTAATTGTAAGAAACAGGACCGCCGTGAGAATGCCAAGGCTGCATGCAACACCGGATGATGAGCTCGCCAGCCAGAAGATAAAGCTTCTCGAAATTATTAGCAAATGAACCCCTTCCTGCGAGATGGTTGAGGAAAATCGATGCGGTCCAGAAAGATTAACTACGCTGTCATTGATGAACTGTGGGATTGCGGTGCGAGATAAAGAATCACGTTTTAATTCTACACTGGTAAAGCCCTGGCAGTTAGAATGTATCTTAGAAGGAAAAACAAAGGCAGACATAATTCCGATAAGAGTTTGTAGCCGTAGAATGCAATCCAGACAAGGGGAATTTCAAAAGCGGACATTCTCAGAGGATCAGTGGTGGCGGGGTGGTCGGCTGTGAACAAGAAGAAGATTCTCAGAGGAACTTCCAACAAGGCTATTAACTAGATTTGTAGAAAAGAATGCGATAACAAGACGGAAACGTCGAAACATAGCAATACGTTTTTGTTATCGAGCAGTTGGTCACGATACAGTCTGCGATAGCAAAGACAGCAATTATGAAATGAATTCCATCGCCAACAGTTGACAATCCAGCGAATTAGCAAATTTTGCCGGATAGTTGAGGAAAATCGATGCGGTCCAAAAAGATGAACCGCGCTGGACTGTCGAATTGCGGTGCGACGTTTTAAATCTACACTGGTAAAGCACTGGCAGTTAGAATGTATCTAAAAGGAAAAACAAAGGCAGACGTCGTAATTTAGATAAGCAACTTAGACAAGGGGAATCTCGAAAGCGATCCTTCTCAGAGGAACTTCAACAAGGCTGTTAAATAGATGTGAAGAAAAGAATGCGATAACAAAACGGAAATGTCGAAACATAGCAATATGTTTTTGCTATCGAACTGCGATAGCAAAGAAGACAGCAATTATGAAATGAATTCAATGGCCAACAGATGACAATCTTGCCAATTATACATTATACTAGCTGGTACCCGGTGCGTTGTAGCCGCAGAAGAAATAATTTTGCAAATATCATTTGGAATTTGAAATATTTGCCTTGTTTCATTAGGAATTGTAATATATATTATTAGGTAAATGTAATATTTATTTTCTTATCGGAAATGAATACATTCATTGCAATTGAGTGATATATAAAAGAGAATCATAAATAATATTACTTCCGTTTTTTTAAAAACCTTATCATTCAAGAGCTTTAGGGTTGGCATATATATATTTATACTGTCTTCAGCAGAAATAAATAAGTTCAAGTAATAAGTTTCATCGCAATCAGATGAGTGGTACGGCAGCGCATCAGACAAACACTCATTTCTATTTAAATAGATTGCATACTTTTACTATGCCTATAACCAACCCGTAAGAGTGAGAAATAACTATTCAAAGTTTCATCGCAATCGGATGAGCGGTACACTTAAGTTTTAAGCAAACCCAAAACTTCCACCACTATGCGCGGAAAAACATTTTCATCGCTTATTTAAAACCTATCCCATAACGGACATTAATGAAACAGTGAAGTCATTGAAATAAATTTCAAGGAAAACGCACGTGTGGAAGGAATGAAGAAGTGTATCCAATCGATTCACTCAGGAACGACGATTCATTTTTTCAAGGGAATGTAAAAGATCTCCTTGACAGGGGTGGAGGACACATGCAGGGGAACGACGACAGCTGTGGAAGAAGCATCCTCTGGGGGCCGATTAGGTGCGACGAGCGTAAAAAAATTCTTATCAGCATCTTTCCATGCGCTGCTCCCCTCTTGTCAAGATCGAGGGGAAGGAGGGCAGATAAAAAAGTTCACGTAAGGATTGGCCTCCCCCTCGATAAGGGCTGGCAAAGGAAATATATATTTCATATTTAATAATGAGTTTTTAAAAAATGTGACTCCACAAGGAAGTCATTCGAAAGAGATTTATATCCATGCCTTGAAATATTTCTTAAGCTGCAGAATTCGGATGTACGTAACTGGATTGTCTGTAGAAAACAGTTACGAATGACGGTGTTTATAAATCTTAAATATTTGAAACTAGTGAGGAATAGAGGAATGTACAGCTTATATAGAGATAAAGTGTCTCTTATTTTCCTATTACTATTTCTTTGGGAATAATTTTCAATGACTACATATTCCTTTTTAAAAAAACGTATTATATATGAATATGTCAGAAAAAAATTCACTAAAGGAAAAATATAAAATACCAGCTGGTACACGGCGCGTTGCTGCGGCAGAAGAAATATTATTAGGAAATATCGTTTGAATTTGATAAAGTTATCTTGCTCAGTTAAGAATGATATTTATTTCCTTATCGACAATGAAAACATTCATTGACATGGAAGGATACACTGCGTGAAAAAAGTAGAAGGACAGTCATTTTTTTGTACATTTTGCTTTAATCTTACTGCTTTTTTAAAGAGGTTGTTTTGTTAATGTTTTAATTTAAGTTAGGTGAGAAATATTTTGCTACCTCTATTTAAGGTTGAGAATTCAATACTTAGCAACTTTTGGTGTGTGAAAAAAGTAGAAGGACACATCCGAAAAATTGATTTTGAAGCTGTTGGAAACCATAAAGGTTGGTGTACTCTTTTACTTTTAATAACTTTTTGTCAAGAATAAAGAATTTAGTTAGAAATTCATAGTTTTTATTGGTTTTAAAATGACCAGAGGAAAATCCTTAAGTGAGTTCCAGAAGGACCAAATAGTTGCCAATAAAAATGAAGGAAAAGGTGTAAGAGAGATTGCACCACAGCTACGTATCAGTCTTAATACTGTTTCGAATTTCATAAGAAACTCTGAGTGACAGAAGAAAAAAAAAGACGGAAAGGCCAAAAAAACTTACACAACATGATCAAAGAAAAATCATTCGTGAATTCAAAAATACAGGTGGAAGTGTCAACAAGGCTCAATGCCTACCAGGGATTACACATGTATCCGAAAGAGCTGTCTAGAACTATATAAAAAGCTCAAAAAAGTTCATCTTCAAAAAACGGAAGCACCATCCGAAGTGGAATGAAGGACACACTAAGCACCGACTGCAGTGGACCAAAGACTACATATACTGCAACTCTGAATGGACCTCAGTTGTATTTTCCGATGAGAAAAAGCTCAATTTGGATGGTCCAGACGGTTATCAGTACTATTGGCACTGTCTTGGTCATGGAGAAGAGGCTATTCTACTCGACAAATCGGAGGAGGTGGTCTAATGGTTTCGTTAGCAGTGGTTATGGAGGTAGAACAAATATAGTTTTTCTAAATGGTAGACAGAACCATCCACACTCTAAACTCAAATCTTCTTCCATATGGCCTTGAGTTAGGAGGAGGCGACTGGGTTTTCCAACAAGACGGAGCATCAAGTCAGGAAGCAAATGATGTTAAAAATTGTTTTGCAGCAAACAAAGTTCGTATTTTACAATGGCCTACCAAAAGTCCTGATCTCAACATTGTATAGAACTTATGGTCAATGATTGTACGTTGCGTTTACGGGGGAGGAAACAGTTTAAATCTGTAGCTAAACTGCAGAAATCATTAGAAAGTGTATGGGACAAATTTTGCCAAACAGAAATGCAATCTTTATATAATTCAATGCCCAACGGAATTTTTGAAGTAATTCGAGCCAATGGAAGAAGAATTCCATATTAATTAATATAGTACAACCATTTTTTTAGAAGTGTCCTTCTACTTTTTTCACAGATTGACATCGTCAAAACTGATTTTTTAAATTAAGTGTACTTTTTTTTAAATATGTCCTATTTCGTTTTATGTAGATACAGATATCTGCTTGTAAAAATTTTGTATGTAAAATAATTATTTAAAAAATGTTGTATTATTCATTTATTTAAAATAATCTATTGTCCTTCTACTTTTTTCATGCAGTGTATATATCAATAGCATTTATTCAATTTTTATACATTAGATTTGTGTATTCTTTTAGAACTGTAAAGCTTGGTGTTTCTTTCAAAATGATAATGAAAGAAACTACTTATTGTATCTCGTGACTCGTTTCGTATTCGCTCAAAATTCTCTAATTTAATTTTAGAAAAGGTGATTAAAATAATTTGTTTTTAAACTGATTAAAAATAGAAAATGTATTTATACCATAAAATCGTCCATATAGTTGAAAAGATAATTTTCTGAAAACTAAGATGGTAAAAAATTATTTGTACCATAATTTTTTCGGAAGACTGCAAAAAAACGCTAAATGTTTAGTTAAAATTTCCAACCTATAGGATTGGTGACCCTAATATTTACTCTATAATAAAACTATTATCTCAGAGAAAGACTTACATTGCATTTACGGACAATAGCTCAAAAATTTTAATGTCTATCTTGAATTTAGCATCTTTACTGATTTTGTTGTGTCTCTTTGGCCAGTTATTTGGGGGTTAATCCATGGTAAATAGATCTAAATTTTTTACATATATACTTTAGATTATTATATTATGCTTATAACCATTCCGTAAGTGCAAGAAATAAGTATTGGAAGTTTCATCGCGATCTGACGGCAGCGCATACGAGACAGACAGACAAACATTCATTTTTATTTACATAGATTAAAGAAAAATATGTTTATCTCCGTTTTGATGAACAGAATAATACAAAATTCTTATTAATCTAACGGAAATAAAAGGTGAAAATAGAAATTTAAAAATTTTGAAAGGAAGATTTCAAGATTTTCTCTTTATGATTAATTCACAACAGAGCTAATCACAGTCAGCAACAGCATGCTTCCCAAGAACTGTTCACATACTTAAGCAGCAGTGGCAGTTCATTTGTCCTTCGAAAATACAACTTCCTGATTTCCGATTCGCAAGATAGGCCTTGTTTTGATCTCTGAGCGTGAGAAAGTTCGTTAGCAATTATACTGCACATCGATCAGATAAGGGAATCGCTCTCGTCAAGCTCTTATCAGGTCCTGTTAAGTGCGATTGAGTTAATTAGTCAGAAATTATGTCTAATGAAGACCCTGTTCTTAAACGGGCCAATATCCATTATCGAAAGAGTGAAGTTATCTTGATTTTACAGTTTAATCTTGGGAATACAAGTTGTCGATACAGATAAAAATTAAAGTTCACTAGAGATTTTAATTCTATTTTTGATTTTCGAAAGTGAAAAAGAACAAGTTGGAGCAAATTTTAATAAAATTTATGCCTAATGAAGACTGCGTTCTTAAACGGGCCAATATCCATTATCGAAAGAGTGAAGTTATCTTGATTTTACAGTTTAATCTTAGCATAAAAATTGTCGATACAGATTAAATCTCTTCTGAACTTTAATTTTTAGTTCTGTTTTCGATTTTCGAACGTGAAAGAAGAATAAGTGGGAGCAAATTTTAATAAAAGTGCAAAGCAATACACAAACTAAGAGTTTAAAGCTCTTACAACTATGAACCGTATTTTTTCGAAAAACGTAGAATTTCGAATACACAAATCGGATAAGCACAGAATTAAAACAATAGATAAGATTAATAGATGGTTAGTTAATAGGTTAATAGATAAATCTTTATTTATGATGAATGTGTGTTGGCGCTCTACAGGCTAGATCATTCGATCTAGAGCAACCAAACTCGGCACACATGTACTTCGGAGAATGGAAATGACACAGCTGAAGGACTTCTTTTTAAGATTTCAATTATTAAAACTAAGCAAAATTATGGCATTTTTCTGCGATAGCATTCGAAAATATTACAATATAAAAATTATTAGAAGATCTTATAATGACAAAAAATTATTTCTCACCAATTTTTTTTAAGCATTAACATTTTTAGTTTAAATGTTTTTTAAAAGAATTAAAAATAAAAAGCATCCTTTCTAACAATATATTACGCACATAATAAAAATGAAATTTAAATCTCTACAGCACACATTCTTGTAAAAAAGTTAGCTTTTATCAACGAGTAGCAATTTTATTTACAAAAATTCATATTAAAAGATTATATTAATTCTTATTGCAATCTTAACTTAGAAGAATGTAATATAATCTCAGTAAAAAACGAAATAAACATAAAATTTGTTATTTTCTAGAAAGACAAGAGAAAAAAATTCACATGAA
Source organism: Argiope trifasciata (assembly GCA_026543055.1). Classification (NCBI taxonomy): domain Eukaryota; kingdom Metazoa; phylum Arthropoda; class Arachnida; order Araneae; family Araneidae; genus Argiope; species Argiope trifasciata. The sequence continues at coordinate 318,334 of JAPMOQ010008526.1, forward strand.
TCTTTATTATTAATTCAATAATTCTGTAATAATTAAGGTAAACATGGCAAGCACGTACGCAGGCACATACACCCACCATGAACCTAATTTCTAGTATTAGGTCAATACATCTAATAGGTAAAATTGTTAAATGGAGTAAACAATACAATTTTATGCAATTTGAGTCAATGAATGTTGATGAATTATCAGTTTTATATTTGTATACAGATCCTCGGTATATCTTAGATTTAGTAAAACATTTTTGAAAGATTGAGGTTTGAATTAAAACGAAAAGTTCACTCTATTGCGGCTAACACAGTGAATAATGAAAAGTTGAATATTATTATTCTATAAAAAAAAAATTGATTTTAAATAAGATCATTGATCATCTCGAACAAAATAAACCAACCGATCCTCTGAGTTTTCATCAACCTGATTTTCGCACAATATCAATGCATTTTTAAAAAAAATATAATGGTAGAAATAAAATAAAAAACTTATAAGAGGAATATTTTTTTAGGATGTAATTTCAATTTACAATAAGTTAAACATAATTCAAAATCAAACAGTACATGAATTGGATCGAATATGTATTATATAAATATATTTTCTAAACATCACCAAAATCAGAGTATTTCTTTTCATACTCCCCTAAAGATAATAAAAAATCATATAAAGCAATAGCAATAAAAATAATCGCTTTAGTCAATCAATTGTATAAAACTATCTAAAACACCGCTCAACAACTATCTAAAACACCGCTCAACAACTTATATATGCAAATTGCAACAAATATGATGCAATGTTATGTTAACCGCGAAAAAAAATTCAGAAAAAAAGGCAAACATACAATTATTTAAAAAGGGATACAAGAAATATTGTATTTAAATGAGTGTATAAATATCGAATTCTGAAATGTAACAACACAGTACACCTATTTTATCATGATGTAAGGCAAAATTAAGTAATTTATCGTACTACTTTCAAATATTAAGTATAGGTTTCACAATAATAAGTAGATAGTTCACAAGTATGAGAAAAATACTATGCAATGTTATGTTATGCAAGTTTTATTTCTTTTCTCAATTCCTCTTTTAAGTAAATGTATTCACTGTCGATAAGAAAACAAATATCATTATTCTTCCAATCATTCGCCATTAAACAAGACAACTATATCAAATTCCAATAAGGTTAATAAACAGCCGTCTTTCTCCCCACCTGCACACTCTCAAACAGTTGGAATGAAACGATCCATCTTTACCATCACATCCTTCAGAGTTTTGAGATGACCTGGTACCATAAGTGTTGTACATGAATTATTATTGACAATCTTCAAGCCCTGTCTTAAATCTGAGATCTCCATACGTTCCATTTACATAGTGGTAAACCGTACCCATTTCTCCACAAATGCATTTATTTTCCTGCTTTCTTCCAAATCTTTGAGAATATGCAGGAAATTTCCCATGTCCAGATATTATTGGGACTATGAGTGGATGTTACCTTATTTTAATTTCCGGATGAGGAATAAAGTCGAAAGTGAGTCTTCCTTTTTTGGACATATACCCTCTGTCAAACCATTGTAGTTTTATTTCTTCTCTCAATTCCCCTTTTAAACGAATGTATCCATTGCCGACAAGAAAATAAAAATCATTCTTCATTAAACAAGATAACTATTTCAAATTCCAGACGATATTTCCAAGATTATTTCTCCTGTGCCAGCAAGTAAATTTCCTTCACTCTGAGATCTCCATACATTCCATTCAGTAGAGGCAAACCGTACCCATTTCCCCACAAATGCAATTAAACAGAGACTGTCCACTTGAAGATGACAAACAAGCGCACCTCGGTGGAAACGCAAAACGCGTGCCAAATCAAGACCTGAAGCCTAAACGACGCCACATTTCACCTTTTGTCCGTCCGCACCGGCGGAAAAACCATTAGCGGACTGCGCACCGAACGGCCAGCCCCATTACCATAAAACCAAAGCATGAAATTCCCTATTAGCGTCCATTAAAGCGCCCGCTTCCTAATATTACATTTTCCGTTCGCTTTAATTTATCGGGGCGGAATAATGGCCCGGGGCTGAAGAAGTTGAATTTTTACGGCCACTCCGCCCCAAAGTGTAATAATCAGACGGGAGGCTATTTTCCATTTCCACCTTTTTCTCAATTTCGGGGAAACAGGAAAATGAGAGCCGGAAATTACGCCGGGCATCTCGGAAGCCCTTTTCTCTTACCTGGCCCCGCTTTATGAGGTTGCCCGGGCAGATGGGACCTAATGTCCCGGCAGAATTCCGGGCAACCAATGAAGTTTTATTAAAGCCCCGCTTTTCCCGCTAATGTTTTAAATAAAAATAAAGAAGATTAAAGGTTGGTGAGAGAGAAATGGCTTGCATTCCCTGCAGGGTAAAAATTTTCAGAATAGATCTACGAATAATGAATAGAAGAAATTTTGTTTGACTCGCTGTAAAACAAGTAACAGGAGAGGGAAATGACAGACTCAAAGTGTGTGTTTTCGATAAAATAAAATTTGTTTCATCCCTTCACGCTGCATGTAAGCAGAAAAATAACTCAAGAAGACGCTGAAAACAGAAATCCATTTCTCAACACTGGGACTGCGAGATCTTCAGCTCTTAGACAAGGAGGGAAAGGACCTTTCTGGTCCAGAGCACTTATCTGGTAAATTAGAGAAAGCCCAAAATCTTCTGGAGCACGAAATTAAGGAAAAATACTATAATTTTTATTTTAAGTCTAATTTAATATAATGATTGTGTACAACGTCAAAGATGCTTTTTAAGAGAAGAACATATTTTCAGTGTGATATCGAGCAAAATTACACAACAAATGATTTCAAAGTAATAATAGAAAGTATAACATTCGCACCATTTTTCAATAATTCAGTTTAAAAAAAATCTATTCAAATTAGCCCAATTCTTAAGATGAGGAAGTGCAAGATTTTATCGTCTAAAAATAACTTTCGAACTTCACAATAAGTTTCTGTTATCTTATGGAAACTTGCCGATAACTTTCCATCTCAGTCTGATGATTTAAAATTATTCATGAATAAAATAAAGAGATGTTACAAAAATTAAAAAATATATATTGGAATTTACGTACCCAAATGAAGCCCCAAGTTGAATGTTATTTTAAAAGCCATTAGCGATCGATTGCTCTGACAAATTGCAAGATTCGAAAATAAAAAATGATTACTTACAAATTTATAAAATATTTAGTTACAAAATATGATGAGTAACATTTAGTAAAAATATATATTTCATTTCATTGGGTTAAAAATTTAAGAAAAATAGTTTGTTGAAAAACTGACTACAATGAAAAATTTAAAGTATAAAAATCATCGCTTTTAAAATAATGATACATATATTATAGTTGCTTCATGAATAAATGTGCGAATAGAAATTGAAGATCAAAAGCTATAAGAAATAGAGTCCAGTGCAAGTTTACAACAATTTTCCTACACTCACTATCCATTTTTCTATACAAAAATTCTTACATTTCGTTATGAACAAAGTGAACTTATGAGCAGCTATCTACAATCTTTAAATTTCCATGCGAAATATTAGTTTCAAAGGTAATATCAATCTAAGAAATACTTGATAATTACCGAAAATATAAAATTTCAATAACACATATTATTAATCAGCTTTTAATTAAATCTAATTACGAATTTCATTCAGTTTTTTTTCTCTCACTAGCAGGTTCAATATTAAGCACATCACAAATTAATTATGTGCTGATAAACAACATTAGTATAAAAATGTACCAAATATACTCTTTTTCAAAAAAATCGTTTTTGCAAACGTACAAGAACGATTTACAGATATTAAATAATGATTTTTAGTGGTAAAATTACTTTAGCAAAAATCATTTTTGCAAGCAGATATCAGTACAAGAATGATTTACAGATATTAAAAAATGATTCTTAATGGTAAAAGCATAAAAAAATCTCGTTTTTTCCCCTATTACTGGAGTGGCAAATATGTCAAAATACTTTGTAGCAATAGGCAGATAAAAATGAAATGCCAATACTAATATACATAGACTTCAGCAAAGATCATTTTTACAAACAGACATCAGTACAAGAATAATTTACAAATATTAAAAAATGATTCTTAGCGGTAAAAGGACTTCAGCAAAAATCATTTTCGCAAACAGCCATCAGTACCAGAATGATTTACAGATATTAAAACATGATTTTTAGAGATAAAAGAATTTCAGCAAAAATCATTTTTACAAAAAACCATCAGTATAAGAAAGATTTATACAGGTATTAAAAATGATTCTTAGAAGTAAAAGGACTTCAGCACAAACAAATCTCACCCTCCCCCCCCATTACTGGAGTAGCAAGTCCCTGAAAAAACTTTATTGCAATAGGCAGATAAAAATGAATGCCAATACTTTAAAAGCCGGAATTGATATACAGATATTCAAATATGATTCTTAAAAGGACTTCATGAGTGGTAAAATCACTTCAAAAAATCTTTTTTGCAAACAGCCATCAGTACAGAAAAGATTTACAGATATTAAAAAATGATTTTCAGTGGTAAAAGGGCTACAGTAAATAAAATGAATTATTTTTTTGTCTTTCTATTAGTGGGCTGATAAGTCCGTGAAAATATTTTGATGCAAAAATGAAATGCAGGTAAAAATGAAATGCCAATACTTTAAACCAGAAACTGAAAGCAACAAGATATCAATTAATGTTTTAATATGTTCGGTGTTTATGATTCATTCAGATTGAATGTTATAAAACAGACATTTTTCTGTTGCAACGGATATATCTGAATCAGATATGATCATCTCATCATGACTATTCATTTCATCGCTGTCGTATCTGGTGAGTCGCTTGTTTATTTTGTTGGGCTGAGTGCCGAAAAGATTCCCGATTCTCAAAACAAGAAGCACCGGATCAGATGACTGCTCGGCATTGCTTCTTTTTTTATTTTTATGACGTTGTACTAAGTGGTAAATGAAGAGGATATCATCATTTTTGATCCCTCATTCACTAGTTTTAAAGCCTGATTATGAAGAGCTGATGACTTCAATGGATCGATCAAGCAATGTTTGGCATATCTCGAAGATAGTACAACGAACCCAATGCTTTTTCTTAGAATCTATCTGGCGATAACGAAATATGTCAAATCAATCGAAACTTAATAATGTTAAAACAATCGATTTAAACTCAGGTAGGTTAAATTATATTCAAAAGGAAAAACCATTTTAAAAATTCCAGATTAAATATTATAATTAAGAAATTTTATAAAAAGCAAGATGGCTGATGTTTTGTTTTGTTTTCAAACATCATTCAACTATTCTTTGTTTGAACTCAAAAATCTTATTTCACCAGCGAATGTGGTCTTCCAAGTTATACAGCTGGACAAACACACGATTTTGGTTCGAGCTCAGATTAAAAACGATTATTCACAAGTGAACTAAATAATTTAATTTTTGTCATTTAACCTAATTATGAATGATAAATCGCAAGTTTGGAGTTGGGGAAAGCGGAATAAAAATTGAATATTACAAAGCATCAAATAAAAAATAAAAAAACGCATTTTTAAATTCCTATTTTGTCTTCGAGAAAAACACATTTCAAGACTAATATTTACTCGTAAGTGCAAAATTTTGCAAACATTTTCCAAAGCTTTAAATAAAAATCCCTATTTTTATACAAAACGCAGTAAAATATTTCGCATAAAAAAGAAAAAAAAACGTGATGAAATCTTATGCGAATTCCAGCACCCAGTAGAAAATATGATTTCTTAAAAGCCAAATTATATATATATCGCTAACTTCACAATCATATTTTTTCAAATAACTGAATATTTACTAAAAACCAGAATCTACCTTTGTTATCTTGATATCCAAACCGGCTCTCCGACAGGCACACAACGATATTCCAAAAAAGCATTAATATCCAAAGCGAACCACAGATCCGAGAGCGACACACAGGCATCTCGCCCCACAATCCACTCGCGAACAGCAAGCCAAGACGATGCGAGCACTCAGTCCTTGCGACTGCTTCCTCCCATAGCTCGCACGGTTCTGGCAGTTCCTCCGCTCAGACCACGTGGTTCAGAGGCCACCCACCTCGCACCCCCATCTCCCCCTCCCTTCAGGAACCCGACTGCCGTAAGTCAGTCATCGGAAAGGGATATGCTATGAGGCAGGGCGTTGATTAGTTTATGGTCTTTCTTTAGCTCCAGCCTTAATCCCGGACAAGTCATAAAAATGAGTCACACCACGTGCTGCAGCGTGACTTGTCCAGGGTGATTTCCTTAAACCGAGGGGTCCCACCCCCCTCCCCGAGCTTTGATATTATTTTAATTTCTGGGAGAACAAAACAGGAAATGTCGCGAGTAACAGCTGATGGGGGGATGGATAGATCGGTGTTTGTGGGATTGGCGAAACAGTTTGCTCCCTCCTCTGTGGGTAGAAGTTATCGTATTTCGATCTGTCCGCAAGGAAGGCATCTCATTTATTCCTCGTTCCTAAATGTGGGTTCACGCGTATGGAAGGATTGTGCACATTCTGATGAAATGTTCGTTACTTCAATTTCCAATGTGCTGTAGAAAGATTGTGAACATTCTGATGAAATGTTCGTTACTTCAAATCACAAATGTGATATAGAAGGATTGTGCACATTCAGATGAAATATTCATCAAATTCCAATGTGTTGTAGGAGAATTGTACACATTCTAATGAAATGCTCGTTACTTCAAAATTCCAAATGTGCTGAGGAAGGTTGTGCACATTCAGATGCAATATTAAACATTGGTTACTTCAAATTCCAATGTGCTGTAGAAAGATTGTGCACATTCTAATGAAATATTCGTTATTTCAAAATTCCAATGTGATGTAGAAGAATTGTGCACATTCTGATGAAAGGTTCCTTACTTCAAATTCCAAATGTGCTGTAGAAGGATTGCGCACATCCTGATAAAATGTTTTTTACTTCAAATTCCAAATGGCATTTCCAACAAAAGTTTTGCGTGGTTGGCACTTTCAGCATCGTATAAATATAAATGCTTAAAAAAACCGGAATGTGAACTTAAAGTGAAATATTAAATTTTAAAAAATCTTATGGCAAGAGAATGTTATACAGTTATAATAAATCTATAATTATGACAACAGAGTGTGCGGTTATATTTTTTTGAATTTTTGAGTGTGTTTTGGGAAGAGCAGAACAATAGAGAGATGCTGCAGCTGAAATAATTCAGAAATTTAGCTAATTTATATTAAGCATACCTAATTTTCGAGTAATTTTTATAAAGATCATATTTCCGCTTAAAAGCTATATAAATTACTAGTTGATTTCCGGATGAGAATGTAATACAAAAAATAAATGACACAACATTTTCCATTACTTGTTAAACTGGGATCAGAATACAATACAGAAATAAATTATGCTCCAAGACAGAAATGTATAAATCGTACATAAAATAAAATGTGACAGAAAACTTTTTTTTAAAGAGATTTTCTTTTTGTGTTTTTCATAAAATATTTCGTCTTTTTCTCCTTACCTACGACGAGAAGCTGATTAGTTAGCACTCATATTATTTTTGTGTCAAGTTAATTGGCAAAATTTAAAATTTTTTACATTTTGCTCTGTTTATTTGCGGAACTTGAATTCACTTCTATGCAATACCATCGCATTAATCTAAAAGGAAGTATGTCTCCATACAAAAATCAAATCTTAAGAACATAAGATTCTATTATCGAAAATTTGAACTTACAGTTGTACAACACCTTTATCTATCCAATACAAGCATTAGAGTTATCAATAAAAGAGATCAAGATAGAGCCGATAAATAAATTTATAAATAAAAAAAGCCAATTCAATATGAAATAAATAGGATACATAAACTACTAATATTTGCCAATATTAGCAGTTTGATTTGCGTAATTTTGTTTATAACAATTAGTATTAACCCATTAAAGGCGGGGGATCTTGACGAAAGTATGCTAGGTAACGCGGATCAAATCGTAGTACTTAATGTGTGAATAAGCACTGGTGTATTTTGCTGAACTTTTGTTTCACTAATAAACAACAATTCATGAAAATTCAACGAATAAAATTTTTCTTGATAAAAAAAAGGATGAAATTTAATTTTTAAAGATTACTAGCACATACTTACATTTAAAATATAATAAATATTTAACAAACAAACAAAACAAAAAATGGAATAAAAATGCTATAGTAAATTTGATTTAAAAACAAAAAAAGAGTGTGATCATTTCGATTTATAATTAAGTACTTCGAAACCAGCGATTGCAATCTTATCAACGATACTAAAGGAAGTGATTTCACGGCGATTATCCAACAATGAAACACAGTCACCGATTCGTTTCCCCAGCTGACTTATCAATGACGGCCCTTTGTTATCTTAACGAGAAATTTAGCTATTGGAAACCACACAAAGGCGCAGAAGAATCATGCACTGATAAACGAGTCCAGTACATCCATTCCCTCCTTCCACAGCGACCCAGGTGGAAATATTTTAAGAATTTCACCCATCAAAGCAACCGGCCTTAATAGATACCAGCCAAGTTTTGAGGAGTGTATCTTTCCGCGAATCCTTGGGGCACAAGATTTATGGTAGTTAACCCTACCAGAGAGGGGGATAATAATGGAGATCTGTATGATTAACCACAAACGTTCAGATAACAAGGAGTCAACAAGGAGAAACAAAGTGATTTATGGGAGTCGCAAATAGTTAGCTGCCACAACAAGTAAAAGCAAGAATCAAATTTCGAGAAAGAGTTGTGAAGATGGACAACCCCTGTAGCTTCCGAAGAATATTCATTCATTTCAGGAGTTGAAAATGGGTGGTTGGAGACCATTATGTCTTCATAATTGGAAAAGTTTCGAAAAGTGGGTGTTAACAGAAAAAAATGGGGAGGGTATAAGCGGTGGTGAAAGAATTGCTTAAAATGGCAACTAGCTACATGCAGGCGATTTCCTTCAAAATCCGCAGTTTTCTTTAATAATAGTTTACATTCCCATTCAAATATTCATGCCGAAACTGAATTCAATCAAACTTCGCTTATGCAGACGCAGGAAAAAATAAATGAGCATTACCCAATTGCATTGAACGACAAAACAATTGATGAATCATACATTCGCACCGACTGGACTTTCTACGATTACTACTTGTTACTTGTACTTACTACTTTCTACTTCTTACGATTTCTAACTCCCGTTAAAGAAACATTGACAAAATATTTCAGAAATAGCGCTAACAAAATAAATATTGTGTCTCATGACACAGTTAAGAAGTATCGCTTCTTCGATAGTAACATTGTTTGCAATTACTATTCCGCACATTTAAATTTGTTCTTAGAAGTATTTTTATTATTTTGATAGTGTATCAGAAAGTGTTCAATTAAAGACCAATCCTGATTAACAAGAGAAACGAGTAAAGACTGAAAACAATTCATTTACTGAAGGAACATATTTTATTAAATGCGTTTTACTGTTTTTTATTTATCAGAATTAAAGCTAATCTTTCTAATCTAGAGGGAAAAAAATTTCTCACAAATGTTACTCAATTAGTATTACAGAAATTACAAGTATTAGTATTACAATCATGGCAAGACTTCGCACAGGCCACTTTAAAGACATGAAAATAGTACGGGATAATACTAGATCCTGCTCCATTTACAAGCAGTGCCCCTTGTCACAATGAAGTCCAGAACCCATTTTCAACTGTCTTGCCATTACTGCTGCCATCTTTGGACTCTTCGGCCCTCTTTCGAGAGAAGATGTTCTGTACAGTCTTCAGGTTCCGAGGCTCGCTGAACTCGTCGAGAGACATTTTTGATTTTTTTAAAAAAATTATCTATACAAAACGACAACAAAAACATTAAAGAAGTGATCTATTTCGCTTTTTCCAACAGCATTACACAGACGTCAAGGACAATAGATAGGAGTTTATTCTATGCTTCGAATGCAAATAGGTTGTTAATAATATGACCAGGAAAAGCTTTGGACCCAAGAAGGAATCCAAATGGTGTGGGGGTAGGCCTAGTCGGAGGCGGGGGACTAATAAAGGCTCCCTTTATTGCCTCTAATAACTCACGGAAGACAGTACATATGACTAATTACGAGGCCATCCATCACGAGGGAAACTACTAACCACGAAGGACCCCGGTGCCCATATAAGTATGTGCAGGTACTTAGTAGGCTAGAAAGGATGAGTAATTTAGGCACTTTATTACACCGCTATGTAATGGGGATCGCTAGGGTGCATGCAATTTAACAATATTTTAACATCCTCAGCTTGAAATGTGAGTTAGTAATATGTTTGTAATATATACTTGTTGTTGTTGTATACAGCCGACCACCCCACCAACACAGAACGAAGCAGTATCGACAGGATTTGTTGTGGTCGACTGCTGTAATATATACTCATAAGAATTAATCTGTTTTAACTTTATATATATATTTCAATCACATGATAAAAATTGCAATCATAAATTGAAAGGCTAATATATTTAATAAATTTTGGTGCATTTGAATTTGAAATTATAAAATCTATCAATGATTCTAACAACTGTTTTTTTTTTTTTGCTTCACATTCAAACTTTTGCGGTTTTATAATTATGTTCATATTATGCACGCTTCTGTTAGGGATCAATACTAACACTTCGATCAGCAAGCTATTAAACACAAACCATCCCCCTGTACGCTTTTCATCAGCAAGAAAATAATTTCCAGCACAAAGGATCTGATATACCCTGAAAAATAATCAAATTCAAGGCAACATATTTTATACAAAATGCCATGTAACTCATTCTAAAAATTCAGGACCGAGTTAAAACCATATTTATGAGGGATATACTATCATTTGAACTAAAAATTAGAAAACGTACGTCAGCTAACAAATGGCACCAGAAAACCAACTTCACATAGCAAAAAAAACTAAGACGTTGAATGCCAGGGTAATTTTCAGATATCTGGCCTAAAATGACACTCACTAACTTGAACTCATTTTTATAATTATATTTTTTGTTCGTTTTTTAATAAATTTTCTGTTCATGCAAGCCAGCATTGATATTTTTGTTCTTTTCCCAGAAGCCATCCATCGATATAAACACTGATATACCACGAGTTTATTCGTAACTGCACAAAAATGGCAAGTAAACACAGTAAGAGATTACTCGTAATTGGCGTCCTATTAAAGGACTCAATAAACGAGTCACTTCGTAGTTGGCAGTCAACGTGTTAACACGTTCACTGTCACTACCCACGCCTGATATCATGACCCTGTATCTAATGAGATGACACTTTCTTTGGCATCTTTTAACTGTAGTATAGAAGGTGTCATCTAATAACATAGGTGGTTTGGTCCCGGAAAAGAAAGCAATCAACGAGCAGTCTCTTAGCTGGCAGTCATCGCGTGAAGTATAAAACAATTCGAAAAGATCGAAGAAGCTATCCTTACTCCGCAGAAATCAAGGTGTGTTTGACATTAAACGCTCTTCGCACAACGAGTTCCTCCAAACATCATTAGCAAAGAATCCACAATCTACCTCGAGAGGTAGCAAAACTTTTAAAAATTACGACATTTCGGAGATCCGATAAAAGCGCGTGCTTCAAAATTCGATTTGGCGAGAATGGCAAGCAAACGGAACTGAGCCGAGTAAAACAAACATTCCTCGATCAAAGGTCCTCCTCGATGCAGCGCCAAGATAATTCCTTCCTCTTCCGAGACGTAATGGATTTTAGAGGGAGTCAACACGAAAACTTTATCTCTCCCAATAGTTTCCCTCATATCCTTGAGAGAAATAAAATATTGATAGTGGCTGTTTCGTGAGTGGCGTTGCCGAAGACAGAGGCCCCCAAACTCAAGAAAGACGCTTCCAAATAGAATTGTTTCTCCGCAAAATCACGTTTTATCTTGAAGGGGTGACTCAGGAAGTAAGCATTTCCCGGTAACCCAGGCCGCAGCAAGATAGCCATTATCGTGCATAATGCACGATGATAAGTCGTTAATCTAGACAAGTACCAGAGAGCACATTTTTTAATGGCCATTTTGTAGCGCAGAGCAAAGAAGCACAAAAATGACTTTTATTAAGTTGGAGGTGGAATTGCATTTGGAAGACATCGTAAAAGACAAGACAGAAATGTGTCGGAGAATCGAGTCGCCAATGAGTAGAGTTGAAAAGAATGTCCTTTTCTAGTGTTAAAGAATGAATAGAAAACGTGTTTCTCGGGTATAAGCAAATAATTTGGGGATAGAAAGACGGAGGAAGATACTTCTGAAATTTTAAAGCAATAAGAAACTAACATTTTTTTAAAATTGATGTGGACGACAGGTTACACAAATTTTGGTTGACATACAAATTTCGCTTTTTAGAATTGTATAGGATTGGTCCATAATTATCAGGCATTTCTTTGATGTACTATATTTTAATAAGGTATTATTATTATTTTTTTAAAGAACGCAATCTAGAGTTATTTCGTGGTTGGCGATCAACGTGTTAATATATTCGCTGCCACTACCTTCACCTGATTTCAAGACCATCTATCTCATGAGATGACCCCTACTTTGCTACCTTTTAACTGTAGTGGAGAAGGTGTCATCAAGTAACATAGACGGCTTGGTCCCAGAAAACAAAGCAATCGACGAGTCATCTCGTAGTTGGCAGTCAACGTGTCAAGTAAAAACTGTCTACTGAGAGTAAAAATATATCTCAAAATGAGATCCACATATTAAAATCTTTTTCTTCTTCTTCTTATTATTTTATACAGCAATTTAATAATATGTTTAGCAGCTTATTAAGAATGGTTCAAAAATATAACAAATAGACTTTAGATTCAACCATTTAACGCAGGCAGGATTGTTGGTTTGGTCCTAGAAAAGAATGTAATTTAACGAGTTATTTCGTAGTTGGCAGCCAACGAGTTAAAAGAGACGAAAAACAGTCAGTCCATGGAACACCCCTTTGATTCCTCCATTGTGCTCAAGCTTTGTTACAGTCTGCTTCGATTGGAGGGACGCACAAAGGAGAGAGAGGTTGGCGGCTTTGTAACAGATCCACGCAATATGTGGAGGGGAGGGATGACAGAACATAATGAGGGGGTGATTCATTAACGCGGAGTGCCAGCCGTTTCATAATTACGAATTTAAAGTCATAAGTCTTATTCCCCACGGTCGAAGACGATGTTGGAACAAGCATTTTCGTTGCGTTCTATAAAATGCATTTTAATGTTAAAAGTCCAGGCCGCATTTTCATGCAAAATGCGAGGGGGGGGGAGGAGGGTGCAGTAACGATGGCGACGTCGATGCTAATGCGCAGATATTACCATATTTTGTTGCCGGAAAGCAGTGTTTTCCCAGTTTCCAGCGATTTTAAATTCAGCCCTCTGGTTAGTCAACTGCTAAAAGGTGCGGAAGAGAGGGAATTTCAGAGGAATGGTCAATATTAATTTTACAGTTGAAAAGATAGCAACGCGGCGTGAAGGCATATTTCATTTTGTTATGCATGGATGTGAACTGCCTAGTATTAAGCAAGAGAAAGAAGGCATAGCGAAAACGTGGTGATTCATATTGCTTTTTCAAGATATTAAAGTTGTCAAGTAGATGAAATGGCGTGGTTGGTTATTTTCAATTTGCTATTTCATTATAATTAGTTCTGAGTTATTAGATTGAAACAAATTCCAAAAAGGACCTAATTTTTTTTTTTTTTTACGGAATCCATAATTAACTAGAATATTAATATATTATTTGGAATTCTAATCCCTTTTCTGATCAGTGGACTAAAACATAGTATATTTACAGTTTTCTCTAAAAGAATTTAAAAAATAAAGCAATAATTTGAAACAGTTAAACAGTTATGAAGTACCGGGTATATATATAAGAAAAAAACTTGTTGACTCACGAAAAAGGTTTTAATTATTTTAATGCTTTAATGGTTATATATATATATAACCATAAAATAATTAAAACCTATTTCCTGAGTCAACAAATTTTTTTTCTATTGGTTCTAGTTTTGATTCTGTTGGGTTCCTTTTTGCTTGGCTTATTTTGTTTGTTTATATCTATATTTTTATAGTTTATTTTATTTTTTTATTACTATATGCTTGATACAGAAACAAATAATATATATTAAATAATTCATAAAACTAGAAATGTTCCTTATTTTGTATTGACGGGAAGCTTCAATGTCTTAAAATGCAATGCTATATTGACTTTAATATAACAAAAGGCCAACAGGAGATGCATGCTGTATTTCTATCAACAATATAGATTTTTTATACACAATGAAATTGAAAATTTCCAGATAAAATAAAATCTTTAAATTAATTGAATTATTAAAACTCAATATTAAATTCAATGGAATTATTAAAAATAAACAGCGAAAAGAAAAAGTTGGGAACAAATATTCGCATATATATGGTTATTTTTTTGTTTACAATATTGGGATTAAGCTATTTTTTTAAACAGTAATTAGACTTCAAGCACAATTATGATTAACCCTTTAAAGGCGGGAGTCGTAGTACTACGATTTGATCCGCGTTTGCTAGCATACTTTCGTCAAAATCCCCCGCCTTTCATGTGTTAAGATATGAAAAGTATTTCAAATAAGGTCACGAAATTTAACACTAAACTTCTTTTTATTCAACAGGCATAGAAAGAAAAAGCATTTGTGATTTGCTTAAAATCTAATAAAAGTCGCTAACGAGAAATGAGACTTAAAAAAAAATACTTAACTTCTTTGAAAGAATTAAAAATAATAATTTAAAAAAAACTGTTATGATATGCATCTGTATAACATATATTAAACAGAGAATGTAAGTAAAAATAAGCAAAAGAAAAGAAAATTAGTATTTATCTAAAAAAAATATTTTCAACCGAATTTCCTATTGGTGTCATCCATTAATCTTCAGCCCCAAGTAGTTTTTATTAATTTCACTTCAGTTATAACCAACTGGTCCTTTATTTTCTTATTCATATTTCAATGTTCCTACAATACTTTTTGAAGGAAGGCGTTTTTGTCCCTTTATTAAAGAGAAGAAAAATGAGTTTAAAAAGTTTAAGTGAGTTCATTTTCATTCAAACAGAATAACATTTGATATGAAGCATTGTTTCCACAGGCATATTAACAAAGAATATAACTGGAAGATTATGTCAAAAAGACAGATAAAAAAATTAGTTCTTTTCTGCAATTTTTCTTATCAAAATCCATTTTTTTCCTTCACCCCCTCTTCACATATATAATCCAGCGGATGGGTGGGGTAAAAAACCCCTCAATTGTGACACGGAGAAGCGTAATAAATTGTCAATGGGGTGAGAGGATGGCGTTTAATCTTAGGGCGTCGCATCCAAACCAAACAAGGTTGTTACTCCCCCCCTCCCCAAAAAAAACCCCGGGAGACGTTTATACGAATAAAGCTTATTAGAAATAGCCTCTTTTGTCCAGCATAAGTACGGTAAGATTTACATTTTCTCCCTTCTAAAGAAAAATACAAAGGACAGACAGCGGTTAAAAAAATGTGGAGTTGGCGTGTTTTTTTTCGGTCGTTTTTTCTTCTACTCTTTCCCTTCCTTCCTTCCTTTCTAGTTTTTTTTCCTTCCTTTTTTTTTTCTTTTCTTCGCCAACCGTCACTCTTCAAAGAAATGCGTTTAAAGGTGGGCAACTATTTCAAGAAGGTCAGAGGCATTACCCCCGGCCAAGACGCCAATTGTCCACACACACACACGCACGCATGAAGAGGTAAAAAAGTATCTACATGTAATGCCTCTCCTTTCACCCCTTTTAGAGGGAGGGAGGGGGATTGATAGAGCATTCACACTATTACCAAAAAGAAAGAGCGAAAATCATAAAAAGCTTGAACAAATCAAGTTGCAGACTGAATTTAGATGTTGTAGCAGCCTGGACGTTGGAAAGGAGGACTCACTGACTACCTGCTGCGTACACAAGCGTGCTTGCTCCTTTCAGAGTTGAAAGCATTCTTTAATGTGGAAAATACGAATGAAAAAATTTTAGGCACCGCATTTTTTTTTAATTATTAGTTTTTGGTAATCGCTAACTAATATTTCAATTCTGAAATGTAAGCAAAGAGAAAAAGAAAATTCACAATTCCTTTTCAAAAGCAAATACATTTTTATTTACAGGAAATTGATACCGAAAATAAGTTTACTAACATTTTGCTGACCGGTGACGAGATCACTCGTCTTTTCGTACCCAAACGTTGCTGATCAATGACGAGTTAATTCGTCTATTCATACCCAAACGTTGCTGACCGGTGACGAGTTCACTCGTCTTTTCGTATTCAAACGTTGCTGAACGATGACGAGTTAATTCGTCTCTTCGTACACAAACGTTGTTGACCAGTGACGAGTTAATTCGTCTATTCATACCCAAACATTGCTGACCGGTGACGAGTTAATTCGTCTATTCATACCCAAACGTTGCTGACTGGTGACGAGTTCACTCGTTATTGCACTCGCATTATCCATTTCAATTTATGACACCAAGGGTGATACAGAATATCGGAATAATGCGACATTTTGTCTTCCCGTCTCATTGAATGAGTGACATATTTTTGAAAAAGTTTAGCAGAATAAATCTTCGACGCATTTCATTTTTTCGATAAATAAAAATATTTTTCAGGTAGGTGAGTATCTTATTTTTACTTCAGTCCAATTATTTTTTTTATTGTTTCTATTTTGTTTAGACATATTTTTTTAATATAAAAATATGTCCAAAGTTTCATTTCATTTCATTTAGGATAAATAAAATGCATTGGAGTTTATTGAGAACATTTTACTCCCATATTCTTTAACAAAATAATAGCCGGTGACATGACATAAGTTTCTACGTAAAATCCCGGCCAACAAAGTGTTAAATATATAATGTACTTTTAACAAAATTAGACATATTTCTAAGACAGAGAAAAGGGATTTTGAATTGGACAGTTTAGTTTAGTTATATTAACGTCCCGTTGTAAAGCAACACGAGGGCTATATTAGGACGGACCTCGTCATTTTGAACCACGGTCAGATGACGAGGACGACACCTGAATGGCACTCCCTCCCCTCCCCCCCACCACACCACACCAGCGGAAGGACGTTTGGCCTGACAGATTTAACGTGCAAGAGACCCCCCCCCCTCATACGACAGTTCTTCGGTGGAATCGGGTCTCGAACCTGAAACCCTCCGGTTCCGAAGCCGAGACCTTAACACCAGGCCACCGCGGGCCCTTGAATTGGAGAGAACATCGCTTTCATCTTTTAACACACACCCTGTATAGAAATGCATTTCTTAAGAGTAACCAGAAAATATAAGCGTTCGTTACTTGTCTAAGCAATGAATTTATTTGTTATAAAATTAAGCATTAAAAAGAGCTCTCACGATAGAATAGTAAGAAGCGTACAAACACTTGAATAACTGGAATGGACGAAAGAAACCACTTGGTTAAACGAAGCCACACTTGTGAAATACATGTTAAGAATTTACCCCATTCGCTGCCACTGACGCGCCTGTGCATTTCAAATAGGATGTCATTGTACCAAACCATCTATGCTATTAGATGACACCTCCTCTTCTACAGTCGAAAGATAGCAAAGAAGGGGGCATCTCATTAGATAGTTGGTCCTGATATCAGGCGAGGGTGGTGGCAGTGAGAGTTAAACATAACTTATAGCTGATGGTTCGAAATCGACACACGAAGGTACGTATTGAGGACTGGAGAACTAATCGGCTATTTCTGTCTCCTCAATCATTTTTTTTCAAATTAAAAAAATTCAATTTCAATGAAATTTACCAAATAACTATACGGACATTGTTAAACGAGATGTATTATATAACGGCTTATGATTCAGCCGTTTGATATTAGAGTTACTACAGTGAAATGAGTGACAAATAAAGTCACTAAAGATTGGGTCCGACCAAAGGAAAATTTAAGTTAAACAAAATTCATTAAGGAAATAAAATGAAACGTAGTATGAACAAATTACCGACATGATGAAACCTTTCTACAAAGACGGTCATTACAGGACCTGATATCACCACCGAACCATATTGCAAACATGATGAACTATATTTATATCATGTCCTTAATCTTACATTTGCATATCAGACCAAATAAACGTCAAGATATCATCAGAAAATAACTTATGTTTAATGTCAAGTGAAGTGATTTACTTTGAATAAAGATGCACAATGGCAGGTTTAAAATGCATTGCATCCTTTTGGAATAAAGTAGGAGAGACATACGAAGTTAGAATCTTAATGCTGAAATTTCCAAACAGACATGAAATTAGATTAGAAGTTTTAGAAACTGTTTTCAAATCGACAGAGGCAGATTCTTTTTTAAAGTCTCAGTAACATCGGATAAAATTGTCTGACATAGGCATGACATTTAAAAAATAAAAAAATAAATTTTCATATTTTTACTAAAGTTTTTTTTTTTTGGGGGGGGAGCGACTAAAAGTGCGTCTGGGTGAGAGCTTTTTCGCTCACCTAGAGGCCCCAATGCGATGAAAAATTGAAAAATATCTCATGAAATATTTTAAAAGGTGACACAAGAGGCAAAGATGCATTTGCAACCACCTGTAAATAATATCCATTACAGCGAAACAAAGCACGAACATAAAGACAGAAACGCTCTTACGTGCTGTCAATTAATGTTATATTATTATTACAACAGTTCTAGAGCACACAAAACATAATTCTTGTGATCCTCCGAAACAAAATCTGGCAGACGATTTCCTTTCAGAAGGAAGGGGGGGGGACAGATGATTAATTGAGCAGACCCCGACGATGACACCGCGCCGTTGTTTCGTCTGCAGTTCCATTCCGTGCCGAAACGGAAAATTATAGATGCGAAGAAAACGAGACGGAAAAAAAAAAAAAATCATATTTCTTTGATTCCTTCCTTTGTGGAAATGGTCACCAGGATAAGTTTTTTTAAAAGCCAGTCCTCCCCTATTCTATTCGAGAGAGACAGTGACATTACAGGCGAGATAATAAGTAGTTAAGTGTGGCGTTCCTAGTTCTTTCATGACTACCAAACTAAGATTTTTGTTCGAAGTAGCCTTGTCTTCTTTTGTCTTCCCTCTATTCGGATGCAGTTTTCTCCCCCCCCCCCCTTCTTTGGGTGCAAAAGATCTTTTTTTTAAAATTTCCAGCACTCCTTAACATCTCAATAGATGGCGGAAGAAAAAAAAAAAAACCTATGATATCTCGTTTGTCTGGAATCGGAATTCCGAAAAAATATTCACTTTTCGTAAACAATGGGGCGTCGATGAGTACAGGACAGACAGACAACGGACGGAGATTCTTCATTGTAAGAGAACAGAAGATGGAAGGGACAAAATAATGGTGAAAACATTTCTGCCCAATGTCTACGAACTGAGATTTCATTTTTTTTTTTAGTCTTTTCAAAGTATACACGCTTTTTAGGAGTGTTTTCTAAATTAATTGCATTATGCGCATGAAATTACGAAATTCTTTTTATAAACAACAGCAATAGTAGGAAAAACATAAGACGGAAACAAACACCTCTGCATATGTGAAGGGGGGGGATAGAAGCGGAAATAGAAATGTCGACTCCACTGGACGTTAAACAAGAGAAGGGGGAAAAAAAAAAGAAGAACGAATATGTAAATTACGGTGTTCAGCAGTTCAAAAACATTAATTGATTGGCAAATGTCATGATGTTAATCTCAGAGGTAACAACTTTATTGCAGATGATGCGAGAAAGTTTTGGGGAGATTAACCCCGGGGTTTTTAAATTTTAATTAAATTTTAGCGTTTTTCGCAGTAACTACTACAAATACAAATAATTTTGCATCAACTTAATTTTCAAAAATTATCTTATCAACTGTATTGACGATTTTATGGAATAAATATATTTTCCGTTTAATCAATTTTAAATAAAATATTTCAATCACATTTTCCCATATTAAATTTGAGAATTCCGAATGAATATTAAATGAATCACAGGGCAGAATAAATAGTTTCTTTTGTCGCCATTCAAGCCAGACGTTTCGTAGCAATTGTATGTAAATACAATGCAAGTCTTTCTCTGAGGTAATAGTTTTATCTAAGAGTGTGCGAGAAAGTTTTAAGGGAACCAGTCCTATAAGTTTGAAATTTGAAATAAACATTTAATTTTAACTAAACATTTGGCATTTTTCGCAATAACCAGCAAAAATGTTGCAGTACAAATAATTTTTCACCATTTTAATTTACATAAATTATTTTTTCAACAATATTACCGATTTTATGGTATAAATATGCTTTCTATGTTTAATGAATGTTAAAAGAAACTATTTTAATACCATTTTCTAACATTAAGTTTGAGAATTCTGAACGAATGTGAAACGAGATTCAATGATTAGTTTCTTTCATCGCCATTCTAAAAAAACGCCAGGTTTTCCCATTCTGAAAGAACACACAAATCTAATACATGAAAAAGGATATTTGTTCGTTCGTATTTCACATTCTGTAGCACTGCTCATCCTACTTCGATAAAACATTGAAAAATTACCGATTGATTGCGCTTAATAATATTATTTCTTTCGGCAGCAGCAACGCGCCAGGTACCAGCCAGTAAGGCAATAAAAACTTAAAGAGTATGGAAAGAAATATCCCAATTAAAGAGTCGCTCGTGTACAGTGTCTTTAAAAATCACGATATACTGAGATTAAAAAAAAAACGAACAAAAGACATCGCCTTTGTTTCTTCGCCATAAAAACAGAGAGGCGAAGAAGATGAGGTCTCTTCAAAGCGCCGAGCATTTCCTCGTTAATTAAACTCAAGTAATGGGTAAGTCCACCAACTAAAAGAGATACCACAAAAGAGAAGAGGGTGAATTTGGCTGGGAAGAGAATGCATCCCTAATAAAACGAAAAGACAATATCAACTCAGCCTTCTATATAGTGCTTAATCGTTAATAACATCGTAGAAACACTTAAGATCGTCCATTCGAGTGGAGTTAAAATGGTTTGGTGGAAGGCAGGCAATTGAATCAAGAGTAATGAAGTCATGGATAGTGAGCAAATTTCATTAATCATTCGTATTGTGAGTTGTTGCAATGGCAGGTACAAGCAAAAAGCATCTCATATTCTTTAACAATGACACCTTTATTTCAAAGTTAATCGAAAACTCAATGCAGCTTCGAAATAGTTGTCCCCATTTAAATGATTATGTTACTATGGAGAAATATGCGATATTAAATGTGCTCGCATGGAAGCGACAGATGTTGAAAGTGAAGAATAAAAGCAAAACTTCAAATTATGTAGAATACTTAAAAACGAGAGCCAGCCGGCATTTTCTAAAAGCCCTATTAGAACTAGTTTTCCTAATAGTCTAGAATTCCTTTTTAGCTGTCTAAATAGTCCCCCACTCATTAACAACAGAACTGACTTCAATTTTACGTAACATCCGCCAATATTACCAGGCACTGTACCATGTTCACATACTAGTATTAACAAAATTTATGCAACTTCCGATTCCAGCATTTAAATTTAATTTGCATTTTTGCATAATGGAATACATTTTTCACACAAAATAATATGTATAATAGGAACACTTTTTCTAACAACCATTAACCAATAAGAAATAGTTTTGCTAATAGTCTAGACTTCCCTTTTGGCTGTCTAAATAGTCCCCTACTCATTAACAACAGAGGTTTACCTGACTTCAATTTCATGCAACAATTGCCAAATATTACCTGGCACTCGCGCCATGTTCACATACCAGTATTAACCCATCTATGCCTAAGGTTAAAAAATTAGAATTTTTGCATAAAATTTCTATTTGTTAGGTAAAAAACATAATAAACAATGGTTTTATGTGAGGGGAGGGGGTTCCAAAAATAGAACAGTAGGCATAAATGGGTTAACAAAATTTATGTAACTTCCTATTACCTTCCTATTATAATTATGCATTCCAGCATTTAAATTTCATTTGCATTTTTTGCATAACAGAATACATTTTTCACACATTTATATAATAGCAAAACTTTGAATTATGTAGAGTAAATACTTAATAACGAGAGTCGACCAGCATTTTCTAAAAGCCATTACCCAATAAGAAATAGTTTCCCTAATAGTCTAAGACTTCCCTTTTGGCTGTCTAAATAGTCTCCCACTCATTAACAACAGTTAACTTCAATTTTACGCCAACATCCGCCAATGTTACCAGACACTCTCGCCATGTTCACATACCGCACCTGCACTACTCGTTTCCGCCTCTTTGACCAAAATATTTAAAAAAAAAAAAAAAACGCAAGATCAGGAATAGTAAATAGCACGCTGCCGGACAGGCCAAGTGGCCGGACTCGGTTTCCTGGGTGGGGTGTGGGTAGCGTGCGGCACGGACATAGGAAACGAATGGCCGGGCGATTATGGCCCCCAAAGAGACACGCACGCACGCAGTTTTGTGGAGTGGAAGTAGCAGTCATTGTTCGCGTGCATGACATCATTGGGGCCCAGTTACACAGTCTGCTGGTGTTAATCGAGCCCCTTAGGCGGGTCTTCTGTCTTACCCTAAGCGCTGCTGAGTGACTTCATTCCCGTTGCAGAGAATTCTAATGGGAGAGGGAGGTGCCATTTGTCAAGCAGAAATTATTCCGCTTACATTTCTTTTCAGCGACCACAACAGAAAAAAAAAACTCCCAAATGAATCAATACATACACACATACATAAAAAAAGTTAGGAACCTCTCTCTATATATATAAAATCTACACATCACATCAACTGCATAAAAAATTCTTTTATTATAACATGCACTTAAAGTGATCATACCAAAAGTGCAGCTATAAGATTTTTCAGGTTTTTAGAAATTACAGAATTAATGCAACAGTTTATAAATAAAAAGCAGTGGACATGGGTCATGGGTAGACAGATACACGAATAAAAATATATGCATATATATTTTTATGCTTGTTCCTTTCTAGGATGTATGCTTGTACGTGTCTAGGATGTATGCATGTACATGTATAGGATACAAATGTATATAATGTACCTGCATATACCTGTCTATAATATTATGCACCAGTAAAAATATATATGTATATATTTTTATGCATGTACCTGTCTACACATGCCCCACTGTTTTTTGGAAATTCATACGCTCTCGTTTATAGTATTATGCATGGTGTCCCTGAATTCATGGACCAAACTTTAAGGGTAGGTAAAATACCTGTAAAGAAGCATTTTTTTGTATAGAAGTCATGGGATAGCAATATGCAAATATACAGATGGCAGTAGTATTGCAGCGAAAAAGTATAAATCTGCAGTTCATTTTCCAGAGCTTTCATTTGTGTTCAAGTTACTCATGTGAACAGGTTTTTCGTGATTTATGGCGGCACGACGAGAATTAACAGACTTTGAACGTGGAATGTTAGTTGGAGCTAGACGCATGGGTCATTCCATTGCGGATATCGTTAGTGAATTCAACATTCCGAGATCCACAGTATCAAGAGTGTGCCGAGAGTATGAAATTTCAGGCATCACATCCGTGGAAAACCATAGCGTGGTCAGATGAGTCCCGATTTCAGTTGTTAGGAGCTGATGGTAGAGTTCGAGTGTGGCGCAGACCCCACGAAGCCATGGACCCAAACTGTCAGCAAGGCACTGTTCAAGCTGGTGGTGGCTGCATAATGGTGTGGGCTGTTTTTACATGGCATGGAATCGGTCCTCTGGGGCAACTGAACCGATCATTGACTGGAAATAGTTATGTTCAGCTGCTTGCAGATCACTTGCAGCCATTCATGGACTTCACGTACCCACACAACGATGGGAGTTTTATGGATGACAATGCGTCATGTCACCGGGCCAGAACTGTTCGCGATTGGTTTGAAGAACATTCTGGACAATTCCAGCTCATGATCTGGCCACCTAGATCGCCCGATATGAATCCCATCGAGCATTTATTGGACATCATCGAAAGGTCCGTTCGTGCCCAAACTCCTGCACTATCCACACTTTCACAATTATGGACGTCTATACAGACAGCATGGCTCAATATTTCTGCAGAGGACTTCCAACGACTTGTGGACTCCATGACACGTCGAGTTGTTGCACTTCGCCGGGCAAAAGGAGGACCGACACGATATCAACAGTCATCCCATGACTTTTGTCACTTCAGTGTATATGCATATAATTCCTATACAAAAAATATACCTGCTTATATTTTTACAGGTACATCCATACCAGGTTGTTTACAGGTACACTTTATACAGGTATATGCATAACAGGTTGCATATCCAAGACAGGTACATGCATACATCCTAGACACGTACATACCCCACTTCTACGGCTTTTCGGAAATTCATACGCACATTTATAGCATTACACAGGGTGTGCCTGAATTTGTGAAACACCTTGTACAATGCTATAAATGAGTGCGTACGAATTTCCGAATAGCAGCGGCATGTGTATACAGGTGTGTACACAAAAGAATCTCCACGCGCTCACTATTTTAAAACATACGGAAACCCTCTCTCGCTCTCTCGCAGTATAATAAACTCATCCTATTACGCTCCTATCTCTGCATATTAATATCAACTTGTGAGCACAATTATCTGAAATATGCGGGGTTGAAAAAGACGCAACATTATTGCAACGATTCGTCAAAAGCACAAAAAGTGGAAGGGGAAATTATCTCAGGCGGAAGGAAGAGGCTTTTGGAGGGGGCAGAAATTGGAAGTTACCGTAGGACGAAAGTTTTTTTTTTTTCAAACACCTCATATCTGGAAAAAAGAGAGAGAGAGAGAGAGAGAAACGGGCGAGGGGCGAACACTTCGACATTCCAGAAATCGTTCAGCTTACGGACGAATGCTCAACATCAATCACGGCAGACGTCTCCCCCCCCCCTATTACCCTACCCCGAATGAAGGTGAGACAAAAGAAAAACAAAGAGGCAACCTGATCTGTGTTTTTTTACTTAAAAATCAGAACGGTGAGGAAAAAAGTTCGTAGAAACGACAGCATAGGAGCAAGAGTGAGGGGAAAAAAATATTGTAAGCATGCGAGTAATTTTCATTTTAAGAATGCTTTTATATGCCCCTTTTTTAAGGTTCAGTTGCGAAACCCCCGACATTCTTTAGATGAAATCGATGTATAATAACAAACGCTAGTGAATGAACTATTTCATCATTAAAATGAATAATGGTAAACAGAAATTCATTGCACGAATATTTTATTTATTCGCTCAAGCCTATACAGTAAGGTAGTAAACAGTAGGAACTTGAGTTTACAGGCACAGTAAAAATGAATGGAAATTTAAAAAATGTTGTTCCTTTTCGAATGATGTTAATATGCGCTCATGTGATATAATCCCAAATGCTCGGCGTCAGTTTAATACTGGGATTCAGTTGCGCATACTACATGTTGTGAAACATGTAGTATGCGCGATTGAACATACATAAGTTACATATCATTTCGTAGCGAAAAGTTATGTATGAACAGACGACATTCATGTGCAGCTTAACCGCTTCCAATTCTACATTTCATGCTTGAATAATAATAATAAATATATAAATGATGCACAACCAAATTAAAAGTCTTTCCATTTATGAATGACAGAAATTAGAAATAAAATCGGGATATTATAAGCAATAACTACTTACAAACTAAATAAGTTTAAAATGTTAAAAGAGCATCAAAACAAACGTAATGTTTATTTTAAAATTAATTTAATCAACCCTATAAATGAAGGAAAAGAATCGAATGAATCCACAGGAGATATGCTCTATCAATAATTAAATTCATAATCAATAAATGTTTTTTGAAAGAACTGATTGCCAAGAATAGAAATAATTCTAAATTTTCGATCAAGTGTACAACATTATATGACAACATGTAAAAAAATTCTTTGTTACCCGAAAACAACGAAAAGCTAAATATTTTAACACGTTGAATGCCACGGTAATTTTCAGAAATATGGACTAAAATGACACTAATTAATTTAAACTCATTTTTATAATTATATTTTTTTGTTCGTTTTTTCAAAAAATTTCTGTTTAATCATGCAAGCCAGCATTGATTTTTTGCTCTTTTCCCAGAAGCCATCCATCAATACGAGCACTGATATACTACGAGTTTATTCGCAGCTGCACAAAAAGGGCAAGTAAACACAGCACGAGATAACTGGTAGTTGGGGTCCTAGAAAAGGACGAGTTATCTCGTAGTTGGCAGTCAACGAGTTAAGAACACATGTCAATATATTTATCTTGATCTACATTTTCTGCTTATTTTCATGAAAATTAAAGCATTCTAAGGCTCGACGAATTCTCTTGAATTTTAATCTTGTGAGAACTAGGAATATTTTGTGATAAAATTGTAGAATAGGAATTCAAATAAAAACACGTACAAGTTGCTCATAATATACCTCAGAGTAGCTCAACAAACATGTCAGAAATGGCAACTTACCTGAAAGAGAAAACAAACAATCAAGAAAGGTTTTATACACGTTAAAACAGACATATGTTCACATACATTACATCACAACAACAAAAATTGCTAAGAAATGATGATCAAAATGAACAATGCATTGAAAATGCGATTTACGATTTCTTTTATCAATTTTTTACGGTCGTTTATAACAAAGTCTTTTGAACTATAACTCGCGATGCAATTTTTTAATAAAAAGGATAATAGTTCATGCAAGCCAGCATTGATTGTTTTTTCTTTTCCCAGAAGCCATCCATCGATTTTGGCAATGATATATCACGAGTTTATTCGTAGCTGCACAAAAATGGCAAGTAAACACAGTACGAGAAAACTCGTAGTTGGCGTCCTAGAAAAGGGCTAGTTGGCGTGTTAATTAACCAAAAGAATATAAAAAGTTTTCTAAACATCCATTCCCCTAAAAAAACAAAAAATAAAAAAACGGAATATATAGTAAAAATTAAGATGATGAAGTACGATAGCAATTAATTTATGCTTAACAACAGAAAAGTACACTTTAAGCAAAATTCCCAAAAAAGCAGTCAAAAATTTAGAATTAGTGTAAACTTGCGAAGCGCTCGTTTCAGAAAACCAGTCGACATTGTTAAGAAAAAAACGATTAACGCGGTATCATCTGGCCTTGAAAAATGATCCAAGGTTGTAGATTTGCAAAAAGGCAGAGGTTTCAGCGGGCAAAAACCCAGCAAATAAATACTACAGAGAGGATTTCTCTGTCTCTTTTTTTTTTATTATCCCTTTAAACAAGCGCCGCTTATTTGCAAACAACTCAAAAGGGGCGGTCCGATGAGACTTAATTATTAAGGCACCGCCTCCGGCCGCACGTCGCGTATCTAATGGGCGGAGGAACAGGTTCTCCCTAAGTTCTTTTAGGCAGGATTTCACGGCGGGGCCTACCTGTCTATGCCTACGGCCATCAACAATCGGAAAGTGTAAGGCGTCTTCGCAGTACGTCGGCTGTCTTTTGAAGTCATTTAAAATGCTTATGATAGGCCAATACAGTAACCGTGATTCAGCAAAATGGCTCTAATTACAGATTCGTGAAAGTAATGGGCACAGAGTGGTGGTGATATTGTATGAGGATTATCTTAGAAATGGAATAGCGCAGTTTGCATTTAATATTTTAGTACGAGAATATATTTTTATGCGATATCAAATATAAGTAATGGAACTAAAAACAACAACCAGCTGTGGCACACAGTATCTGTGAATACAGAAATAACAACAAACGTAAATGTGAACCTTATAGAGGGCAGTATTCCTTTAAAATGGATTAATTAATTATGTTTTCTACACGCACAAGCCTTAGAGCTCTTCGATGAATCAATAAAGGTGAATTTATTTCAATTTAAAACATCAAATAATTTGAGGAAATGGAATAGTAACAAATCCAGGCATAACTGCCTTGCCTATTATTTCCTAACTCTGAAAATGGATTTACGAATAAAAACTTTTATATCAAATGTAAAATCGGACTATATTACAATAAGAACACATTTAAAAGGTATACAGAATGTCATGCTTTTAAGGTGTGTGTGTGTATTATTATTTGATTTATATAACTGATTAAAAATGTTAAAATGTTCTCTAATCCTTTAGCCTTCAAACGATACCAAGATGTCAATATTCGGAGTATTTCTCGAGGTACTTTCAATAAAAACCTCTAGTGTCGGTTTTTTTTTTTTTTTTTTTTTTTTTTAAATCTCATTTTATGAAGAAAGACATTGCAGCACTATGTCGCTTCATTCAAACAATCATAACTCAACAAGAATTATTATTATTTATGTATCAAAATAATGTGTGCGGAACAGTGGATGTTTTGTTCCTCGATCAAAGTTATATGCACAGAAATAAATTTTTAGTTATCTATTTAACAATTCAAATGACAGAAACAATTTCACCTTTTCAATTCATTGTTGATGAAAAAAATTGATTTTAAAAACTATATATTTTTATAGATTGAGGCAGACAACATGTAGACATATTAGACATCGTTTTCAGCTAGAATTGTCTATCTGTACATATTAGAATTTAAGATATCATGCTAAAAAATATGCCAATTAGCTCATTAAACATTAATGAATGAATTAAAAATTAGTATAATATGGTATTTTCTCACTGAAATGAGTTTAAACATGTATGAATGACCTACAGTGAAAAAAACTAGATTTTTAAAGTTAAATTTATAAAAGAATCTTCTAGTGTGCACATACATCTTAAAACTGTTTCTCAGGTGCGAATCGGGTTTTACAACATGTCTCTTGCGAATTCGTAAAGGGTGCTACAGCACTAAATTCGAAAGCACACACCCCTTCTTGTATACAGCCGACCACCCCGCCACCGCTGAAGTAGCAGTATCGACAGGATTGGTTTGGCCGACTGCTGAATAAGTATTGTCCAACCTTACATGGACCGATCAGACAAACCAACATTCCTTTCGGGGCAGTAAATAGCCGTCTTTCTCCCCATCTGCACACTCTCAAACAGTTGGAATTAAATCCTTAGAACAATAAATAAGAAACCATCTATCTTCTATGATAAAGAAGCTTAGAAATGCTTTTGAGAAAATCATTTATTTATTTATTATTATAACGTAGCCATGAATAATAATTCATCTTCATTTCAATTAAATCTATTATGTATAGATTAATTTTTTCATCTCTATATTACTGTGTGTTGACGTTATAGAAGAATTTGTTTGGCCTTAAAGCACCAATTGGTTGCATAGATAATTTAAATGGTTGAATTGTACATCTCGGAGATAACTTTTTATACTTAAATTTATAAAAAATGTAAAATTAAATTTTGTCTTTTTCTGTCACAACATCATATCTTCAGGGTTTCGAGATGACCTGGTACCATCAGTACTGTACTTAAATCATTATGTACAATCTTCAGGATTTTCCTTCACTCTGAGACCTCCATACATTTCATTAAGTAGTGGTAAACCGTAACACATTTCTCCACCAATGCGTTCATTTTTCTGTGTTCTTTGGAAATAGGCAAGTCGAAAGTGACTTAGACCTTTTTTGGGACCTATACCATCCATAAAACCATTGTAATTTTATTTCTTCTCTCCATTCCACTTTTAAAAAAACACCACTTGATTTGGGGACAATGATATCCATATTCTCGCCAACCGAAAGTGCACACTTGGCGGCGAATGGCGACTCCACTCGACTCCCCGATGATTACGCAGTCCTTCGGAGATAAGACAACCTAATTAAAGGAGATGACATGTAACAAATTTATTCATTTTATCATTCGAGCGGGCAGTGGGGGCACTTACATAAAAAGATGACAAACACTCGCCGGTTATTATCTCATTATCGTTACTCAAATCGGGAATTATGCGCGGAAAAACATTGAACGGCATACCAGACGGACGGAATTCTCGTTTTAAGAGTCTGGGGTAGGGGGAAGAAATAAAGAGGCCTGTCTACTAGATGGTAACTAGGGACGGCCATACTCGACAGACGAGAGTGATAAGGCGATTCCAGACCTTAGTCCAACCTTAGACCTTAGTGTAACAATTTGCCAAAGAACGAAACTGCGCGTGCTCAAGCTTCGAGGATGCCAAATGGTGTTTGGCATACAAGATAATGCGCCAAATGTTGTGCCATTGAAAGTGTATAAACAAAATAACATTGATTATAACAGTCAAATATTATTTGTTTGTTGAGTTAATTTTTTTTCATTCATATATGACTGTATTAATAAAAAATATATTTTTTTTTTCATTCTAAGAATTATTATTTTTTTCTTAAAAAATATGATTACGAAAGTTAATTTTTTTTCTTTCATTTTCATTCATATATTACTGTATTAATAAAGAATATTACTCTTTATTATTAGAATTATTATTTTTTTATATAAAATATAATTACAAAAGTTAATTTTTTTCCATTTTCATTCATATATGACTGTATTAATAAAGAATTTTTTTTTACTATTAGAATTATTATTTTCATAAAAAAAACATGATTACAAAAGTTAATTCCCCCCCCCCATTTATACATGACTGTATTAATAGAGAATATATTTTTGTTCATGATAAGCATTAATACTTGAGTTTTTAAGTTATATGACATTTCATTTAACTTCGATTAGAGAATTAACGCTCTTAAAATAAGGACTTTTCACATCTAAAACTTCATTACACTGTTTCTTAAAGAGATTTTGTTCATTACAAAATTTTCCACTACAATCCTCACAAGGTAACCTGCACTTCTTTACAGGCTCCAAAAGTTATTTTTTCGAATGGATTTTTAAAACATGGCGCTTTAAATTCCGCCTTCTAGCATATCACAGTTTGCATTTCATACACTCGAAATTAGTGATATATTTGAAATTTAGATAAAATATATAAATTTCACCAATTTTACATTACATTACATTATTTTACATCACAAGAAATACATTACTTTCAATGTCACTTTTGTTATTTTAATATAAAATGGGATTTAGTCCTATAAAGGGCAGTTGGTTTGAAGATTCCAGAAAAGACATCGAAAAGTGAAAAATAAGATAAATATAAAAATAAATTGACGCGCTGGCTGCTCGAGAAAGCTGTGCTATCTTTTGGAGCATGCGCAGTTTTGCGTTTGGAAAATTATTACAGGTGCGGACTAAGGTCTAGTATAAAACGCTGCTTCTTAATTTAAGGGGGGGAAAAAAACCACCTGTTTGGATATGTCGGAGGTTAGCTAGCATTGTCACTCGTGAAAGAAATAAGTGACAAAATAGTTCCCGGCAAAAACTCCTCACTGGAATATTAATAGCCCATTTTTAAGGAGACACGCTTCTTCAAAATTAATTAAAAAACATATAAAGTAAGTAACCAATCTTTCTCATAATACATATGACGTGAATTTTTACCGCCACTTCTTTGCATCTCAAACGTTTCCTTAGAATTTGATTCATTTCATTCATTATTGTATTCTATAACTTGTGTACAAAGAAAAA
>JAPMOQ010008526.1:374727-389689 GCA_026543055.1 Argiope trifasciata
GAAAGGAAGTCCTCCTGATCAAGATGAGAGCCACATCTATTTCCCAGGGTAACGAAGACAGATTTATGGATGGGAGAGCTGGCTCGTTCGTTACCCGGTCACGCGTTGCCCAAGCCGCGGATCTATCTGCACAGATCGAGGTTCCAATGATCTACTCCGACGAAGCAGAAGAAATACGGCCGAGCTGTGCGGTTTTTACGATCTCAAGAGTCGACGGGGCCACAGATCAGATACCAAATAAAATACACGGCAGATGTCTGTGACATCTATCTTGGTGTCGACCCAACAGACATGGAGAGGGGATTTATGCCAATAGCCGCGGCACTAAAATCTTGAAATCCAAAATACACAGGCATGTGTTTCAGTAAACGAATGGCTTCGTAGCGAAAGGACGATGGAGGACAAAAACAGTAAAACTGAAAGAGAGATTTGTTGTGGTTTTCGATAAGTGAATTAAGGAATTCAGCCATGTTCAAAGGAAAAGTTTTGAAAAAATCGGATTTTTTAAAAACTATTTAAAACTATGGATTTATGTATTATTTTGTCAATTATAATACAAAATACTACTAATACAACACAATTATTTGAAAATAGAATATATTTTAAGAAGTGCGAAGTAAATTTTAATGAAATTGAACCAAAACGGTGAACTCTACACAAAATGGTAATGCAGCCATCCTATTTTTCTTTGTACACACGTTAAGAACAAAATGATGAAAGAAATGAACCAAAATCTAAGAAACATTTTGAGATGCAAAAATGTTTACATTTGGTTGGTTGGTTGGTTAACTTAATTTTAATAGCTCAAAAATAGGTTATACTGCGCCAATCCTATGGTTTGAGATGGCATCAAGTGAGAAGTTAAAATATTAAAGGTATATTAAAAAATCAAAAATTGGTAAAAAAGCAGCAATCAAAACGAGAGATGAGTCAGGCAAAACCAGTCTATTGTTGAAGAACAGCTATATAAAATGATAAAATCCAATAGCCTTGGAAAAGTTAAAAATATACTGGTGGGGAGGTTATCCCAGTAATTCATATTCACCTTTGGTTACTTGGTATCAGTTTCCTCAACAACAATTGTGTTGTTGGGGGCTGCCCCAAAAAACAGCAGAGACGTATCAAAAGTTTTCTTAACTTATTCATCATCTATTCCAAAAAGACGCATTCTCGAATAACTCATCAAAAAAAGGACACTATGTATCAACCATTTTCCCTCCCTCCCCCAAACCTCACCACCCCCGTACCCCCGATGAGAGCGAGAAAGTAAACAGAACGAAGGAATAATAATAAAAAAAAGGCTGCCCGAACGATATAAATCACGTTGCGAATGAATAATTCATTTCATTCTATCTCGAAATTAATTGAAGTGAATAAATAAATAAACAAACAACGACGGAATGGGCAAAGTCTCTTCGAGGTAATATTTCGCATCCTGTCAGCGGCGTTTCAAAACATGACACACTCCGTTCCTGACCCCTTCCACTCCCCCTATGCAGCGTACCCGGGCAACAGCAGAACGTCAAAAGCAAGGGTGAAAAAGAAAACACGTTTTAATATTCAGATTTTCGCTCGCCATAGGCGTGACACGCTGCAGACGAGACAATCCAACTTCTTGCCTCCCCCTTTCCTTGTCTTTTTTTTTCTCTCTCTCTCTGTTTCATATCCCCATCATACAGAGCAGTTTTCTCACTCGCCCCTCCACCCTACTCAATTTATTTTTCGTTTTTTGACCCCTTCGTGGCACATTTTTTTTTTTTTTTTTGAAATGCATGCGTCCCCTCCCTTAAAAATTTCCTTTCGAGCATCTTGCACCGAATTTCTTCGGAGAGCGGTGTTTTATGAAGATTTTAATATTTTTTCCAACGGACCCTTCAATGCACGGCGATGGAGCAAATAGAGGAATAGGGCGTCTTTGCATGTGAAATATATATGAATAAATAAATAAAGAGGCCAGAAGATGGGATTTATATTGAAAAAAGTGAAGGATTTTTTGCATGAAGAGTCCATGTGTGTTTGACAGGGACAAAATAACTAATTTAGACACTGTCTGTTCCCTAACCGACAATATTAAACCATCTGGCATCACTTGCCATCATTTGCGGGGGGGTGATATGCACCTGGGACCGACGGCTGAGAGAAGAAGAATTAAAACACTGTTCAGAACAATAATAATGTCACATATACTAAAAGTCTACAAGCACGTTTCTATGTGGCGGACTGAACAAAGACTGACGCCTTTATTAGGCAAAGATCTCAGCCTAATAAATATCTATCGCAGATATCTATAAAAAAGCAGGAAATATTCATTTATGAACAAGGAAATTCCCATCAGACATGTTCAGACAGCGCGGCGTGCCCGGCGTCCAGAAGTCGAGGCTGAGCCTGGGTTCGAATGGATTTGTAAATCATCAGCCATCTACTTTTGTCTATATCTAATGTAATATTTTTTTTCAGTCCTTTATATTGCCAGTTACAAAATATGATAAATGCTGAACCCTCCTTCAACAAATTAAGATTAAATAAAGGATTGTCTTCGATCAAGCACATGGGTATAATGCTTAAACGCTTTTAAGTATTAAGTATTGAAGAAAGAAATAGGAAAATTGTCATTTTCCTGGTGTAATTAATAGCAAAAACAAAATCATGCATCATTAAAAAAATATGGAAAAGTTCGTTTTTTAAAATTTATTTTGCCAAAAATTTAGGGCTCCAAGTGGTTTCTTGCACCCTTTTTCTTTCACAATCGATTAAACATAGAAAATATATTTATACCATAAAATCGGTAATATAGTTGAAAAGATAATTTTTGAAAATGAAGATGGTGCAAAATTATTAGCACTACAAAATGTTTGGTGGTTAATGGGAAAAACGTTAAAATTTAAAATCCCCAAAGCTGGTCCCCCCAAAACTTACTACAAAATATAATCTTCAACTTGGATTCAGCATTCCTACAGAATATATTGTCTCCTCGGCGAGATATTCGGGAATGAATCCTTGGTAAATAGACGCGATTGAGAATCATTTTTAAAAAATTTAATTTTAAATAATGGTACTTCTTGCATACAGCCCACCACCACTGAACGTCGCAGTATCGACAGGATAAAGATTCCTATAACCATCCCCTGATCCAGCTTCACTGCCATCAGATGGACGCTTTAGGAAGGAATAAGAAACAGACAAACATTCATTTTTATTTATATACATAAAACCCCAAGATGCAATGATTACTAAAAGGAATTCATTAAATAAATTTTGAAAGGATAATAACAAATACTCATGAAAAGGTTGCAAATGAATCACAGAGAGCAGTGGTTTTCACTCAGACGATTGCGAAAAGAGGCAGGCACACACCATTCCCCAAACGAAGACCCAGTGGTCACGTCGGAAACAAGCGGCTAAGATGATTCATTTCTGCCCGAAAATTACTTTTCAACCCACCCGAAGATCCCACTCAGAGAGAGCATTCAGATTTTCCAGAAGGAAAATTAATTCATTTGACCTAAAACTGTCGTCCGCACTCTTTCCATTTGAAAGCGGAAGAGGTCGCTTCCATCGTGCTACTGGATGCGGAGTTAATGCGATGGGTCTGCCAGCTCGTTTGCCCAATTAGGCCACCCTCCCCCAACAAATAAACAGAATGTAATTACATGGAATATCAGGGAATCACTTCCTTTGACACGAATCTGGATGGTGGTGGGTCTAATGCCACTTGGTCATACCAAACCTGAATGAGATTTAGCTCTTTTGAAGGAAGGCAAAAGTGTGCTCAATCGTTGTGAACGAGCACCGTTCAGGTGAAAGGACGACGAACACACACGACACAACCCTTTTTAGAGGGCGGTCGAACTCATTCATCTCTCCGCAGGTCAGCATTTAGATCCCAATTAGAGAGCGACTCAGTACTACCAGAGGTATCATTAGTGATGGGCACTTGGAGAATTTATTGAACGTGCCCCCACTGCCATGAGTCAACACGGCGGTCTTTGGCCGAGAAGAGGACAGAACTCGCTACCTTTCGGTTGCGAGACGGACGCTCTACTAAACAGGCTACAGCGGCCGCAAGCTATAACTTTTCTTCTTTATCAAGCAAACATATTACTCTTGTCAAATTTTCAATAAGGATGATGGGGATAGCGAAAAGATGCTTCTTTTCAAAGTTGAATTTTCAATACTATTCATTTATTAAAAATAATAATTTTAACCCACGGCTCTGCTGATTAAAAGTGATCTGGAAGTAACCCGTGGTTTTCTAATCATGTGGTAACCCTGATAGTGTCTACACTAATATTATAAATGTGAAAGTTCGGATGGATGGATGCTTGCGACTCCAATCACGCCAGAACGGAATGGGATGACCTTGAGCACAGAGATAGATTAGAGTCAGGAAGAGAACATAGGCTATTTTTCATTCCAGTTCATTCAGGGGTTCATTTTTTATTCATTAAATACTAACTTTCACGCCAAAAAGCGGAGGCCAAATCCCTCCAAAGTTGAGTAAAGCACCGGATTTTTTTTCAACAACAGAAATGAGGTTAGGGTTAGCTGAATTTCAACCAATTATTTCAAACGATTCTGTTTACTTTCTTTGTATTTGATGTATTTAAAATCAAAAGTTGTTAATGAATCGATCTTTCGGATTCATTCTGAGGTATTTTTAAATTAAAAGAGAACGGAATAAAGGAAATAAAAAAAATCTTATTTTGCATTGCGTTACGCCAAATGGCGTTGAAAGTTCGTGCGTGATTGTTGACAACTGTGTTTTCATTTAAATGAAAAGCTTAAAAATGATGTGTATAGTACTTTCGTAGCTATCTCAATTTCAATCCATAAAAAAATTTTGACCTGATTTTAAAGAAATACGGACTTAATTTGCATTTTTTTTTTCGGGTACACAATGTAAAATAAATTGTTTTTACGTCAGTTGTGTGTTTTTGTTATTAAATTGTACTTATGTGGTAAATTTTTCGCATGTGCTTATACTTTTAAAATGTATCGTTTTTAGGTGAGGTTTCATTTTTTTTCGATTTGTCATTATTTGACAGATTTTCAAACATATAAATCCAAATTTCCACCCGAACCGAGTCGCGGGTTATAGCTAGTAATAAATAAACAGACGTAACGATTCACTCCCAGCTTACAACCATCCCAAATAACATAATGAGGCCATTACAATAGAATCCCACAAGCAAGAAGGTACAAGCGATATCTGTATCAAGCAGAAGGTCGGAGGAAATCAAGCATCTATCCCCTTCTCCAGACGCATCGTCCACAATCGCAATTAGTAATATTATATTATATATATAACGCCTATGTGGACGCAAAATCGGGCTGAATTAGTTTGGCAACACTTCGATCTAAGATCCACACGCGGTTTGATATTATTTCAAGCGAACGCATTTGAAAAATGAAAAGACAAAATTTTTTACAATGAGTGTAAGTCGTGCCGTATCGACTTTAAAATGAAGTCGTCGTAAAAGAGAAGCGAATGAAAACTCTCATGAATCATACATAAGAATATCCAGTCGTTTCAAAGGTTCAGTTTTCGACTGTACTTTTTACTTTACAGTTTTTATCTCTCATTTTTTTAAATCCCATTTTGGAATGGACTGAATTTAAATAGAGCTGCTTTCAAAGAATTTGTTCTTTGTAATTCTATTTCTGTGGTAAAGTTCCCAAATTTGAAAAACGGCGAGCAAAGCACAATTTTTTAAAAATTTGTTTCTGAGTTGGATGTATAAAGTTCTCAAATGAGACGTTATTTGTGTGGACAAAAACTTTTCTAAGATTCCATTATCGAGTGTACTTTTTGCTACACATTTTTTTTTATGCCTTTCATTGTTTTATCACACTTTGGAATAAACTATCTGAATACGTCTTTTGCTAAATGAAAGTGGTTTAGTAGATGGCGATCCGAGAATTCGCTAAACATACAGATGAACATTCATTTTTATTTACATAGATATGGTCTGATACCAAGTAGAGGATCATTTTACCGGTTCTCAACTTATTCCATATCTTTCCCCACATAAACTGGAAGGAGGCAGAAAGATATTGAATAAGTTGATGATCTGTAAAATGATGTTCTTCTTGGTCTCAAATCATATGTTGGCATAAGATTTTCCAGGAACGGTTTTAAAACCGAAAATAAAACCAAAAGAAAAATATTTATCAGATATTTTCAAGACAATCGTGATGATGGCATTCCTGATTTAAAAAAAGAAAGATGCCATACATTGCCAATATATACAAAATTATCCCAATGAGATTTCTGTCAGCATGTCATGACTTGAGATTTCGTTTCTACGCTCAGAATTTCCCTAAAAATATCACGTGATATTTTTCAGTATACTTATAGGAGTGCGCTGCTACCGTCTATTTTAAAAATTATTTCTTTGCTTTGTAATATGGAATATATTACATAATTCGTCCACATAAATGTCAAGGAATCCTGCCCATTTTTTTTCTCTTGCAAATTCATTGTTAAATATCGTTTTCATTAAGGGATAAAAAGAACTAATTAATCGATTAACTGATAATAAATTTAAAAAATCCTACAATTATGATACTATCCTCAGGAACACACAAGTATGCAACTTTTCAGGGTTTACTGAGATGGCTGTGAGTTCGCTTTAAGTAATGCGATTACGATAATTCCGGTGAAAGAGCTTCATTTTTGCGGGAAGACACGTTTGTAGAAGACTCGAATAAAAGAAAGGAGGGGTAAAAGGAACGCAATCCACTTCATCGCTCATGGAGAAAAGCGATTCCCAGAATTGAATGATTCAGAATAGTAAAATAAACTTTCAAGAAATCGTCAAACAAAGCGTAGCTAAGACAGCGGACGCAAGCATTACTCCGTATATGGAAATCCTCTGCCCTTCGCTTTAACATTACAATCCATTGACTTTAAAAACTATCAACCTAATGTTTGAATGCTTGGCTAGAATTTAGATAAAATTTTCTTAAAGATCAGATAAATGAGTTGAGCAAACGAATAATAAATACAAAATTCAGAAAAAAATATATTAAAAAAATTATTAGACAAAATAAACCATTTGTATATTCAGTAAAAGTCACATACACACACGCGCGTGCGCGTATTTCATGTATATTCAGGTTCTGAGTTTTCCAGCGGCCTTTTCAAAAATTACAGTATTTGTGAAGACAACTTAAAAAAAGGCAGTTTGATTCAATAGAGATTATTCCTAAGTGAATAGATTGCTTATTTTCTGCAAAACATATCGAGAAATTTTTATATAAAATTTGAACAAAATTATGCATTGAATTATAATTTATGAGATTTTTCGTAAGAAAATTCAACCATAGATGAAATAATTTAAGGAAATAGCATTTAAAAATGCAAAATCGAAAAAAAGGAATTATAAATGCAAATATAAAATATTTGCTATTTCCCAAAAAATGAATTTAAGAAACACTATTCAAACATTGAGAATATTAAATAAAATTTCCTATTTCCACAAAAAATTGAGTTTATAAAGTTGCCGCCTACTTTAATGTGATCACTCCAAGACACGAATTTTGATAGTGTAAACCAGGGATGGGCAAACTACGGCCCGCCGGAAGGTTCTATCCGGCCCGTGAATAGAATTTTAATTTGCCGGTCAGAGGCAAATTAAAATATTCATATATTATATATCCATCTCCTTTTGTTAAAATATTATATTTTTTCTTCCTTTTTTTTCAAAGAGCTGGTAATCTGTTTACATTCTCTATTTTTGCCCGATCTAGCGGCTTTTCTTTTGGCGCGAATTCTAATATTATTGATTGCGTGTTGAAAGATTGTGGACATATAGCGTCATTGTGAATAGTGGTGAAATTATTAAAAGTATAGCGTAGCTAGTGCTTGTTTGGGTTATTCGTAAAATATTTCATCCCCAAAATGGCTACTAAAAAACGTAAAATTGATTCAGAGTGCCACGCTTTCAATGATGAATGGACATGGAAATATTTTTTTTCAGTTGTAAAAGATAAACCAGTGTGTCTTATCTGCAATGAAGCTGTAGCAGTCTTCAAAGAATATAACATTTCCCGTCATTTCCCATCTAAGCATAAGAATTCCAATTACGAAGCAATGTCCGAATATGAAATAAAATTCCAGAAAGTCTTTGTAAAAAATTATCAGGCCGGCAAAATGTTTTCAAGAAGGTAAACAGTATTCAAGAAGCAGCTACACATGCAAGTTACATTGTAGCATACAATATTGCTAAAAATAACAAAGCTCTCAGTGATGGGGAGTTCGTTAAACAATGCATGCTCCAAGTTTGTGATGTTTTATGTCCAGACAAGAAAAACAATTCTGAGACTGTAAGCTTATCTCGAAAAACGGTGATTTCTAGAATGGAAGCCATCGATAAAAATTTGGCATCACAATTAGAGTCAAAGATTGGCCAGTTTAAATTTTGTTCCATAGCTAAGGATGAAAGCACTGATATAAATGATACTGCTCAATTAGTACTATTTATAAGTGGTGTTGATGAGAACTTTGAAATTACTGTGGAACTGGCGTGCATGCGTTGTTTAAAGGGAACTACAACGGGGTATGATATTTTTCGTGAATTTCATGAAGGGCTTTTAACTTTGAAAATGCCTATAACAAATATATGTAATATTACGACCGATGAAGCACCAAATATGACAGGAAAAAAATCTGGATTTTTTGGACACTTTAATCAAAACTATCCCGGGAACAATGTTGTTTTTCTACATTGTGTTATACATCAAGACGCTCTGTGTAAATCTGCATTGAATATGAAACCCGTACTAGATACAGTCATGAAGCGACATTGTGTCGTTCTTCCATGAGAAACAGTGTTCTGCGGAGTGCGAAATGTAAGAAGATACAAAATGGCTTTCAGACTGCATTTTTTTACAGATCTTCTTTGTCATATGAACAACTTGAATGTCAAGATGCAAGGGAAAAATCAATTTATCGATGATATTTGGTCACATCTCAAAGCTTTTAAACTAAAACTTAATATGTTTGCAGGGCAGCTAGGTAAGAACGACTTATCTCATTTCCCGAGGTTAAATTCAATACCCTCAGTAAATGAAGAGAACCTTAAGAATTATGAAGATAGCTTGAAAAAACTGCATTTTGAGTTCGAACGCAGATTTCAAGATTTCAGTGGCATTCAAGCAGAATTGGATATTTTTAACATGCCATTCAACGCAAATTGTGAAGCAGTCAGGTCAGATTTGCAGCTTGAATTAATTGAGTTGCAATCTAACAATCATCTCAAGCAATTTTTTTCTAAATAAGCCAAAGTTAGAGTTTTACAAATCATTATCGAAAGTCAGTTTCCCAAATTTAATATCTCATGCCCAGAAAATCAGTGCTATGTTTGCTTCATCTTATATATGTGAACAAGTGTTTTCAACTACGAACCTTTAAAAAAATTATTTCAGAAGTAGATTGACAGATGAGCATTTAGCCTTGTTCGTTAGAATCAGTACATCTCACTTCGAACCACAATATAAGGAACTTTTAAAAATGAAATCGCAATTTCATTCTTCTCATTAATATATTAAATTGTAATACTTGTATATTGTTTTTAAAATTTTAGAAAAATTCATTTTGGCCCGCCAAACTTTATTTCTTCGATTTTTGTCCCGCGATCGAAAAAGTTTGCCCATCCCTGGTGTAAACCAACCGAATAGAAACCAAATTGAGTAAATTCAGCTAAATTTGGATCACTACAAAAAAGACGTACCACAAGGATATACCTATAATTTTTTTCAAACACACTTTATTAAATAATGTTATTCAATTCCTTCTCTTCATTACTAGCTCAAATGATTTTTAGATTTAAATTTCACTTGAAAAACTTTTTTGATAGGAAAGTATATGACAATTCTGTTATCTGAGGAAAATGCATTATTTTACGAGGACTTCTTCAATCGTTACGGGAAATTGCTGACACACGCCGTGTTTGTGGCCATTTACTGTCCCTCAGATTATTCAGGACAAACTCGCCGTGTTTGCGGCATTTACTGTCCATCAGATTATTCAGGACAATCACTGCTTGGAGAGAATAATCTCATGCGCAAAAATCTTGTTCGCACATGATAAAAAAAAAAAGTCTCTGACATAAGAAGGCGGGAGAGGGGGGAAAGCAATCGCCAAATGCTTCGATACCGAAATGTAATCTGGTCATTCACAGTCAAGTCTCCAAAGACACAGAGATATCAAATCTCAAATGACAGCTCCGGTTTTAAATATGCGATTACGATTCGTTTTTATGTTGTACAAAGTAACAAAATATCCAATTGGAGCGTGTGTGGTCTTTCACTCACCAAAAAAAGCGAATACATTCGAATCGTATCCGAGCAGTGGAGAGAGGCAGCGTCAGTTCATTGTCATTCTGCTGCCAGAATCGAGAATTCAGCAGACGAAGATAAGGAAGAGGATATCAAGTACATCCTCATGAGAGAAGGGGGGAGATGCCAGATATCTAGGCAGCTTCCCACTGTTTTATAGTGCATTCCTGTCGCGAAATATATCTACTTGCTCGTCTTTCCCCTACCCCTCCCCAACGGACTGCCGCCATCCTGCGAATTCTTATCCAGTTTTGGGAAATGTCGGACTTTTTTTTTTGTACATAAAAAAAACGGGGCGAATATTTACTTTTATTATCCTGCGAAAAAATGATATTTCGATTTGTATAAGAGGGACGTTTCCTTTTAATTATTTCATTTCACGCATAAGAGACAGTATACATAGACTATAAGAATCTTTTTTCGCAGGATATAAAAGTAAACATTCGGACGTATTTACTTTTATTATCCTGCGAAAAATAAGATTCCGATTTGTATAAGAGGAATGCTTCCTTTTTATTATTTCATTTCACACATAAGGTTTTGGTTTTGTGTGGTTCTTTTTTTCGCGCAAGAGCCATATTTTTTGCCACAACTACGTGGCAGCAGAGTTGGACGGTGTATTAAGAGACATAAAAATAATGATAATCAGTTCATAAGAAATCACTTTTTATTTCACAAACTGTTCCTCAATCAATTCAATTTATCATGCATAAAGACAATTTGACAAACAGGAAAAATAATCATATACTTCGAGCAGATAACACATGCCTTCGAGCATTGAATTAATAGAGTTTAAGTCGAGAGAGTTAACCATCAGAGGATTCTATTAACAGGGTCAAAGCTATGAGATCATTCTATTAAGAGAATGCATCAAAGCCAGAACATCTTGTTAAATATCAAACATGTTCTGGCTTCCATGCCACCGCCTACCCGACGACTTCCGATCACGTGATCAAAACACAATATCACGAAAAATTATGTGACGATTTGCATAAAGGGGGAATGAGACACTTTACACTTTTTGGTTAACACATATTTGGCCATACTGCACCAATCGAATGGTAAAAGTATAAAATTGTTTAAAAAAAAAAATTACGAAACTATCACAGGTATCCAAAGAAAAAAAAAAAAATTCCCCAAAAATTATTTTTAACACCTTAAAAATTAAACATGAGTAACTGAAAGAATGGTGTGAAGAAAAGTTCAACTCAGACAGAATAATAAAAGGTCTCTTTACAAGAAAGAAAGCCGATAGCTCTCAAGAGTTTAAAAAGTTTTGGATGGTAATTTTCACCCACCCAAGTCTTGTAATGCTGAA
This sequence comes from Argiope trifasciata, assembly GCA_026543055.1. NCBI lineage: Eukaryota > Metazoa > Arthropoda > Arachnida > Araneae > Araneidae > Argiope > Argiope trifasciata. The sequence goes on from JAPMOQ010008526.1 coordinate 386,387, forward strand.
GACGTGGTAAAAAAAACGGGTGCGATAAGAATTAAAGACAGGACACATAAGAGACAGGGAGATAGAAAGTTAGTACCTCTCGCACAGAAAAGAGATTTGGTGATATTGCAAAGAACTCATGAACATTCGCCGACACTTAAAGACGGCAACGTCGTGATGTTTCGGAGTTCTGCGGTGTTGACAAAGAGGTCACAAGCACCTCCACATCATCATTTGGTATAGGAATTCTAATTTGTAATGTTTAGGGAAAGTTTTATTAATTAAACTAGTTTAGGCGAGTGCAATAAAGCTCTAACGTCATGAAAGTTGGTAAATAGCATTTATGAAGTAATTAATTAATTAAAAAATGATACTTAGATTATTTATGGGGTGAATTGAGAGACTAATAAATGGAATTATGTTGCACGTGCCTTATTAACTATTGGGACTGACCTAACTATTTTGCTTGGTTAGTTTTCGAATAATTTCGAGGAATATCACGCGTGTGGCTCATTGTAGCTAAATAGAGCCGAAACAGGAAAATAATTTTGAAAAAAGTTTAATCCATCCGATTGGTAACGGAGTTAATTAATCCTCAGTTTTTTAACCAAAGGAAAACTGACCTATTGATTATCTATTGCAGCCCCAGGTCTTTTCCTAGAGCTGGGATCGTATGCAGGCAAATTCAATAACTTGTTACGAATCTGGGGCAGTTTTTCAAACAACTTTAATGACGTTCGTTCAATTTTGAGGTCGTTGGGGAGAACTTTAAGAGGGAGTGGCCATAAAGATATGTTACTGTTTCTTGCGAGACTTGCCGTTGAACAAGCCCGCTGTTACGAAGGAAGCGATTTGAGCCGACAGGGAGCGTCTCTTGTTTTAAGTAGCGCCAACTAGGGCGAAGATGACGACTTTGCCACTCATGCATCACTCATTCGTTCGCTTGATCAACCCCTTCTTACAGGAGGGTGCCTTCACACATCTCACAGATAGAGCAGAGGAAGAACAACCATGCCTGAACCGGGACTCAAACCCGAGACGTTCAGATCACGGGTAAGACGCGCTACCCCTATGATACGACGCCGGCATAAAGATATAGAAAACCTTATTCAGTGTGATTCGGATTTCAGAATGTGAAGTTTTCCGCTAAAGCGCCTTCACTTTCATATAGAATGGTTCACAAATGCAATCAAACATTATGCACACATAAAAGATGAATCAAACACGTAAAAAAATTTAATCTGATAGAATTAATTTATTAAATTGAAATGTTGCCTTTTAAATAAAGTCATTTCTTATACTAATACAGTATAATTTAGTAGAAGCTGCAACTCTTAATTTTAATCAATTATCCATTTGTTTTATATAATGTAAACGCGACTACATCTAATTTATTCGTCGAGTCTGAAAACTGAATGTTAGAATGCTTCAATTCTTACTCATCAACGCGATTTAAATCGAGGTAACTAAAAATGAGAAATAACATTTAGACAGATTTCTATCTAACAGATACCCGCTTGAGCTGATTAATTCGTGAGTGGACAGTTAGAACAGTTTGGTTTTGAAACTTGTGGTGGAATGTATATTATTACGATCTGTGCAGGAAGCAACAGGACTTATATTTTCAGGCACAGTTCTTTTATAACTATATTCACACACGAACAAACATAAATACAAGACATTCACGCGCAGCTTAACAGTACAGTCTCGCATCTCATTCTGATTAATCTCGCAATGTATTATGGGATGGCCTATCAGGCATTGCCATCTAGTATCCAAAAGAGAAGATTGGAGTAATGTTAACTGCTTTTTTAAAAGCCTTTTTTAAAGAGCAAGAGCAAATTTGTCTAAACTGGCCGTGCATATGGTTAACAGTTAAAATCAAATAATATGATACAAAAAGATGGAACAACAGTTTTTAAATGTGTGATAAAACTTCGAAAAGTTGGCAAAATTATTAAAAAGTTGTCGACATTAGGAAAAGTGAAGCAAACTCCTTTCATTAGCACATTCCGAGGAGATTTCGAAAACCACCGAGCATCCTCTTTAAGCGGAGATACATTTCCAACTACCCTCAGATCCTTTTTCACGCCTAGTTGAGGCCTTGTTATCGCTGTTGAACATCTTAAGCGATCTCCCATGGAAATGATTCAGAAAAACAGCGCTTTTCGACACTCTTGTTCGACGCACAGATTATCCGTGACGATATCCGCGATTTTACGCACGACAACCCCACGTAATACGTCCGATTGCCAGCCAACCCTTTTATCTTTCGGCTACTGTGAACAAAGCAGGGCTGCTGAGTGCCAAGTTCCGAGAACTAAGCTAAAAATTAACTAAGTAAAAGTAAACTAAGTAAAAACTCAACTGTGCAATTTTGAAAGATGCGTCACTTCATATAGTATATATAAACTTGCATGCACCCGGAGCGTTGATAACATCGTGAAAAAATATTAAATGCAATCAATCAATAATAATGGTTAATAGATGCGGTAAATAAATCTGAAATTTTCTTTTATAATATATATATATATATATATATATATATATATAATTGTACTATGCTTATAACCATAGCGTGCCCGGCTTCCAGAAATCGAAGCTGAGACTGAGTTCAAATGGACTTGCAAATCATCAGCTATCTACTTTTGTTTATATCTGATGTAACATTTTTTAACAATCCTTTACATTACCAGTGACTAAAAATAATAAACGCTGAACCCTCTTTCAACAAATTAAAATGAAATAAAGGATCATCTTCGATCAAGCATATGGGTATCATGCTTTATGCTTTTGCAGTACTAAATATCGAAAAAGAAATGGGAAACATTGTCATTTTCCTGGAGTAATTAATTGCAAAAACAAAATCACGCATTATTAAATTAATATGCAAATGTTCGGGTTTTTTGGCCAAAAATTTAGGGTCCCAAATAGTTTTTTATGCACCCGGGCCCCTTCATAGAGAAGGCCGGCAATGGCAAAACATACTTGTATTTTGGAAATGATAAAACTAATTACAACTAGCAGATTTAAAAACAACAACCTTTAATGTAAATTCTGACAGTATGAAAATTAGGAAGGGAATAAATAAATAAAAAAAGGGGGTGGGGGAAGCAGAAACCTTCCACATTTATTATGGACACGCTGGTTTCTTTACATTAGAATTTTCATTTCATTCATGTTCTCAAATAAATATTTGCACAAATTTGATTTTCATACATTTTCCTACCAATGAGAAGTCTAGAAATGCTAAAATCATTTTCAAAAACAAACTTTGTAATTGCTACACAGCTTTATATATATATATATATATATATATATATA
>JAPMOQ010008526.1:394689-510604 GCA_026543055.1 Argiope trifasciata
TCGTTTGCAGACAATATTTCCGTCACTATCGTTCGCAATTTAAATTTGGTTAAAAAAGTTGACTATGACGAAAAAACTTGTTCCTGTGGGTAGAAAGGGGAAATTACTGACGAAAAGTGCGGATGATATTTCGCCCTGTGATAAGGCCTTAAGGTATCCGACTGCGTTAAAACACTATCGATGACATTGGCAAATTTGTATTTAATTGTTATTTCTTGTAGCTAATATTTTTCTACAAGAAGACTTTTCTTTCCGAAATAGTTCATCTTTTCTAGGAAAAGGAAGGCCTGGCCTATCATTTCAGTGAATTTTAAACAAAACATATGAGTGTTTTTGCTATTGAATTGTATTTATGTTATATATTTTACGTATATTCTTATACTTTTGAATGTATTGATTCTAGGTTAGGTTTCTTATTTGTCATTATTTGATAATTTATCGTACATATACATCAACATTTCCACGCGAACAGAGTCGCATGTAATAGCTAGAACTCAATAAAATCGCCGTCCAAAGATTTAAAAATCAGACATTTGAATATTTAGTGCAGCATTTTGATAACTGAATAAACAATCCAACTTACACTTCGGGAGAGGTTGGATATCTGCCAAGGCGCACACGAAAAGGAAGTTAACTCTCAAGTTTCATTTAATCAGCTCGCATTTTCGGACGATTCATCATTTGCTTGAGCAGAAGTAATAAAGCTCTTAGGAACGAAGTAAAAATATCTGAATTTTAATTTTAGATACAACAGGAGAGTATCAAGATTGTATTTTTATATTAGAGTACACTATACTTTTTCAATAGAATTTAGATACTATACTACACGGCACTTTTCGAAAGTATTTAGGAATTATATTACACTATACTTTTTCCGATAGTGTTTAAATACTATAATACACTATATTAAACTTTTTCGATAGTATTTATTATTCTAAACTGTACTTTTTCGGTAGCATTTAGGTACTATATTATACTATACTTTTTTGATAGTATTTAGGTACAACACTATACACTTGCGATAGCATTTAGAAACTATTTTTAGCATTTCTGCAGAATTTATTGTCTCCTTGGCAGGATATTTGGTGATTAATCCTTAGTAAATAGATGCGGTTATTCAATTTTTTTTTTAATATTTCAGATAATTGTATTTCCCTCTAACCATTCCGTAAGTGCAAAAAATAGGCTGAAAAAGTTTCATCGCAATCGGATGAACGGTTTAGGAAGGCATAGGAGACACACATTCTTGTACATGAAAAAGAGTTTCCCTACGAAACACACCATTAAAAAGCATTAAAGAAACTTTGACAGTTTCATACGCGATTAAGCGCTTAGGCCCAAGACATTCCGAATCACGACAGGGAACATATTTAGAATTCTCTTCTGTAGATAAAATCGAACGTTGATAGATTTTTTTACACGACAGTGAAGTATGCAATTACGATTATGTAAAACAATTTTATATTATTTTAAAAGCATTAATTCAAGATTATAAAAGGCAGCACGAGCAGACCCCAACCCATCACAAACAGAATTCTCAAGTAAGATGCACACTTCAATGCGTCACAGACAGAAGAGAGAGAAAAAAGGGCACAGAAATTTGTTGAAAAATTTTGCATTATTTTAAAAGCATTAATTGATGATGATGTCGTGTTCGTGTTTCCTCGGAAAGCGGGTGCAGTAGCTTCTGAGGATAAAGACCTTTGAGCACCCGGAGGGCAGAAGTTTGACTTCTAACCCATAGGAAGGTGATACACAACCCCTTTTTACAGGGGGCACATTCATACAACACACATATTATCCTTACTTAAAAAAATTAATTAAGGATTCTAAAAGGCAGGATGAGCATAAACCAACTTTTGCAATAACCAAAAATTTTGTATTATTTTAAAAGTATCAATTCAAGGTCATAAAAGGCAGCACGAGCAGAAAAAAACCCATCACAAACAGAATTCTCAAGTAAGATGCAAGAGAGAAAAAATGGCACATAAATTTTTATAAAATCCTAAAATAGCTAAAATTTACAATGAGAGGAAGTTCGCAGCGGATGTTGAAATGCCACCGGTATGTTGCGACGGGAGGGGGGGGGGGGGGGCAGGCAATCCTTTGTCCAATAACTCAGTCGGCCTCTTTGAAGTGCGACATTGTCAGGGCCCTCTTTCGGTAGGGGTCGGCACACTTTGACGAGCCCACCGCACACGACGGATTTCATAATTGGAGGGGCCCAAAATAAACTTTCTCCCTCCGCGAGACAAGGGGTTGGCACTCTGTCATAACAGCTACACCTCTTCATCGGGTGGTTTTCCATTTTTATTTATTGTTCGGTTCCTCTTTTTACGACAAGGAGATCGCAGGAGATAGGCAGGAGTTATTATCCAAGTATCCGGATACGCTATTGTGTGAGTGGCTCTTGAGGAGTAACAGCCAATTAGAATGTTAAGACGCATCATTCAGCGGATCACAGAATGCACGTCTCATCAATGGAAAAAAAAAAGAACCCTGTGAAATTTCCAGATTTAGAGCTTTATTCTCAAGTATCATCTACTACAAGTTTAAAGAGTTTAAAAAAACAAGTAACATTTCCTACAAGTTACAGTAAGATTTAAAAAAAAAAAAATGATCGTAAAAAATTATAATTTAAGGTAATGAAAAATAAAATAAAACTTTTTACTTATATATTTAATTAAATTATAACCTGTAATTATAATTTAACTTGTAGTTAAATTATAAATACAAGTTATAATTAAACAAGTATTATTTCCTACAAGTTATAATAACATTTATAAAAAATAATAATAAATTATAATTTAAAGTACTAAACATAGAATATAACTTTTCATTTATACATTTAATTAAATTACAACTTGTAGTTATAATTTAAGTCATCTCTTGTAGTTATCTTTAAGCTATCTCTTTGTAGCTATCTCCATCTCGATCGATAAATAAAATGAACTCCACCGGACTCGATTAGCTGTTTTGTTTCATTTCGGGTATACAATGTAAATTAATCATTATTACATTAGTTGCATTTTTTTGCTATTATATTGTATATAAGTAACATATTTTTTGTACATGCCTATACTTTTAAATGCATCGTTTTTAGATGAGGTTTCATTTTTTTTGTCATTATTTGATAGTTTATCGTACATATACATCAAAATTTCCACGTGAAAATAGAGTCGAGGATAATAGCTAGTATATATATAAGTGAAAGAAATCACTGGAATATTCCCCCGTCAATTTGCTTCCCAGCTTTTATTGAGAGAAATGGGCGAAATTCCTGCTCTTTTCCCCAATCCACTTCACAGTCTGTTTCCATAGTGATTGAGGACAGCCTAGGTTAAAAGGCAATGCAGGCTAAAACTGAATAACGCGACTCGCAACAGAAAGAGATTCTGCCAGCAAAATTCCCAGGCGATTTCCAGAATGGCAAATTGAGTGCAGAACTTCCCCTCAAATGAACAATAATACAGCAAACGCACACTAGGGCTCCATCGCATTCATTATTCAGGCACACTATCCCCCAACAAAATCACTCGCGCGCACATAACACAAATGGACGGGGGAAGAAAAAAAATATGCAATTAAAACGTTCGAGCCCCGGGGACTTGGAGGGAGGGGTCAGCATTCCGTATATTTGCACCCCACTCCAGAGAGCGGGGCTGTAGCAACCAATAATCGGCAACATCTATCGATCCGCAAAAGGCGGGCCGGGGCGACTTATTGGTGGAATAAGTGGAATGCGCCGGGGCTTTTTTTCCATTGGAAATTAATGATCCATCCCGAACATAAACGGATCTCTTTTCCAGGAGCCAAAGAGCCAGAGGCAGGAAATATCTGCCCAATGGACTATTTTATACTTTCCGCTTCAGCGTCCATTTCTTCCCCCCCCCCCGTTATAAATCGTTACCGCGCATCAAACACTGATTTTTTAGTGTTTTCCTCCCAAGGGTGATGCATTTTATTTTGGAGAGCAGCAGAATCCCGGGGATAAAATTAGTTGATCCCTTCTCCAAGATTGCTGGGGAAGGGAAACTACCTGGGACCAGCCAAGATTGTTTTAGAAAGCGAGTGAATTGAATTAGGGTTCTTCTCCCCTTACAGCAATCCAGAGTAATAATATATATATAGATAAAAATGAATGTTTGTCTAATGCCTGTCTTCATTTATATTAACCAGAATAATTATCTTTCTAAACTAAAGAATTATATTTAACAGTGTATGATTTTAATTCCATCCATTGTTCATCGTAAAGAAAATCGAGGCACAAGATTTATATATAATGAATGGTTGTTTGTCTGTCTCTTGTGCCTTCCTAAACCGTTCATCCGATTCCGATGAAACTGGGTCAGCTTATTACTTACACTTACGGAATGGTTAGGGGGATAGTATTATTATCTGACACTAAGAAATAAATTTCGAATCTCAATTGCCTCTATTTATCACGGATTAATCTCCAAATAAGGCACTGAGATGACAACAGATTCTGTAGAAAAGCTAAATCCAAGTGAAATGTCACTATTTTGTATCCTTGTGCGCAAATGTCATGCAAGCCATTCTCAGAGGTAACAACTTTATGACAGATGATGCGAGAATGTTTTTGGGAAGACCAACTATGAGAGTTTTAAATTTTAGCGTTTTTCGTAGTAACTACCAAAAATACTCTATTAAAGATTTTATGGCAGAAATATATTTTCTATGTTTAACCAATTTTAACCAAATTTTCAAAAAAATAAAAAAAAAAAAAAAAAAAAAAAAAGAGAATTTCTAATGACTATTAAACGAAACAATTAATTGTTTCTTTCACCACCATTCTGAAAGAGCACCGAGTTTTACAATTCTAAAAGAATACACAAATCTAATACATAAAAAAGGCTCTTTGTTTATTCGTATTTCATACGCTGTCACACCGTTCTTTCTATTCCGTTAAAACATTGCCAAATTATGAATTGATTGCACTTAATATTTTTTTTCGGCGCCACCAACGCACCGGGCACCAGCTAATAATAATAAAAGATTATGCGAAATAAATCAAAGAATAACCATTAAGAATATTTAAAACGCAGCAATATTTCTTACTAAATGATGAAAAACATATTACTGACAATTTTAAAGGTTAAAAATACATCCCAACATTTAATGTTTGTATGTATATTATCATTCAATGCTAACCTCCGTGACACATAGATTTTTCAAAAAAACGAAACTAGCTTATGTCAGTGTGCCATCCACACATTTGCTGTTATCGGAGTTTGCTAGCCCACCTGCGTTTGAATGACACCAAACCCTAATGACTTCCATATGGCTAACTACGCGGTCAGAAGATCAAAATTCAAGCTCTCATGTTATCATAAAGCACACCAACAGTATGCTAATTTCACCGATAAGTTCCACTGTTCGAATTTCGCACACACTCGTGAAGTCAGGTGCGCAATTGGGATGCCCATCACTCGATTATAGGGGAAATTGAAATACTGAAATCTATCTATATAATCTATTAGAAAAATATTTAAAAGTATACTTTTTTTTTAGAAATAATATTCTATATAGACATGAGTTTGTTTAAGAATATTTTTCTTAAAAGCAGATTGCCCTCAAAGTGTCATTCCCTCTCTTGGTAATGATACATAAAAAAATTTTGGGAACTTAAAGCTATTAGATAAAATTTATTTTTGTTTTCAATTAATACGATTACTTAATAATCATTAAGACACTTTCTTAGTGTTTGAGATAAACTTTTAACATGTAGGTTTTTGTTTCATCGGATAATTTGGCCACATTTTTTTCATTAACTTTATTTTTTAGAGCGTCATTCAAATTTATACAAACTGAGATTAATTGAAGATGCAATGCCAGTAGTCAAATTAATGCGTAGTTTATATATTAATAATTATTATAGGCCCAAATAATTACATACACACAGAGATTATATATATATATATATATGTTGTCAGGCAAATCATTTCCCGTCAGTCAGTGATATCCAGCCACTAAGCAGTCCTCTGGTGCAGGAAACGTGAGCAAAGTGCAGTTCATGCGTGGACGAGGCAAATCGATGGCGGCGTACTAAAATAGACGAAGACGCATGTGAAAAGACGGAATTACAACGCATTTCTAAAAGACGAACTTGGTCATCTGCTCCATCCTGAAAATGAGTCATCATCACTATTAACCTTTCATTGCCATCCATTTAATTCTAAAATATCATCTGGATTTATTATTGCTTGACTATCACGACCCCTATATTATATATATATAAATTTTAGTAGTAGCAGCATTAGCGCTTATTAAATACAATGATAGGTTTTTAAATTTTAAACTTGTTGGAATCCGAAAAAATTTTTAGTTTCGATTCCAATTGTTAGTTTCGCTTACTTAATGATATTAATTCAGATTTGTTTCATAAATAGGTTTTATTGCGTTTGTATTTCATTCTTGTTGCTTAACCCTTTATTTACCGAATCACGTTGCCATCCATTTTTCAACATCATTTCTGCGCCAGTAGTTAAATTTTCTTGCAGAATCATTCCAGGGAACCCAAGGAAAAAAAAAAATGTAATTAACAAAAATATCTTAAATAATTCAATTATTAATGAAATATTTTTAGTTCCTACTTTTATTTTATATTCACTTCACGTTATTTGGGTGACATTCTCCGTGTTCTTTAGAATACCATCAGTAAAAACCGTCTTATAGTAAAGATATAAGCTAGATTTAAACGGTACTTTCAAGTACCGTCAGTAAATAAAGGGTTCATTCCGAATTAAATTTCGTTTCGATTCCGACCTAATCAGTTTCGATTTAATATTTGATGACTCAGCAAATGGGTTTTAATTATTTAATGCTTTTATGATTATATATAACTAAGGAAGACCCTAATCAAATCGACGCTTTTATTGAAACGGAAACAAATATAGATCTTAGTCGCAAGCCTTTATATCTTAAGCTTTAAGCCTTTTAATGCTCCTCCACAAAAAAGAGACTGAGACCCATTTTTCATCGATATCGCCGCGTCCCCATCATTAAGCTTGGCCATGTTTCGATACTATTTCTCCAAATATAGCACACACACACCAGAAAAGAACTAACTGAGGGTAGGTGAATTATCGAAATGACAGATTACCGATCCGAGAGCTATCGCATGAAGTGGGTTTTTTGGAAAGCAGCCCTGGTCACCTGAATGGGGGGGGGGGGTTGAATTTATTACATTCTTCCGCAGCGGCTTTCTTCCATTAGGCGAGAACAATGGCCGACAAAAGATGGCCGTTATTAGAAGCAACGACAAGAGAACTCGTTTCGTAAGTGAAGATAATAGATTCTTATTTTGAGGAATGTGGGTCGCTCGCAGATGGAACTACTGACCTGTCGCCTGGGACGAGAGGCAGAAAGGGAAATCGTTTTCATTCGCGAACGAACGGAAGGGAATGTGGAATCGATCGCCGGTGCGATTCATCAGAGATGGAAGTGCCGTGGCTGTGCATCTGCAAGAAAATCAGATGCAACGGCCACACCATTCTTATTATCCAACATTTGTAAGCATATGATAGAAGATTCTTACAAGGTGTCCTGCTAATTTTCAACACCACTTTAAAAAATTGACCAATTTTGTAAGAGTTAAAATACAGATAGAGAATACACTGCTTCCTGTATTTTTATTATAAAAACCGTAGTTTTTATCTATATAAATAAAATTGAATGTTCGTCTGTATGACTCCTATGCCTTCCTATTGCGTTCATCTTCTTATGTTCATCCGACTGCGACGAAACTAAGTCTAGGGTGATGTCTAAGTCAAAGGTAACTAAACTAAGAAGATGAAACTAGGGTAAAGAAGTAAGAACTTCTTGGATATACACAATGGGAACCATACACAAAAAACAATTTTTTCACAGCATTCAGTAAAATAAAGGGAAATATATCTATATAAATAAAAATGAATGTTTGCCTGCATGAACCTTGTTTTCATCGATCATTTTGGTGCATGTGACTAAAAATCTATATAAATAAAAATGGTTACTTCAAACACAAGACCCATGAATTGGATAGTTCTCTTATAATAAGCAGTCGACCACGACGTTCGGTGGTGGCGGGGTGGTCAGCTGTACACAAAGAAGAAGGCTGTGCTTTCAGTTTACCGCTATTCAATGGAATGATTAGAGTTCTCAGAGTGAAGGAAGGACCTGAAGATTGTCAATAATGATTTAAGTACAGTACGGATGATACCGGGTCATCTCAAAACCCTGAAGGATAGGATGTCAGAGAGGGACAGTTTCATTCCAACTGTTTGAGAGGGATGGGGAGAAAGACAGCAATTAACTACCTCGAAAGAAATGATAGTTTGACTGTTCGGTCCATGTAAGGTTGAATAATACTTATTCAGCAAAACAAATCGTGTCGATACTGCTACGGTCAGTGGTGGCGGGGTGGTCAGCTGTATACAAGAAGAAGTTCTCTTATAAAATTGGGGTCCGAACTAGAAACTTTGCTACAAAAAGTTTCGTAACAGAAGAAAAAAGAAACAGACACAGCAATGCTCTTCAGAAGAACGGACAGTTTTCAGACAGTTCATAAACTATACAGTTACATTATCCAAGCAATAATTTCAGAGTAAAGCATGCTAATAGATTTCGGAACAGTTACCCCTAACGGCCAGCCAGTTTAATGGTCGATAATTTTTTCAATTAAATCTTCTATATAAATAAAACTAAATGTTTGTCTGTCTCTTATGCCCCTTCGTGTAAGATTTGACCCCAATGGGATTCTCTCTGGAGATACCTGGATGGTTTGTCGTCTCTATCTTTCTTTATTTTTTATCTCTTTCTTCCCTTTTTTTTCCCTTTTTCCTTCCATTTTGTGCCAATCTAACCAGTTAGAAAACTTAATGTTATAGGCACGGGGGCGCAAGATGGCGTTATGTTATGTCTCTTATGATTCATGCCACGCGAATTTTTGCTTACTTTATCAAAAACTGGAATTTTGTTTTACCTCTTTACTTTCATCAAAAGTTTCAAACCAGTTTCCTCTTCCATTTGTTTCGAATTTCAATACTTTTAGTAGTTACTGCAAAAAATGCTGACATTTATTTAAAATTTAAAATCCCCAGGATTAGTCTCCCCACAATTTTCTCGCATAATCTGTATTATCTAAAACCGTTCATCCGATGGCGATGAAACTTGGTCAGCTTATTGCTTACAACTACGGGATGGTTAGGGGGATAGTATAATTATCTGCAATTAAAAAAAAATGAATCTCAACTGCATCTATTTACCAAGGATTCGTCTCCAAATAACTCGGGGAGGAAACAATAGTTTCTGTAGAAATGCTAAATACAAGTGAAAGGTTCATATTCTGTAGCTATTAGTACGTAATTGTCATGCTAGTCATCCTCAGAGGTAACGACTTTAAAACAGATTATGCGAGAAAATTTTGGGGAGACTAATCCTGGGGATTTTAAATTTTAAATAAATGTCAGCATTTTTTGCAGTAACTGCTAAAAGTATTGAAATCCAAAACAAATGGAAGATGAAACTGGTTTGAAAATTTTGATGAAAGTAAAGAGGTAAAACAAAATTCCAGTTTTTGATAAAGTAAGCAAAAATTCGCGAGGCATGAATCATGGCGAATGTTACGGAAATCGAGGCGCCATTCTTTCGCTTTCAATATTACATCAATAAAGAAGAAAGAAAAAGAAACCAAGTAATCCTGATTTCTCTTTCATTAATTTTTCTTTTCGATTTGTTTGGGTTTTTATGGCGCAAGAGCCATGATGTTGGTTATACATGCGCCAAACAATGGGTAAAATTATATTACTTTAAAACAATCGCCAAAAGGAATATGAGTTAGAAGCTAAAATGTAAACACGATTCAAATAAAAAGATAAAACTTTATGGACTTTAAAAAAGCAAAGAGTTGGACATGAGGAATCTTATCCAGCAGAAAAGATAATGAAGGGCAAGAGTTTTGAAAAAAGTGTAAGTGCTGGGCATTGAAATGTGGGCATTCTGACAAAATATGCTGCAGAGACATTTGACAATGACATCGCGAACACAGTGGTGGTTGTTCACCTAAAAACAAATGAGTACGGGTGAATCTAGTGTGTCCAATTCGTAACAGTATCTGCTTTTCTGTTCGCTAATGAGGGCGAAGGTTGCACAAGGGGTTTGATGATGTGAAGTTTGTTGTTTATCTCTACGTCCCATTGTCTCTGCCCTTTAGAATTTTCTCTGCGATTATCCAATCCAAATCCTAGCATTCTGACCTTATTTCCCCCATTGATTGTTCGTAATGGTAGATGAACTGGCACCGGTTGTTTTCTAAGTCCTCATCTTTTTTTCTTCTTCTTTTTTTAATTTAATTCCAAGTGAAAGCAAAAAAGAAGACTCAGACGAAATCTAATGACCACTTTCCTGTCCTTTAAACGTGCTCCAACTGGCCCAAGTCTTACCGCAACAACTGCTGCCGATTACAATCGATTGTGTGTGTTTTTAATTTGCAAATTCGGAATCGAAAGAACATTCTAGATTCGTGCAGAGCTGATGCGATTGTCTTCTTAGCTTATTTTGTATAAAAGTAATTGCATGTCCCACCAACTGGAGCAGCTTGAATTTCAGGTGGATGTGTTTTTGTTTTCTTAACCAATAGAGAATCAATGAAACTGGTGTTTAATTTGGAAGAAATTGATTTTTAACAGTTTTTGTTTTAGAGATTAAAACTTGTTTATTAGTCTGGGAAGAAAATTCCATTATATTTAATTTCAAACAAACAAAATTTTTTCAATGATTTCTATTATTATTCTATTACGGAACAATGGAGAAACTGTATATTTATTCTTTTAATTTGTATAATGAAATTCAATGCATTTATTTCCTTAAAAAAACATGCCGGCAGAGTTAGCTAACAGATATTATAAAGATCTTTTATTAAAAAATAGCAGAGAGCTTTGCTCTCTACAAATTAAAACAGAAATAAAATCAATCTAATTTTTTAATAAATCGATTCCCATCAAGTTAGCATTTCGCATGGAGGCAATCAAAAACCCGAATTTCACGTAAAATATTAAATACATTTATTAATATCGAACAGAGATATTGCAATATTTTCCAGAGAATCAACATAGTATTACATAAAGATTGTACAGTAGAATATAAAGCATATTGTAAAAAAAATAAATTAGTGTTAATTCTTGTTTCTATTTTCAATAGAAAATCTACTATAGTACTTTTGAAAAAATAAAATATGCAAGAATCCTTTTCATTTAGTCTTTCATACACATTTTCTTATATGTATCATTTTTAAACTATAAGACTTTTAAAAATTATTTTCTTGGGTTGAGACATTTAGAGGGAAAATGCAATTTAAAAAAACCCAACCTATCAATACGACAAACATTTATTTCATCAAAGATCAATGAAGCGATTTAAAAAACAGCTTAACACTTTGCTGACCGGTGACAATCAAACTCGTTTTTTCATACCCAAACGTTGCTAACTGGTGACGAGTTAATTCGTTTATTCATACCCAAACGTTGACCGGTGATGAGTTCACTCGTCATTGCACTTGCATCATCAATTTCAATTTATGGCACCCAGGGCGATATGGAATATTGCAAAAGGCGTATCGTGTTTAGACGTGTCCGCTTTGTAACAAAAAATGGCTTTTCTTGGTATTGAGGTTTTTATCACAATTTCAGTATCATTCCAAGAATTCAATCATGTATCGGCGAAGAACTTCTCAAGAAATGATACACGGATACTTTATCTGACTGTCCAAGTGATTTTGAAATAAGTTAAAGTGATTCGGAAAGTGACGAATCTGACATTATATCACCGAAACGGCAAAAAAGAAATGTTATCGAATCTGGTAGTGAAAATGATTTTGAAGCTTGGAATGAAAATGACGGCGTAAAAACAAATACAACTAGAAGGTGTAGGGTATGCTCAAGTTTAGTTTAGTTATTTCTACGTCCCGTCCAGCAACACTAGGGCTATTTTAGGACGGACCTAGTACTTTTGAACCCCGGTCAGATGACGAGTATGCTCTTCAAAGGGAAGGCGTAGCGAAAAGAGATATATCTGCAAAACCTGTTGTGTACCATCACTCGCAGGTGATTGCCATACAGTTTAGCATACAAAAAAAAAAAAAAAAAAAATATTATCCAAAGTTCTCTTTCGTTTCACTCAGTATAAATGAAATTGATTGGAGTTGATTCAGAACCTCATTCAATTACAAAAGAATATGACACAGTTTCTGTGTAAAATTCCAACAAAGTGTTAGGATTCATTTGAAACTTTAAAAGAATAAATGTTAAGGCTTCAATCGTCATATTGTAAGGGCCCTCACCAAAAATACGATTTTGAATGCTAATCTCAGCAACTTAATGCTCCTTGGAGAAAACTCTCAATAAGGCTCAAACTTCAGCTCTAAAAAATCTTTTTTAAGACCAGCTCCATTGTACGGCTCCCAAATTTGGCGGACCCCTTCCGCCCCAAAACTTTTAGAAGTTGCAAGTTTTCCAAAATAAACATCTGATGAAGATTATTAATACGCTCTGGTACTTCAGAAAGTTTTTTAAATCTCCTTCAAATAAGACCTGTTTCAGAATTTATCATAAGAACATCAATTAAGAAGTTCTTCGAAAAATTATTTCAGATTCGTAACGAGTTATTTCAAATGCAGTATAATATCCCATTGTGCTCAGCTTGACGTTATTGAGAACGTTTTACTCCCATATTCAATTACAAAATAATAGCCTGTGACATGGCGCAATTTCTGCGTAAAATTTGTAAAAAATAATATTGCTCATACACGCGATATTCATATTACACTTGTAACAACTCAGCTCATGATTCTCAAGTTTGAAACTGTTGTTATTCCGTTTTTGAAATATGAATAAAAACCAAGAATTCTATTAGTGTTTGCGTTTATAAGTCATTTATTACAAATTCCCAGTCAACAAAATGTTAAGCTACAAAAAAAAAAAAAAAAAAAAAAAAAAAAACAGAAATAAATAGTTAAACGGATACAACAACAACAAAAAAGCAGCCAATTAACCCACAAGGAATTGTACCCGTTGACGTGTGTGTGTTGATCCAACATCCCTTCCATCATTCCAGAAATGGAGAAATAATGATGTTGCCAGATCTCTCAGCCCACTACAAGCAGACGAAACACATTCGAAAGGAGGGAGGGAGGGCATTTATTTACTCAGGCCCCAACAATGCATCGTGCGATGGCAACGATAGCTAACGAAAAGCGATGATAATTATTATTCACCGTTAGGAAAGAGAGCGCCTCCATTGTGCGGAGAAGGGGGTGGTCGAAGAAGGAAGACTCCTCTCGCGCGGGGAAATTGAAACAGGAACAAAAGGGCAGAAGATAATGGAAATGAACGAGGTGCGCATTCTGTCAGGTCTGATTCGATAGCCGAGAATAAACCTTGTGCGATAACTCAAATAATGATCAGTATGGTTGGTAACAATGGGAGCAGGACGTGATGAAGTGACTCACTTTTTTGAGATGTGCAGGGTTAACTGTCCATGCTAATTTAAAGGATCGGATAATTGTAACAATGCACACAATGGGCGAATTCACGGATCGAATGACAATGAAAGGTTCAGTTCAGTCACTCAGTTTGTTTAGTTCAGTTGCATTAACGTTCCTTTGTAAAGCAACACTAGGACTATTTTGGGACGGACCTCGTCATTTTGAACCACGGTCAGAGGACGAAGACGACACCTGAGCTGGCACCTCCCTCTCCACACCAGCGAGAGGACATTTGGCCTGACAGATATAACGTGCAAAAGACCCCTTACACGACGGTTCTTCGGTGGAATCGAGTCTCGAACCTGAAATCCTCCAGTTTCGATGACGAATTCAGTCACTTAGAGCCGGCCTTCTCTATGAAGGGGCCCGGGTGCAAAAAACCATTTGGGGCCCTAAACTTTTAGAAAATTAAAAAAACACATTTGCATATTTATTTAATAATGCATGTTTTTTTTATCTGTTAATTACTCCAGGAAAAAGACAATTTTTCCAATTTCTTTTCTGATACTTAGTACATCAAGAGCATTTAAGCATTCTACCCGTTGTTAAAGTTAAACTAAATATTACTATTATCGCCATGTCAAATAAATAATACGCCAATTATGGCAACCATTCCTCTGTAGACTCACAGAGTTTGTTATTCTTGTGTACGCCTCGTTGCGTGGCTGACGTTCTATGGTGAGCGTTCAGTCATGAGTAGTATGGGGCTTAATAAATATCATTGATTACAAATGAGTCTCATCATTCAAAAAACGAGCCAGCACTTGTCGAAACTTTATAGAGACAGTATTGCATACAGTCCACTTAATATCCTACACCAGTGGTGGGGAAACTTTTTTTAAGACGGGCCATTTGTAATAACTAGACGATCGTAGCGGGCCAAAGAATAATGCTTAATCGTTAAAAAATTTATGTGTTCTATAAACATATACATATATTATTACATACACTTATTATTTTAATAGTATAAAAGCAAAAGGTAAGAAAATTATAAGCACAAAATATAAAATGAATTTAGTGTAGTTCCTGATGTGAAGTATCACTTTATTTTCTGGTGCCATTACTGGTTGATGGTGCATGAGAAAAATGAAATTGAGACTGTTTTATCAAAATTTCATCATAGTCCGGTTCTATTTGCGAAGCAGAAATTCTTAAAACTGATGAAAGGTGCTCATCTGTAATTCTGTTTCTTAAAGAAGTTTTCCTAAGCTTCATTGTGAAAAGATTTGTTCGCATATATAAGATGAGCCGAACATTGTCATTATCTTCATTGCATGAGTAATTAGATTTAGGAAATTATCTGGACTTAAATTTTTATAAAATTCTAGTAACGATACTGTATGAAAAGTTTGTTTCAGGAGAGTATAACAGTTCAGTTCTATTAACTCAAGTTGAAATTTTGCATCAACTTACAAACAATTACTCGAGTCACAGCGGGTCGTTGCAGATGACTGACTAAGTCGCTAACTAATTGATCTTCGGGCGGCCTCGCTTGTATTTATACCTACATGCAAGGATTGTTCGGGAACTGGAGTTTTGCGGTTATTTCGGAAAAACAGAACAATGAATCGAAAATGCGAGAGTGTCTGGAAGTTTCGAGCGAAGAGGAGTCAGCTGTTTGGGTCGGATGGATTTGTCCAGAATACTATTGTGTTTTGAATATCGCTGCAGGTAGTTTTTATGCGGGTCGTCACATTACGAAGTAAGAATGCGTTCAAACATTCTCACGACGGCACTCTTAAACCGGATTAAACCTTTCCACGGGCCGTAGTTTCCCCATCACTGTCCTACACCCATATGCTTGAAGAAAAATCCGAATGTTTGCCGAAGATAATCTTTATTTAATTTTAATTTGTTGGAAGAGAGTTTAACGTTTATTATATTTTGTAATTAGCAAGGATTGTAAAAAATATATAATCAGATATAGACAAAAGCAGATAACTGATGATTTCCAAGTCCATTTCAACCCAGCCTCAGCCTCGACTTCTGGGAGCCGGGCACGCCCCTCTGTCTGAACATGTCTGACGGGGATTTCCTTATTCATAATTGAACTTTTACCGTCTTTTTATAGATATCGCTGCGATCTTTGCCAAATAAAGGCGTCAGTTGATGCTCCGCCAGCCACATGAAAACAAGATTGTGTGTGTCTGTATGTGTCAATGTGCATTTGGCATGTTTTCCTTGTTTAGGAACGTTGTTAGGCAGTGAGATAGACGCGTAGCTTTAGTGAATATAAAAATTTCATTGTCACAATAGGTGTGATGAAAAATTTAATTGGGATTGTATAAGGAATTAATATATAAAGCTCGGCGACTTTTTAATATAGCGTAGAGTTGTATTGCACGAACTTATAACAGGATTGAAGGCGAAAAGCTGAAAGTTTAATAAAATCCTTACTAATTTTTTTCGAATATAAAATAAAGAAAAACCAGAATATTTCAAAGAAAACCACCAATTCAGAAAATTAATAACGGGAGGGGTGGGGGAAGAATAATACTGTTACTTCTCAACTCATACCCTCTTCCAAAACCAAAAAATAAACATGTCTTCACTTCAACCGTCTTTCTTTAGAGAAATATACCAATGTATATGTTACAGTAAAAATGATAAATTTGGTGATTATATAAAACTACCGATGATTATACACAATCACCACTGAATTTGGTAAATATGATAAATGGTTTCATATTTATCAAATTTATCGGTTACTTTATAAAATCCCCATTACGAGATGGGGATTTCATAAAATAACAGGTAAATTAGATAAATATGAAATAATTTATCATATTTACCAAATTCATTGATGATTATCAGTAAATTTTATATAATCACCGAATTTATTACTTTTACCGCAACATATATATCAGCATATAAAAAGGTATGAGAATGTACACCTATATACTGACCCAAGCAAATGGATTTAATACACGGTGGAAATTTCACTTCCGCTCGCGTGGGGTATATTCGAAACTTCAATACGGGAAAAAAATAAAATATATATATATAAAAAGAAAAGAAAAAGCACCCGGAGCACGTGACCTGCATAGTTTCAGTAGGGGGGGGGGGGGATGAGGCTTTCAACAGAACACAAGAAAGACTCCATCAAAATTGATTTAAGAAACAGCAATGAGGATTGATTGAATTGGAATGAGGAGCAGCAGTTCCACGTTATGACTTGCAAAATAGTGAATTACTCGAATGCATGCAAACAGCACCTGAGACCAACTTCTGCTGGAGCGCTGGAAGACCGATCGATGCAGAAGAAAATTCGGAAAACACATCGGAAAACTAAGCATTGTTTAAAGGCATGCTTGTATATACATGTATACATATGTGTGTGTGAGGTGCCAGGTATCTCACTTCCCGTCACTAAGTAGCCCTCTGGTGGAGAAAACGTGAGCAAAGTGCAGTTCATGCTTAGACGAGGCAAGAGGATGGCGACGTACTAAAATAGACGAAGAAATGCCGACGCATTTCTAAAACACGCACTTTGTCCATTCCATCCTGAAAATGAGTCATCATCACCATTCACCTTTCATTGTCATCCATCCAATTCTAAAATATCATCTGGACTTATTATTGCCTGGCCATCACGAACTCCCAAATATATATATAAATATATAAATTAACAAAATAAGCTAAGAAAAAAGGAATACAATAGAATAAAAATTACAACAAATCGAAAAAAAATAGAACCTCAAGACTTTCTCAAGAGTCACTCTTAGGCAAGGATTCAAAATAAGGGGTTTTTTCCGTGCGGAATCGAATAATGTTCAACAGTATTGACCCCTCATGACCCCAAAATCTATAATTAATTTCGTTTTTTTTTTCGGTTTACTTAATTATATTAATTTAGACTTGCATAAATAGGTTTTATTTCATTTAGATTTCATTTTTTGTACTTTTTGTTGTTTAATTCAGAAATAAATTTTAATTTCGATATAGCTTTTGTTGACTCAGAAAATGGGTTGTAATTATTTTGATGCTTTCATGGTTTTTATACTTTATATTATATATATTACAGCCCATTCTCTGCATATTCAATTTAAAAATGGAGGAACAAATAATTGATAATAAACATATTAAATTTAAATATCTAAATCTGTATATGATTTCTAAGATATCAACTCCCCTCTAAAGCTGTATAGCTTATTAAAAAATAAACAGTCTGTAAGGGGGGAGGAAAAAAGAAATTTGATGTAATTAATAATATGCATTTGATGCATCAAATTTAAAATGAACTATTCTCAATTTTAACTAAATATTTTTCTCAATTTGCATTTTGAATGACTGCAATAATTTACATAATTAAGAAACATTATAAAAAAATTAAAGGAATGAATTTTAAAGCACGAAAGTGATATCACTTCAAAATTTAACATGATTTCTTTAAATTTTGTTTGCAGACAATCGTCATTTTCAAGCTGGTTAAAAGAAGGTGGACGATGACAAAACACTTGCTTGAAGGTAAAAATTGAAAATTGCTGACGAAAAGTACAGACGATATTTTGCCGTGTGATAAGGCCTTTATATAAAAACATCTTCGGCCAGAATAAAGGGAAACAGAAAAGCCCCTGACAACTCTTGGGTTTGGTTTATTTTCGTTATATTAACGTCCCGTTGTAAAGCAACAGTAGGGCTATTTTGGGACGGACCCCGACACTTTTGAACCACGGTCAGATGATGAGGACGACACTTGAGCTGACATTCCCCTCTCCACACCAATTATCTAAAATAAAAATTCGGATCTGAGCCGCAACTATTTACCAAGAATTAATATCCAAATAGCACGCTTAGAAGACAATAAATTCAGTGAAAATGCTAAATCCGAGTGAAAGGTTAATATTGTATGGTTTAGTTATATCAACGTCCCACTTTGAAGCCACACTAGGGCTATTTTGGGACGGACCTCGTCCTTTTGAACCACGGTCAGGTGACGAGGACGATACCTGAGTTGGCGCCCCCTCTCCAGACCACAGGGAGGAAGTTTGACCTGACAGATTTAACGTGCAAGAGACCCCCTCACATGACGGATCTTCAGTGGAATCGAGTCTCGAACCTCGTTCAAAAGCAGAGACCTCACCACCAGATCACCGCGGCGACAACTCTTGGGAGGTAGACAGAGGGACATACTTTGCAGAGGCGTGGTGGCACAGGCATGGAATAACAATATGGCCCCTTCACAAAAGCGACCCTTTTATTGTTGGACACATCCACGACAATAAGGGGATTGGGGGGAGGAGAAAGTCCCTCACACGCACACGGGCACAAAAAACGAGGAAAGCCACCTTGCATTTTCCGGAAATTCCTCTTCCGATTCCGTAGCATGGAAGAGTTCCATCCATTTCCTCCCTCTCTATATAATTGCTCAACCAGGAATTCGGATGTTTTGCGTGCCTTGCGAGGGGTCGCTCCTCCCTGGCGAAGGTGGTTTGAAAAAAAAGAGGGAGAAGAGAAATGAAATTTTCGAGAAGGCGCATAAATAATTCCACTCTCCCTTCAGAAGTGGTGCGGCAATAATTTCTCTCCTTCCTTTTCTTTCAAGAGAAATTGGAAGAAAAGCCGTAAAGTAGAGAATTTCGTTTCATTTTCAGTCTTTTTTTTAACAGCATTTAAAATTGTAATCTTTTGATTTTTCCCAAAATCCACTAACACTGGTGGAAGCGTTTTCATTTTCTTAATAATTAAAGTTGAGAGATTTCTTGGAAAAAGAAAGAAAGAAAAAAACATTTTAATGCCTTAAAATGCAATTAAAACTGTATCCTGTTCTTAAAGAAACACATAAATCATGCGTTTCCGCCATTCTGATGCCCACGTATTCATTTGAAGGCAAATAGTCCAAATGAATCCACATTTTTGATTTAATATGTGTTTACATTTTCAAGTTCACAAGGAACTGCAATGTTTACTTTTACTTTTTTCCTCCCGCAACAACTTAAAAAAGTTGGATTGCTCCTTTTTTTTTTTTTTTTTAAGTTTATTTATTATCATGTGAGAATATGTTTGTTTCGGCTTGAGGTTTTTTGGAGCCTCAAAATACATAGGCAACAAATAAACGATTTATTTATTGAAAATAAATAAACACAAAATTGATTTTTACATGATACTAAAGTTAAAAAAATCATAGATCTATAAATTCTGATCTATAAATTGAATTTATATTTTTATTAAATTTGTATAAAGTATAATTAAATTATATTTTTCAACAATTAATTTTGCTCAAAATAAAACTTAACCTGCACGAGCATCACAAAATATTAACTTTTACTAACTTGTTGCCGTCACATTTATAAAAGCTCTGATTACAAAATAAGTCAAACTTTGCCAACTTATTGCTAGTACTTATTTGTTTCTATTGATGGTGGAAAAGTAATATTATATATATTTCTAACACTAAAAGTCTTCAATAATAAAGTTAATAAAATAAAATATTATTTATGCTTCTGCTTTATATATCTTTCAATATCAATGAATCTATACATTTTTGAATAAAACAAGTTTCATTATTATTTTATTCATAGATAAATATTATTCTTTCTACCAACCTTAATTCAATAACACAGTTATTTCAAGTTCTCAACGATATTTCCAAAGTTATTTCTTTTGCTGCAACGCCCCGGGCAGCTAATTATATTACCATTCCTTTGAAAACCAGTACTAATAATGAAAAGTATCCATCCTTATCTAGATAAATACAAATGAATTAATGTCCGTATGTCTAATATGCGCTGCCGTACCGCCCTTCCGATTGCGATGAAACTTCGATTACTTATTTCCTGCACTATTTTGTTTCTGCTGAAGATGGGAAAACATTATATATATATATATATATATATATATATATATATATTGCCTATCCTAAAGCTGTGGAATAATAAAGTTAAAAAAACAGAATTAAATTATTCACGCTCCTCCTTTATTATACATCACTCAATTTCAAGAAATGTACAGTAAAAGCTCCTTATTCGCACCTCCTTCATTCGCGTTTTCACTCTTCGCGGATCAAAAAAATGCGACCCAATTCCTATGTTCGAGGCTAAGCATTTCTTTATTCGCGGATTTAATACATCATCATAAAAGGATTCCAACCCAATGTCCTTTGCAAATGCCATCTAGCGGACTAATAAAAAAAGTAAAATGGATCTTATTACAACTTTGCCTAAAGTATGTTGTTAACTGCAAGCTGCTAACATAGCCGAAATCGCGAATGGAATAAGGCGCGATGGGTTCGAACAGACAGAATCAAGTGACATTCAGGAAGGGCTTGAATCGCAAGATGAAGATCTGACTGAAACCGACTTGGAGGAAGTGTTAAGTTCACAGCCCATTGAAGAAGAGGCTTCCACAGGCACTGGATTTCATTTGAAAAATCTTAGTGAAGGTTTAAGAAATGGCAAATGAACTTTGCGATTTCTTTAGGAACATTGATCCGTCTGTGAAGCGAAGTCATTTTTAAGAGGCAATGCGACTGCTGCCTATCAGTCTGAATGGAAGAAGGTTTTAAAAACTGCCAAGCAAGAGAAACTTACAGAATTTTTTAAACCATTGTCCAAGCCTTAAGATGATGAATCAAAATGTTCAAAAACTTCAATTAAATTGATATATATATATACCTAGGAACGTATCCCCTATAATCCCATATAAATGACCATTTCGTATTCACGGTTTCTGTATTCGCGGCATATTATATACCCCGCGAATAAAGAGCTTTTATTGTATTCATTGCCGACAAGAAAATAAATATCATTCTTCCAATCATTCCTAATCAAACAAGAGTTATTTCAAATTCCAAACGATGTTCCCAAAATCATTTCTTCTGCGGCAGCAACGCGGGCTAGTTTATTATAAAATGAATACGTCCCGAGCGCCGTTATTCAGATGCGAAACATTTTGACTTGGCAGAACATTTGTAGACACTTCATTTGCACCCAGTGCATGTCTTTCCCCCTTCTTCCCCCCATAGAAGACAGATCGAAGCAAGCAGTCCATGACTATCCAATTTGAGGAAATGAAGTATGCTCCTCTAAACCGAAATCAAATAAAGGTTTCTTTTTCGGCCGGCACATAGGAAAAAAAAAAAAAAAAAAAAAGAGTAAATCCAGCAAGATGAGTCGCCGTCATTAATCAAGCAAGCATTCCGAGTCGGGTCGCCACGTAATGCCTTGTTTCTTCCTATTTCGGGCCATCCCCGTCAAAGCCCATTTTCCAAATGAAATTGGCCACCCGCCAAAAGGGTGGATGAACTGGGAACGATCATTTTTCTCCATGATTTGCGACACCCCAGAAAACCTACACTTCTTAATTCGATGGTCATTAAAAAAGAGAAAGAGGCATGGAATCGGACGCGGTGCCAAATGACGGAGATTCTGATGGATAGGGGCATCTTTCAAACCCGAAAATGATTTTTTTTTCTCTTCCAACAAATCAATTGAATATCATTTACCAGCAATATTAAAATACTAGCTTTTACCACTGAGTCTGTTCGCATGGAATTTTTGATGTACATGTGCTGGTGGTGGGTCTAATGCCACTTGGTCATACCAACCCCGAATGAGCGGAGCACTTTAGAATGAGGGCAGAAGCATGCGCCTTTCGTGGTGAACAAGCACCGTTCAGGTGAAAGGACAACTTTGCTCCAACACAACCCTTTTTAGGGGGAGGTCGAATGCATCCCTTCATCCGCAAGCCAGAATTGAGATCCCAATCAGAGACCGACTCTGTACTACCAGAGGTATCATTTGTGATGTGAAGCCCCAACTGCAATCAGCTAACACGGCGGTCTTGGGCCGACACGAGGATAGTACTCGCGATCTTTCGGCTGCGAGACAGACGCTCCACCAACCAGGCTACATGATGTGCATGTACGAAAAACTGTCGAATAATGACAAATTAAGAAATTATTAAATCTAACCTAAAAATGACGCATTTAAACGTATGGGCACATACCAAAAATATAAAACATAAATGTAATTTAATAACAAATACACACAACTGATGTAAATCAAAACAAAGAAATATTGAGTGGTCATAATAATGAGAGAACAAACAGTAAAGTTGTGACAGCTAAGCTTTAATGATAAAGGAGCAAAAATAATGCAAAAAGGAGGGTTAAATTTTCATTATTTAAAGCGAAAAAAAAAAATGGTGACAGAAGAACGATATTAAAATATAGAAAAAATTATTTTTACATGACAAATAAAATCGGTTTAAAAGTGCATGTGTTCAGCAAAAAAGATTAAGAAAACCACCCAGTTCAAAATGAAATTAAACGACTTAATTTAAACGCTTATCTCCTTTTTAAATCCATAAAAGGCTGCCAATTTGACCCAAGTGTGCTAAAACTAATCAACTACTCAAACAAATCAACACTATTTTTCACGACCTGAATTCGTTATACTAATTGCAACAATTTCTAGAATTGCCGACACGTCATTTTTAAAGACAAATATTTCATTAATCAAGCACATCCCACAAAGTCCAATCGATTCGTTCAAAACGGGGCAACATAAATCAATAGCAATTCCTAAATGAAATGTCGGTAAAACAAACAAACAGCATTAAAAATGAAACCAATACCGCTTGCGTCAGCTAACAATTCGGTTCGCTTATCGGCCTTTACCGAGTAAATGCCGCTTTATTCAAAAAGGAAAGTTTCGATCAAGCGTTACTTACATGATCGATTTATTAAAACGGGCACAAAGAGCAATTAAGAAAGAGGGCGGTGGCTGTCATGAAAAACAGACAACATACCGACACATGACCGACTGACAGTTGCTGCCTTATCCACTTCAAATAGGGGGAAAAATGCAATATTTGCGATATCAAATCAGATGAAACGGAAACCTCCATTGTAATGCAGAAAACGCAGCAAAAGCAGAATGTGCAATCCACAAGCTGGATCGCAATCCCTAGTAGCAAGAATGAAAGGACATGAGCTTGTAAATATATATATATATAAAATATAGAATGGAAAAAAGAAAAATATATCTCTTTACAAGCTCATGTCCTTTCAATCTTGCTACTTGGGATTTCGATCCAGCTTGTGGATTGCACATTCTGCTTTTGCTCCACTACAAGTTTTAAAAAACTGAAAGGATGAATAAGAAATATATATATGTTATCTTGTTCAAATTTGCAGTCGTTCCTAAAATACTTCTTATTCAGCCTCTCGAGTTCAGATACAGTGTTTAAAACTTGCTGTAGATGACACTTGATGTTAATGCAGTTTTTTAAATATTAAAAATGAATCAAATTTAATAAATGAATACTTTAAATAGATAGCAGTTAGTAACAGAAATTGGAATCAACAAGCAGTAGCTCCATTGGTAAAATGCAAGGATTTCAGTATTTTTCATGTGAAGAAGAAGAATGCAAGTTCAGCTCTTACGAAAATCAATCATTTTTTTTAATCACTAAAAAGTAACTAAAATAAAATGTTTCTTAGCTGGCCTAAACAGGAATTGAATTTTTTTTTTAAATGATATTACTTAAAATTATATTAGATCTAAGGTGCGCACTCGTGAATCTATCTAAAATTCTGAATTTCATCGTGATTAGCAAGTTAATTACGAGATAACTCGTCGATTGCGTTCATTTCCAGTAACAAACCATCTGTGTTATTAGATGACGCCTTCTCTACTACAGTGAAAGGATAGCAAAGAAGGGGGCGTCTCAGTAGATAGATGGTCCTGATACCAGGCGAGGGTAGTGGCAGGGAACACGTTAAAATATACACGAAATAAATTGGCTTAAAAAACAAACAAGATTTGGCCTCTACGCACAGTCAAGATGGATCAATAAATGTTATTACAAGACGAATTCATTTACCTTGCATGGTTATCTTAAATTTAAAATTTAAACAATCAATGCGATCAGAAACGGGTACGTAATCGGGCGCCTTAAGAAATCCAGAAATAAATAAAACATAGGCGCACGCCTAGATACAGCCTTGATGCTGAAAAATTCACCGACATGGTCAAGAAAATTTCATTGCTTCTGCCTTTTCCCCATTCGCGTAACATAAAAAGAGGTAGTAGCTACTACAAACTACCTGCACCTAAGAAAGGAAATTAAAGTTCCCCTTCTCCCTCTTCACGATATCAAGAAGGAGGGGGGTACAGGTGTATTCACCTCCCCCCACCTCAAGGCCTTTTCATAACCAGGCGATCGCCATAAATCATGTCAAGCAGTTGGTCCCGAAATCACTTTCGGCCAGCGAGGCGGTTTCGCCATGACCCGTCCACCTAATGGACAGCCCTTAAAATCGGTCAGAAGTTTTTGATGAATGTATTAACTCGTCATCCGTCTTCCCCTTCCGACAAAACGCTTATTAGAGGCAGCGTGTCGAGTTTAAACGGGTGATAATGACCGCAATGAATTCTGACGCGTTCCCCATTCATTCGGATGATTTACAGCGAGCTCTGATTGTGAAAGGATCATTCCGGTCTGCTACTACCAGGGAGATTCATTAGGCACGTTGAATGCCGCGCCAATTTTCGGAAATCTGGCCTAAAATGACACAAACGAATTTGAACTCATTTTTGTAATTATATTTTTTGCCCCTTTTTTAAAAAAAATTCTGTTCATGCAGGCCAGCAATGATTTTTTGTTCCTTTCCTAGGAGCCATCCATCGATATTAGCTAATTCGTAACTAGACAAATATGGCGAGTAAACACAGTACGAGATCACTCGTGGTTGGCGTCCTGGAAAAGAACGCAATCTACGAGTTGTCTCGCAGTTGGCAGTCAACGTGTTAGGAACACATTTCAATATGGCTATCTAGATATATCGCTTCGGCTCATTTTCATGAAAAATAAAATATTCCAAGACTCGACGAATTCTCTTGAATTTTAATCTTGTGAGAACTAGGAATATCTTGTGATAAAATTGTAGAATAAAAATTTAAATAAAAACACTTACAACTTGCTCGTAATATACCTCAGAGTAGTTCAAGAAAAACTTCAGAAATGGTAACTTACCTGAAAGAGAAAACAAATAATTAACAAAAGGTTTTATACACGTCACAACAAACATATTGTCACAGACATTACTTCACAGCAACAAAAGTTGCTAAAACATTGCAAACAATACATTCAAAATACGATTTAAGATTTCTTTTATTCATTTTCCATGGTCATTTATAACAAGGACTGATATACGAGTTTATTCGTAGCTGCAAAAAAATGGCAAGTAAACACAATACAAGAAAACTGATAGGCGTCCTAGTAAAGTACGAGTTGGCAGTCAACGTATTATAAAGGACTCTCGCATAACAAAACGCTTACACGATTCGCTCGGGTTCCCAGGTTAAGCAAAACTTTGATGAATGATGACGTTAATACCTTTAACTTACACAACAATTTTTACACATTTAAATTTATTTAAAATTAATTGACTAAAAAAATACTGCAAAAAAAAAAAAAAAAAAACCCTGATATGATTAAAGCGATTTTCAAGGTGTTTTTAAAGTGATTTCAGTAGATTAAGTCGAAGCTACTGCAAAGAAAAAGATAGAACTGTACATAATTTTTAATTCATTGTAACATTTCACCTTAGGAAAGGCAACAACATACATT
This sequence comes from Argiope trifasciata, assembly GCA_026543055.1. Lineage (NCBI taxonomy): Eukaryota > Metazoa > Arthropoda > Arachnida > Araneae > Araneidae > Argiope > Argiope trifasciata. The sequence goes on from JAPMOQ010008526.1 coordinate 420,806, forward strand.
TTTTTTTTTTTTTTTTTTTTTTTTTGTCTTAACGAAAAGGTGGAGCATAAATAAATTTGTTTGAAATCAGTTCAGTGATTTTGGAGAAAGATGTGAAACATACATACATAATCACAATAATTTTTATTCATATTAACACATTAAAAGCGGGGGAATCTAGACGAAAGTATGCTAGGTTACGCGGCGATAAATCGAAGTACTACGACTCCCGCCTTTCATGTGTTAAGGTTTTAAAATTAATTTAAAGAGATGATAAACTGAATAGATATTAAAAGAGATTTTTATCATCCTTATTATAGATAAATAATACTATTGAAACTGGTTACCGCACATTCAATATATTTAAGAAAACACAAGGAGAACAGTTAAATATTGAACAATATTCAATATGCAGACTTTCTGTCTCTAAAAATGTAAACTTGGAGAAGGGAAGACAAAATTTAAACTTTGCACAAGATAATCATCTATCCAAGGAAAACATGAACACAAATCAGACAATTCAAACAATCATAACCGCCCAAAAACACTGAAACATGGATATGGATGTAAATGGGTGATTCACAACTTGAATTAACACGTTCACTGCCCCTACCCTCGCCTGACATCAGGACCATCTATCTAATAAGATTAACCTTTCTTTGCTTTCTTTTAACTGCGGTAGAGAAGGTGTCATCTGATAACATGGATGGTTTGATGCCAGAAAAGAACGTAATAGATGAGTTATCTCGAAGTTGGCAGTCGCGATGGAATTCAGAATTTTAGGATAGTTTCACAAGTGCGCATCACAAATCTAACAAGTAATATAATTCTTTTTTTAATTGAATTCATATTTAGGTCAGATAATAAATTATTTATTTTAGTTACTTTTTAATTAATAAAAAAGTGATTGATTTTCGTAAGAATTGAGCTTGCATTCTTCAACTTCACTTGAAAAATACCGAAATCCTTGTATTTTATTAGTGGTGCTACTGCCAGTTGATTCCAATTTCTATTACAAACTGCTTAAACTCTATTTAAAGTATTAAAAATGAATTATATTTAATGAATGAATTGATATTAAAAAAAAAAAAACCACTATATTAGCATCACGTGTCATTCACTGCAAGTTTTAAAAACTGTATTTGAACTCAAGTGGATGAATAAGAAGTATTTTAGGAACGATTGCAAAATTGAACATGATATGTATCTATCTTCTTTGGTATCTCTTAACTGTAGTGGAGAAGGAGTCATCTAATAACAGAGATGGTTTGGTCGTAGAAAAGAACGCAATTTAACGAGTTATCTCGCAGTTGGCAGTCAACGCATCCAGTACATCGATTTTCAAGGCTCCAAATCCGTCAAAGTATCAGCAATCCTGTTTTCATTTCGTTCCACATTTGGTTACCCCAAAACAAAATGATTCTCGCGCGTTGATGCGGGAGTGACGCAATGGTCATTCTTCAACCCTTCTTACCTTGGGATCCGAGGTGTTGACAGGGCAGCCGCCCTTGATGGATTGCGGTCGACCGTCAATAACCCATCGAACTAATGATTGGTACAACTCCTGTCTGTCCAGCTCAGTCAAAGGGCGAGGTTCACTTGGCCTACATAGCAGACACAAGAGAGATTTGCTGCCATGGCCAAAAACATCGCAAATTGGCAGCAAACATTTTATCGGTTTCGTCATTCGGAATGTGCCAGGCCTGTTCACGTAAATTTCGACGACGTGTGACATGTTTGAATTTCAATCAAGCAAGAGAAGAAAAAGAGCGTTTTGTTTGCCCCCTTTTTAGACGCGGCGCTTCAATTAAAAAGATGGCGACCTCCGTTCACAGGTGTCAAGACGAAAATGGGAAAGGCAAGGTTGAGGAGTGGAATGAGAATGAATAGTTTATTGGCGAAAGAAAGAATAAAAGAGTGAAATTAAATTTTTGTCGAAAAGAACGCAATTTAATTTATTATTTATTCATTTTTGGTTTCATTTCAGTCCTTTTAAGGCTAATTTATAAATACGAGTAGCAAGTTATTACCTTGAAATCGACATCAAAATAAATTGAAAATTTCAGACTTTTCTCTTGAAACAGAAGGTTAAAAACATCAAAATATTGAAAGTAAAGGCTGAAAAGTCTTCATATTTATTATTACTATGAAATTAATATATAAATTAAAACAAAATAGAACCCGGCGTCTTGGCTTAGGGGTGGCGTGTCTTCCTAGTGTTCTGGGCATCCAGGGTTCGAGACAAGGTTAGGGTATGGTTGTTATTCCGCGTGCTATCTGTGACCCTGTGAAAAGGGGTCGTACAAGCGAAAGTGAAGCATAAGTAGCCAAGTCGTACTCTTGGCTGCTACTGAAAAACAAGGGATACTCATTTACGCTTAAAATCACTGACAGAGATCAGCGGGCTTGTCAATGATAAGTGCCACTGGAAACAACAACACAGCGACAAAAAATAGAAATAATAATAAATCTTTAAAAAAGTAAAACTAATTTCAGACAATATTTCATTTGAATAACAAAACTGAACAGCGCACGATTATCTTAATAAGTGAGTTCTAAAATCCCTAAAATCTAAAATTATTTAAATAAATGATAATTCGAGTTTTGCCAGATACATCCATGAGCGAATCATCATATTTGAGACGAAGAGCAACTTTTTTGGTAATATTTGTGACGCATGTAATTATAAAATGATGAATTTGAGAGAGATATGCCAGTCTAGTTCATTGAACAGTCTCGAGCTTTAAGCATACTGTTACCTACATGAACTCCTTCCCGATGATTGCTAAAAATTCCGAATGATCCGATTCCTTATGCTTCGATTTCCTGTCCAATTTCGCCCGTTTTGTAGAATAATACAGTATTTTGATATATTCAGAGCAATTTATAGATTATTTATAACTAAATTTGATGACATATAGAGTCGTTGAATTTTTCAGGACCCTTTTTTCACGGAAAAATGCCGTAACCCTGCATGCAAAAAACAGGGAAAATTTAAATTTTTACAAAAAAACGGTCTTGCTACAAATATATTTGAGTTATGCATCCGCCGGCATCATATTACATACGCACGAAGTAGGTCACATCCATTTGTCTGCTTGACTAGAAACACGCACTAACGGAAATTTTGTGAATTCCAAGTAAATGGAAAGGACACAAAAAATAGAAGCAAATCCATTGTTTGGCAAACTGTCAAAAAAGAGACAGAGAGAAATACTAAAGAAAAAAAAAATCCATATTATTACGCAGATGAACACATTTCAGAAGTCATCTGTCTAAATAAAGCACAAGTTTACGAATCATTTACTTTTTGTGTTATGAGTATAAATAATTCCGTACTCATGTGGATAAACTCGTAACATTAAGTACGAGTTTTTTTAAGGTTTCATATATTGAGGAAGAAACTCGAGATCAGGAAAATTTAAATGGAACAAATAATCTACATAAAAAAATTAATTCCTACTTAATTTTTGAAATTATTTATGTATTATGATGAGATGATATATAAACTATTTAAATAAATATATAAATTCTTTTTTTTATATATTTATTTAAAATTATTTACATATTATTTAAATAAATATGTATTTTTAATAAATATAAAAATTGATTATCTATTTATATTTATGATCGGGTGTCGCGTCAGTAATCGCAGAGCTTGGCGACCCAATAGAAATGAATGGAAACATTTAATTAATGAATTAATATTTAAAAAAAAAACTGCATTAACATCCAGTGCCATCCACTAGAAGTTTTAAAAAATGTATTTGAACCTCAGTGGATGTATAAAACTATTTTATTGACGATTGAAAACATGAACAAGTTATTATATAAGCATTAAAATAATTAAAACCCATTTACTGAGTCAACAAAAATTTAACCGAAATTAAATAGGCCGAAATCGAAGTTAAAATGTAATCCGGAATTAAACAAAAAGTTTACAAAAATGAAAGGTAAATGAAATAAAACCTATTTATGAAACAAATCTAAATTAATATAATTAAGTAAACGAAGCTAACTTCTTTTTCTATTCGTAATTTTGATTCTATTGTATTCCTTTTTACTTAGCTTGTACTATTAATTAATATAATATAAACTTGAATTAAACTAATATTATATATAGAGAGTGCAAACTAATAGTAGGAATAAAAATTCTGTTGGTCATTTGCATTTAACCTAATTCCGTTGCGAATATTCTCAATTATTCCTCGCATTTTCGCAATTCACGTTAGAAGAAATCAACTGAAATGAATAATTGTTAACAAATAGAAATTACAAAAGAGAAAATTGAATACAAACAGAAAATACAAAAGAGGTAAAATTTAAAAAGGTTCTACTCCATTCTTTAATTTTAGATACATGAGCTTTGCACTTAGACATTCATTACATCACTTTTCCCTTTATATCAAATTTACTCTAATGAAACAATTTTCATTCATCCCTAAACATAATATTTATGCGAAAACAAGCATAAAGCAAGTCCTGGCGGTAGTATTTAACATTCAAGTGACACTGATGCATTCGAACAGTAAATGTATAAGGCAAAAGGAGGGGAAATAAATTTTGCAGCAAGCAATGAAACTGTGATAAATATTTACATAAAAGGAAAATGTTATATTTAATTAAATACTAACGACAATCTGCAGGCAAATTTCACTTTCAGAAGGGAAAACGGTTATTACAAAGCCCGCGGAGGTTGATTGCTTTAAATTTGTAATAAAATTAATTAATCGCGCAATAACGAAAATACAAAAAAACGTACAACGAAAAGTTATTACAATGGAGGTTGCATTCACGAAACTTACAAATATGAAGTTTTAGTATAAACTCGAAAGAATTTTAAAATCGTTGTTTTTAATTTCTAAAATATAAATCGGTTAGTTCGATGCAATTGTTTGATCCTAAACTAACCAAATATTTTGGGTACCTAAGAGTGCAGTTTGCCATGAAAAAATAAATCAATTACAGTCTGGTGCACACACACAAATAAATAAATAAATAAATAAATAAAAGTAAAAAGACAAATAAAAAGTGCTGATATTCTCTTCCCACGTTTTCGAAAAAACCCAGCTATATTTTAAAATGAGAGCGTAACCTTTTAGAATCGATTGCAACAATGTGTATCAGAATATAATAAGAAAAATACTTTCACTAATGCTGGTCAGCTATATGGTAGTGCAATGAAAACTAAGGCCTAATCCACACGTCCAAATATCGGTTGCATGACTCTTTCGTACACCCCTATGCGTCCGACTCATAAAACTGTCAATCAATGGTCTCATTTACAATGGGATTGTGTTACTGTAAAGGATGAGTTTAAGAAGAGGTTGCAACATTGTAAACGTTTTCTGAAAGTGTCAGAATTGGCCAGAGTTAACTTGCTTAACAAAATTTCGAATACTTTATGTTGTTTAATACAATTTCATGCGATACTTTCCACTTTGTTTTCTATGAAGCATGAGCTGCTTTTCAATGAGTTTATTCAAAAATGTATGATGAAAATCTATGACGAATGATATTTCTTTCATATAAATACGATATCGACTTCGGAACAATAATCCAGATTTTGGTAAAAGAATTATTTTGCATGAATATAACGATTTGCATTAAACAAAAGAATGCTTAAAAATGATATTCAATATATTGCAACAGTATATAAAACAAATAAATAGTAAATGCGGGATAAGTTTAAAAAATAGTAAAAAGAAATGCTTTCTTACATATTATTATTTCATTTTCAGTTGTAAGGTTCTACTAAAATATCCTGAATTTTAATTCTAATTCATAAAATAAAATAGACTGTTTTAGAAACAAATAACGAACTACCAGATAACATACGCAAAGACATACAAAGGGGGGGGGGAAGGAAAAAATTGATTTTTAACTCGGAAGCATATGCTTTAAATTTGACAGATATCTCAAAATTTTTCGTTTAAAATTATTCAAAAATTAAAGTGAAGAATATTCAGACTTTAATCTAAAAATTTTAACTCATAAAATAAGATGTTCTTCCAAGAATAAAAGTGAATGGATACAATGCGTTTATCAGTCTATTTAAAACATAGACCATTGTGCGTAGATATACTAAATTTAACACAAATATATTTGGGAAAAACAAAACATGCAATTCAGTGTGTTTAAAAATATTAACACAAAATATGTTATCTCTAATGTAAATTATCTTAAAGTTTAAATAAAAATCATTAATTTTATTGATTTATCAGTTTTTAAGTTGTGTATTTTTATTCTGCAAAAAGAATACAGATTTTGGATAAGCATGTATGTTTTATCGTCAAGATATTCCGTTTATATTTTCATATGTAAACATAAAGTTTTCATATAAAGGAAAATATTAGATTTTCAAATATAAGATGCACTTTTATAGCTATATCAGGCTTTTTAAGTTATTTATTTCATTCCCAGTATGATTTTATGTATTGTATGATGTATTTGATTCCCAGAAGTTCAAAAGCTTTGAACAGGTTTAATTTCAAATAGTAGGAAGTTTATCAATTGTTAAATTCTCTTGTTGACTTATGCACTATTATTAATTTGAAATGTACATTTAAATGATCAACTACTCTTAAAACAATTAGAATCTTTGTGATGGTTATAATTAAGTTTAGGGGTAATTTTTTAGAATGGAATCTCTATTTTACATTTTCTTTTAAAATTTATTGATTTTCATTTTAGAACTATATTTCGCACACTTAGACTTTGAATGAATAATTCAGAGAATTCAAGCGTAATAATGCAAGCTTTCTTGATGTATTTAGTCACGTACTTTAAATTTACCGCGTTTTTCGTCCAGTTAGTATTCAACACTCTTACGCTGCTTTTTTTTACCTTCAGTGTTCTCTGCAATCGCCCTATTTTCTGTTTATTTTTTATGCATAAAATATTTGTTTTTTCAGTTACGTCACAGGAAAAGATAGCGATATTTTAAAATGGAGGCATTAAAAAAATTCCAATAGTGTTTCATTCTCATGTTAAATCTTATTCATAAATACAAAAAAACTCAAAAATAATTATTACAGGCATATCCATTGTTGACACTTACTCAGCATGGAATAATCTAATCTTCATATTCCGTTCACGACGATACGGGAAATATATATATGTATTATGGGTTTTTATAACGTATTTTTTCAATTTTAAAATGCAGTAAAAACTATTTTTTTACTGTAAATTTTTAGAAAGTTATAACGAAAATTAAGTCAATATTTCTTTTATTTTTTGATGAATTAAAATTTTAAAAAACCACTTTTCTGCCCTCCAAAGTAAGTATTTGCCTAATTTCGTGTATAAACGGAAATGTTGTGTACAGAGTCAGCATATCTCGTACACATAGAGACAAAAGTTTTTTTCTTTTATGTTTACGCATCAAGACTTAGTAAAACGTCAATACCCTCTCCCGCCAAATACTCTTGCCGACAAATAACATGTTTTTAGCAAACCTAGACTCATTACTCCCTACCCCCTTTTTTTCAGTGAGCTTAGAGTGATTTATTGGCCTTTAATGACCCGTATGAAAGTGGTAGTACGCATTTGTCCTATTACCCGAAATATCGTCCGCACTTTTCCCTTTCTATTCTCAAGCAAGTTTTTTGTCACGGTCACCTTTTTTTAAAACAGCTTGAAAATGCCGATAATAGTGACGAAAATATTGTCCGCAAACAAAATTTAATCAATCATGCGACACTTTGATGTGACGTCACTTTCGTTGTCGTTTGCTGAAGAAAAACACGGACAATATTTCACCGTATGATAAGACTTTTAGATTCCACCCTGTCGAATGAAGGTCTGCATAATTAACTTCTCAAAGAAATTTATCTTTGAAAAGGAATCTTGAATGGATCCACTTTCCTAATACAAAAGGTCAATGCAAAAACTCGACAGAAATGACACTAACGGGTGTTTTTTTTTTTTTCTTTGGATGTGGGTGGAAGAGAGAGAGAATTTCTTCCGTTCGAAGGAACACTGGTAACAAAACAATATCGAAAATTCAAATCAAGAAACTCAGACATTGGGGCATTTTCCGTCCTTCACTTTACAAAAAAGAAACAAACGTCTTCGTTTTCCCCCCTTCCCCAACAAACAACGCAGAAGAAACTTCCCCGATATTAAGGGACCATTCAGCTCATCAAAGACGCCCCGCTCTGGAATGATGTGGCACGCGTAACTCGATATCTGCGGAGGAAAGAAAACTCCCGACAACAAACACCTTGGGTTTAAAGGAGAGGAGGGACGGAAGCAAACAAAAAGAAAGTACACCGCCTTTTTCCCATTCAATTGAGGCAAAGCCACCAAAGTCTGCGTCCCCACCCCAACACACACGATACCGGCACAGAAGGAAACATCAAACAAGAAGTACACAGCGCGGATGGGAATATCGACTGCAAATCTAGTAAGGAATCGATGATCTTGTGGCAAATGCCTTAGGGGATGCTCCTGCTGCGGCCGCAGCCATTTTGTAGGGGCTTTGTTTGCGACCGAAAAAGAGGGGCTAAAGCTAACCGGATGTCTTGACGGAAGGAAAAAAATGTACTAAGAGGAAAAGTGAAAAATTACCAGAGAAAGGGATGCTAGAGGTAAGAGTGGGTTTTTCTTGAGATCAGCCGCTAAGTAAAAAGGAAAAGCAGCTTTGGGTGGAAAATATTCGTGTCATACAAGAAGTGGGTTCTTTAACTTGAGAAAGGAAACGGTTTTCAACTTCGGGGTATATGCCGGGTAAAGAATTTAAGAACTTCATGGATATACACAATGGGACGATACGGAAAATTGTTTTACAATAGCACAGTTTTCCACAGCATTTAGTAAAATAAAGCGAAATATATCCCTATAAATAAAAATGAATGTTTATCTCTTATGCCTTCCGTTTATCCGATTACAATGAAATTTGGTCAGCTTATTCTTTACACCTATTGGATTGTTATAGGGATAGTACAATAAATCGAATCTCAACCACAAGGATTCATCTCCAAATAAATGGTCGAGGAGACAATAGATTCTGTAAAATGTTAAATCCAAGTGAAAGGTTAATATTTTGGAGCTACATATCATGCACGTCATTCTCAGAGTTAATAAATTTATAACAGATTACACGAGAAAGTTTTGGGGAGACCAACCCTGAGGGTTTTAAATTTTAGCGTTGTTCGCAGTTACTACCAAAAACTATTGTAGTGCAAATAATTTTGCAACGCATAAGGTACACACAAACAAAAATTCATTCATCATTGTTTAATAGATGCGGCAAATTGATCCGAAAATATATTTTATAAATTATATAATTTTTCTCTGCCTATACCACCCGTAATGCAAGTAATAAGTATTCAAAATTTTATCACAATCCGATGAGTGGTACGGCAGCGCATAAGAGAAATACAGACATTCATTTTTATTTATATGGATAATATCATTTTGATTAAAATAAATTATAATTTTGATAATTGATATTCAAATAAACTTTGAACATAGGTATATCATCTCCAAAAACTAGAACGAAAGCCTCAAGTTAAGCACCGGTAAGAAGTATGTGGATGGGTGGGAGGTCCAAAACAACAAAGTTGCCTTTTATATTTCGACAAATTTTACTGAAAAAAGTATGAAGCTTTGTGTCCTTATAGATGAAAGTACGCAAAACATTGTTTACTTATTGACACTTTTTTCGTTAAGAAAATGGCGTAAAAATTTATTTTTTCTAAATTCTTATCATCAGTTTCTACAGAAGTATGTAGGTGCCTTACTTGATGAAACTTTGCAAATGGAAGTATTTGTCTAATTCCAGCTGTTAAGGAGATAAACGCTTGTTCAACATCTTTCAGAAATCATGAAATACTGATTTCATTTTTTCTTTTACCCATTCTAATTTAAGCTTCTTCGTAAACTAATAGAATAAACCATTTTTGCACTCAGAGGACATTCGTTAATAGCAGTCTCCTGATATTTGAAAAAAATTCGTTTGAAAATGATAAACATTAAAACCCTTTTTGGCAAGTTTTTAAAAGTCCTGAAAGAAGTTATTATGCATACATGAATTTCGTCAAACAGCAAATACATTAATTAATTAGTGCTATTAATAAAGGTATAAACGAAAATAATCATTAATACAATCGTTTGTCTAGACTGAAAAATAATTTTGGAATGGAATATAATGGCACATAACTAATAAACTAATTTCAAATAAATAATTAAATTATGCATTTATTAGAAAAGACATTAGTCTCAAAGGAAATATCCCCTTTCAACTTCCTTCCCCCATATTAATCTGAATATTAATTAAAAATTATCTTTCATCAATGTAATTAAAAAAACAATAAAATAGCACTATCCAGACCAAAGAATGATAAGATAATATTCTTTATGAAAAGACATAATACGATTAGACTGTCTGATTGCTACCTTCTGACAAGATAAAAATAATGCATTTAATTAAAATACTTAATAGCGTAAAATAATTCGACTATTTTCCTTTCCTTTTTTTTTTTTTTTTTTTTTTTTTTAAAGTACATATGGAGATAGAGAAAACGCTTGGTCACAAAACATCCATGAAACGCCAACAATCTTAAATTTCAAACAATTTTAACTGGCATCAAAAAAACAAACAAACCCGGAATAGCTTTTTAATAGACTTCAAATTGATCAGAATATAAAAACTCGAGTTGAAAATCATGGAAAGGGCTCATTGGAGAAATACTGAAATTGGGGTAGATTTCAGAAGGAAAAAAAGGAAGAAGAAAATTTTCAAAAAATGTATCATACTTCTTTACAAAGTCTTTTTCTTAGATGCACCACTGAACTTAAATGAACAACAAACCTCTGAAACATTGAAAATTGCAATAAATAAATCTATATTCAGATTATAAATATGAAAGTTTGTTACTCAATCAAGCCAGAACAGCTGAACGGAATGGGATGAAATTTAGCACAGAGATAGATTCGAGTCAGGAAGAGAGCATATGTATTGTTTATTCCGGATCATGGAGTGGCTCATTTTTTTTATTCATTAAAAACTAACTTTCGCGCCAAAACGCTGAGGCCAAATCCCGCCTAAGATAAGTCAGGCTCCAGTTCCCCCCCCCAATAAATGAGGTTAGGCTTTGCAGAATTTCGACCGATTATTTCAAACGATTCTGTTTATTTTTCTTAGTGTTTGATGTCTTTAAAATAAAATATTGCTAATGAATCGATCTTTCGGATTCATTCTGAAGTGCTTTTAAATGAAAAGAAAACAGAATAAAGGTAATAAATTTCTCATCCGTATTGCGTTACCCAAACTGGCGTAGGAAAGTCAGACACCTGCGTTACCAGTGAAATTTCGCGCGAGATTGTTTATAACTGTTTTTTCATTTAAATTAAAAGTTTAAAAATGATGCGTAAAATATTGTTGTAGCTACCTCCATTTGAATAGATAAATAAAATGGATTGGACCCAACTTGATTTGCTGTTTTGTTTTATTTCGGGTGTACAATGTAAATAAACTGTTTTTACGTTCGTTGAGTGCTTTTATCATTAAATTGCATTTATGTTATGTATTTTTCGCATATGCTTATACTTTTAAATGTATCGTTTTTAGATTAAGTTTTTTGTTGTTATTATTATTTGCCATTATTTGATAGTTTTCCCGTACATCTACATCAAAATTTCCACGCGAGCAGAGTCACCGGTAAGAGACAGTAAATAAATGAAATTAAATATAAAATAAACACCCACAAACTTTTTTTGAAAAGATTGCATTGCATAACGCTTGAATTTCTCTCTCCCCCCCATAATCAGAAGGAATATTTTCTCTAGTATGAACAAATCAGGCGTTAAATATGTATTCCAAAACAATTTATTTTATACTCATCCCCGCCATATGCATTTCACTTGCAAAATAACAACATTTCAAATTTTTTTCCAAACGCAGACGGCACGCTCATTCCAAATGGAAACACGCCGTCACAGCGCTTTTTCTGAGCAGGGACCTTGAGAAAGAAGGGCAATTGAGAAATTAAGGAGGGGAGGGGCGTTCTTGGCAAAGCGGTAAAGCATGTTCGATTCGACCGCTTGCAAAAAAGTTGAGTAAGTACACCAATGAAAAGTGCATTAGCGGCAGTCAACAATTGGAACCTAGCATTACATAATTTGTCGTTTATCTAATGATATTTGCGATGCCTTCATTCACGAGAATTAGCAAAAGAGGCTAAACAAAGAGTTGCGGAATGCTGAAATTTATCTGCTCAAGGATAATAAAAACAGAAAAAGACAGGAAATATAGAACGGTTCTCTCCCTGAGCCAGTAAGTCTATGAAAACTTCATTAGTTACAGGCGAATGGTGACTTTAATAAACGACTAAAAAATAACATAAAGTAGCATTTGAGATGCTTAATAAATCATTTCTTTTCCTTTTTGACCACGTCAAACATATATAAAATATAGCTACTACTCGCGATTCTGTTCGCGTGGAAATGATGCATATGTACGAAAATCTATCAAATAATGACAAATAAAAATGAAACCAAACCTAAAAACGATGCATTTGAAAGCATAAGCATATACGAAAAATATATAACATGAATACAATTTAATAACAAAAACATGCAACTAACGTAAAAGCAATTTATTTACATTGTAGACCCGAAATAATACAAAACAAACAATGAAACAATTTTTTTTAGTTTGATACAGAAGTAATTTTTAGTGGTTTTTAGTTTGATTCTATTTTCATGTCTTTTGTTTATATTAACTTGGTATTTTTACTAATTTGGTTAAGTTCATCTGTGTTTTAGTAGTAGTTAGAAATAATTTTTTTCGGTTTTTAGAAATTCAGAAATAATTTGTAGTTTTTTTTAATTCGATTCAGAAATAATTTTTTATTTTTTTCAGATTTATACATTTTTTTTTTTTTTAGTTTGATTCAAAAATAATTTTCAGTTGTTTTTAGTTTGATTCAGAAATAATTTTTAGCCTTTTTTAGTTTTTTACAGAGACAGATTTTAAATGGAATTTCACAATTCTTACATTTATGATTATTTCCCCATAACTAATACATTTAATAACCAATACTACATAACATAATTAATATACTAATTCTTACACTTATGATTATTTTCCATTTAACATACATATCCCAGAAATTGCATCATAGGTGACCAATTTACTTTTAATTCCCATAAAGCTTTTCATTTAAAACACTATCCACCAGATGCCAAATTATAAGCCACACACGTATCTGATAAACTGATCGTGAGAATTCTAATTCAACACAACATATCCCGACACATCTGACAAAATACCACTTTGAAAGATCCGTCCATTGCGACCGCTGAAAAGACAAAAACAGTATACAGCACAAATTTCCAATTTTATGAATTTAGGAATCAACACCGCAATCGGATTCCGATAAATATGTTTCTCCCAATAAACGATTGCATGCGATCCAGTTTGGACTCCACTTTCCCAATTAGGAGGGTCCAGGAATAATGATGAATTCATCAAAGAGATGCCGCATCGATTCGTCACGAGTTATCTTCACGTCCTCCCCCCCTCCCATCATCGCAAGACGATTTTAAATTGTGACAAGGAAGTATGGAGGGAGGGTGACTTGATAAATGGATGACAGCTCTTGGGGAGGCCCGAGAGATGAACCGATTCGTTGTTCATCCTCCCAAGGAAAGGTGGCTGCTCACGCCATGCCCCCACCCCCCAATCGATTATATTCAGTTACGATATCGGACATGCTTTTAATCGATGTAGAATTTTAACAACTCAGTTGCAGAAAGGCGAAGATGGGCGGAAGTTTTGTTTTGGGGGGGAAGGAGGATGGGGCTAACTATTGATTTCACCAACCACTCTCAAAAGGCGGGAGAATGCGGTTTGCCGCCCTACATTTGTGAAGGTATTGGAATTTCTAAGAATAAACTTAAGAATGGTGCGGAGGAAATGAATTGGCCTTCATTGGAGGATTCGAAGGTGAGAAGTATTATCCCTCATTAACCACAAATGCTTGAAACAAAAATTAGCAGATAACAGAAAATCAAATAGATGACGTATTATTGTTGTTATGAATCTGTAATTTTGCTTTCCCGCGCCAATAAGGCCATCGTCGGAAAGACTGATTTACAGTTCATCTGTATTGAACGGTGCCCAGGTGTCGTATCAATATTTCCAGAGCTTGGCGATGAATTTGGCGACAAAATGGTACCCGAAATATCAAGAATTTTCCCGATCCATCCATTAGGAGTCGAGATACATCCAGAATACTCCTGATTGGTCCAGAAGGTTTTAGCCCCGCTTCCCGCTGCTATATAAGGCCAGCCATCTGAAAACATCACAGAGGGCCACGGCAATTTATTGACCGTAATGTCCATGTTATTCCATCATGACCGGGAATAAGCCCCATTAACTATACTCATGGGCTGTAAATATTAGTCGTCTTTGTGCTATCCTATCTTCCTACTGTAAATAAACGTCGCCTGTGTTGTGTCGTCCACTGAGGGACTGATCTTTGTGTTCATCTTCTCGAAAATTTGTTTCGCAGGAGAATGCATTCCATCCCTTTCGAAAAATTATAACTTGACGTCGGTATACAAGAGAAAGATGAGCTGCAGTACATGAAAACACTATTAGACAGAGGCGAAATGCAAAAGACTTCACTTTGGCCTGTATGAAGATACCTAGCTGGATTTTGCTAATGCTATCAAGTTTGGTTTCCAAGATTTGTATCACTATTAATATCTTGTATTTAAATGCTGATTTAATAAAGTGGAATAACTTTTTTGGGTACAAAATCCATTACTACGGATAATAAAAACTACTTCATTCTTCACAGAGATATCCAATCTTAACACTTTGCTGACAGCTGACGAGTTAACTCGTCTTTTCATATCCAAACCTTGCTGACAGGTGACGTGTTAACTCGTTTATTCATTCCCAAACGTTGCTGACCGATGACGTGTTAACTCGTCTTTTCATACCCAAACGTTGCTGACCGGTGACATATTAACTCGTCTTTTCACACCCAAACGTTGCTGACCGGTGACGAATTAACTCGTCATTGCACTTGCATCATCTATTTCAATTTTTGACACCCAGGGCGATATAGAATATTGCAAAAACTTGACGCATGTTTAGGCGTGTCCGCTTTGTAACAAAAAATTTTACTTTTCTTGGTATTTAAGTTTTCAGCACAATTCCAAAAATTCAACCATGACGGAACGTATCTGCGAAGAACTTTTCAATGAATGCAGATACGTTACCTGATTGTCCAAATAATTTACCAACCTAATTATTTACAAAATAATAAAGCCATGGTAACATGACATTGTTAACCGGCAATTTTACACAGAAACTAAGTGTTAAATATATTATGTACTTTCAACAAAAACAGACATATTTCTAAAATATAGATTTTGAATTGAAGAGAACACCACTTTCATCTTTGAACACACGCCCTTTTATAGAAATGAGTTTCTAGAAAATATATGTTCGTTACTTATATTTTCATTAATGGTCGTTATCTGTCCAAGCAATGAGTTAATTTTTGATAAAATTAGGGTATCCTACTACGTTAAAAACACTGGTTATCAACCAAATTGGCGAGTTTTTAAAAAATTGTTATATCTTGTAGTTCAAACTTTCCTCTTTTCAAAACGGTTTATCTTCGCTAGCAAAGGAAATGCCTGACTAATCATCCAAGGATATTTTTCAGCTAAAATTTGTCTTTAGTTTCTATTTTCTCAAAACTTTAATTTCCATAAAAATTCTCCACCATGAACATGATATCCCCAAAACTAACGGAGGTATTGACATAAACATTTCAACTCGTGTTTTATATAAATAATACGTGCAATAAAATGAACCAAAAGTTTCACCGTTGGTGAAATGCGTTTTCCTTTACAAGTGTTTTTAGAAGAATTAAGCTGTAAATTTATAATAAAAATGCATATGTACGTATATTTTTACCCATCACTTCTTTGCATCTCAAGATTTTTCTTAGATGTTGGTTCCTTTCATTCATCATTATATTCTATAACTTGTGTACTAAGGAAAATAGGATCGCTGTAACATATTTTTTGTAAAGTGTCAACCGTTTTAGTTAAATTTCACTAAAATTTACTATAAATTTTCCCATTTTTCAAAAGATATTATGTTTTCAAATAACTGTTTTTGTATTCATAGTGTTTATAAATGACAATATATCTAAAAACCATAAATGGTTTCTAAAATATCCAATTTTTCAAAATTTTTCCTTCGAACGTCGTCGGATTCCTTAAGCATCAAAAAGTTTCCTAGCATGCAGAACAAAATAGTTCGCAAGAAAACCGTACTGAAACAAACTGCATTCAAATACTTCGGCATAATATTGAAAGAATCATCGTAGTAGGAAAATGTGTCACATATAATAATGCACGATATCTGAAAGAACTAAAAAAACTTCTCTAGCATCGGTAATGATGGCTTGAAGTAACAAAATCCCTTGCGTTGTTGCATTAAGGAATAAATATCTTCCCTCTTCTAAGGCAATCAACAATTTTTCACTTCCGATCCAACCCCCCCCCCCCCGCACGCACGCATCGAATCTCGCCAAGAAGGGCGCCTCGGAATAATGCATTCGGACAAGAGTCAGCTCCATTAACTCGCCAAGTGTCGAATTTTGAGTCGGAAGAGTGCGGTGTATTACCGGTGCATTAAGGGCGCACGGCTGCCTGAAATTCCATCTCTACAGAGAGGAGAACCCTTTATTAATTCAAGGGGTGGGCCGAATCGATATCACGTGCACGAGTCACTTATCGGAAAGAGACAGCTCTCTCTCTCTCTCTCCGCTTTGATGAATGGTGCAGCGCAACTCGAACCACAGAATTCGGAAAATTTACATAATTCATTCTTTTTCCTTAATGAAAGTGGCAACGATCGCACCCAATTACTTAAGAGGACCAGTGACTGGTGGGAAAAGAATTGGTGACCCGTATGCTGCCCCCCCCCCTAGCACTGGAGTGAGACGAATTGTGTTAGCTTCCTTTACTCTTTTGGGGTATTTTTTCTATCCATCCTTTCCTAGAAATGAATTAAAGCTAAAAGCATTCATTAAAAACCTCCCAGAGAGGGTTTCGATGAGATGTTTGGGAGAGTGAGGAAGGCCATTCATCAACGACATGCTTCGGTCTGAGATGGAACCGGATTCGAACACGTTTCGCAGAGGAACGGGGCAGGCAGATTCGGTTTTAAAAAACGATCGTACAGAGTGACACTGATCTGTGAATAGCAAATACAGTAAAAGCTCCTTATTCGCGCTTCCTTCATTCGCGGATTTAAAAAATGCGACCCAATTCCTATATTCGAGGTTAATTATTTCTTTACTCGCGGATCTAATAAATACATACATAATAATAAATGGATTCCAATAGGTATCATTTGCAAATGCCGTCGAATGGACTCATGAAAAAAAAGTAAAATAGATCTTATGACAACATTGTCTAAAGTATGTTGTTCAATGCAAACATAGCCGAAATCACGAATGGAATAAAGTGAAATGCGTTCGAACAGATAGAATCGAGTGACCTTCAGGAATGGCTTGAATCGCGAGATGAAGATCTGACTGAAACCGACTTGGAGGAAATGTTCCATTTACAGTCCATTGAAAAAGAGGCTTCCACAAGCACTGGAAACGTGACATTTCACTTGAAAAATTTCAGTGAATGACAAATGAGCTTTGCTATTTCTTTAGGAACGTCTAAGGAGCGAAGTCTTATTTTTAAGAGGCAACTTGCTAATACGACTGCTGCGTATCCGTCTGAATGGAAGGAGCTTTTGAAAACTGCCAAGCAAGAGAAAATGACAAAAATCATCAAACCATTGCCTAAGCCTTACGATAATTAATCAAAATGTTCAAAAACTTTATATATATATATATATATATATATATATATATATATATATATATATATCAATTTTGTCACCTAGGTACGTATCCCGTATAAATGACCCTTCTGTATTCGCGGCATATTTATGGAACATATACCCCGCGAATAAAGAGCTTTTACTGTACATGAGAGGATTACACAAAACAAGGAGATATGTGTGATAGTTGGAATACAGGGGAAAGAAAAATGCATTAAAAGAACAAAGGGACAAAATGCACAATCTAATATATAAATGTGAAAGTTTAGTTGGATGTTTGTAACGCCAGAACGGAATGGGATGAAATTTGGCACAAAGATAGAGTCAGGGATAGAACATAGGCTCCCTTTCATTGAGTGGTTCGTTTTTTATTCATTAAAAACCACCTTTCAAGCCAAAAAGTTGAGGCAGAATCCCACCAAAATTAAATTTAAGAACTCAGAACGAATTCTAAAGGAGTCACGAGATACAATAAATAGTCTCTTTCACTGCCATTCTGAATGAAAACGTTTTACAATTCTGAAAGAATGCAAGAGTCTAATACATAAAAATGAATATTTGCTTGTTCGTATTTTATGTACTATTCATCGCACCGTTCCTCCTGTTTTGATAAAACATCGCCAAATTATTGGTTGATCGCGCTTAATACTATTTCTTTCGGCGACAGCAACGCGCCGGCTATCAGCTAGTGTTTGAATAAAATGATCACCGAATCCTCCACCGAACCACATTCCAGCACGTTTTCATCCCTGCAAACGACTTCCACGCTCCACACAATATTGGCCACAAAACCTCGAATAATTAATACGAAAAAACGTGATCCAATTCTTCCACAGCACTGGTTCAGAAATGGCCAAAAATGAGAGCAAATCCATATAAATGTGACTTGTCGCCGTCATCTACCTGCGATTGTAGCACAGGTGGCGAGGAAAAGGTTGAATATGTGCTCCTTCTGAGTTAAAAGTTTGCCGGAGCAAGACAGAATCTAAGACTGGCTCTCCAAGCCATCAATAAAGTGGCCTCCAGATTTTCATCCACTTGTTTCCACCAGAAGGGCTCTTGAAAATTTTTGTCAGTTTATTATTGACACCTGTTAAATGTTCTTATTTTATTTTATATTAATTCTTCATATCTGCTATTTTTAATTATTTTATTTTAGTCCTATATTAATTCTTCATAACTGTTAAATTTTCTTATTTAATTCTTATATTAATCCTTCATAACTGTCAAATTTTCTTATTCCTAACTTATATTTTCTTATTTTATTATATTCTTATATAAATCATTCATAACTGTTACATTTTCTTATTTTCTTTATGTATTGCATTGCATGCTTACTACTGTAAGCCGAGAGCGATACTTTGTGGTGCACGGGAATTTTATAAATACTTCAATTAAGAAAACTTAAAAGAGCAAGCTCTAATGAAATGAGAATACCGAACCGGAAGTAGAAACAAAGTCATTTCCGAATCTTCAAGCTTATATATCAAATACTTACTTCATTTCGGACGTTATTTCCCTCCTTCGGTTTTAATTTCGGGACTGGCGACGACCGCCCGTCGAAAACGCGTCCAGCGGAGAACATTAGGAAACCAAGACGGATCCAAATTGACAGATGTAATTAGGAAACACAGGCAGTAATTGCAGAAACTCAATTTTATGTCTCGATTCCCCTCTTCAGTGCGATTCCGAAAAGAAGAAAAAACTGGCATTTCTTGAGGGGGTGGAATGGAACGGAGAAGGGGGAAGGTGAGGAAGGTGCTAAGATTAATTACGAACAATTATCCAAATTACGACGTAATTATTCATTGAAGAGGTACATCGTTTTCCTCGCCCAAGCGAGCGGCGGTTGGGAATTTTGGCATTCGAAGACACAGACACCCTTCTCCCTCCCCCCGTCAGAAACATTCTAATATAAAGAACCCCGAAAGAGGACATAACATATTAATCTTCCCCAAGAGTGCTCACAAAATACGGATTTTCTTTCGTCTTTTTAATTATTGTTGTTGATGGAAACGGTTTTTTTTCTCCTCAGTCACTTTTATTGTTAAATGGGAAGAAAAATCCATCTTAAAATCAATTTTGATTAAGAGTTTAAAAAAAAAAAATCCTAACGGCTGCTTTAAATGAAAGCAGACACTTGAAACAAATATTTACAGATACAAATTCGATATATAACAGATGTTACCAATATTTAAGAGAATTTATATTTCAATGTATAGTTTATAAAACTGTGTCACTGAATTCTTAATATTTTTAAAACGAAACAGAGTACCTTCCTTTATTCTTCGCAATTCCACACTAAACAAACTTTTAAATACAAAAAAAAAAAAAAAAAAAAAAAAATTCGCTTCCTCGGCCTTGTTAAGGTAACTGTGTTGAATCTTTTGACTGAAACAAAAAGCCTTATGTTGATATTAAAATTAGAGGTAAAGCAACAACAGAGAATATTATATTTGAAGACGCCATGACGTTTTTCAAAACTCATTCAGAAATCGAATAATGCTCTCCAAGGAAGTTAATTTTTTTTTATTGCCTTAAAAACACAAGACTTTTTTTTTTCATTGCCTTAAAACGCAAAAATTCGCTAACTGGAATATGATTCGTTTAAAATACGTAATTTATTTTTAAATGTATCGCGATCGTCAACAGAATTACTTGGTTAGGACGTAATTATTATAAAAAATAATTTCAATTAATATATATTTAAAAAATATACTTTTATTTGTATATCGAAAAGTGGCATTTTTATTTTAATTATTTCATATTTTTAATTCATTATCATAATTTTATTAGAAATATGAATATTTATTAGAAATATAAAATCAAAATTTAATTAACCAAATTAGCTAAAAATAGGTTATGAACAAAAAAATAGCTAACATCTTAAAAATTAAACATGAGTAACCGAAACAATGGTGGAAAGAAAAATTCCCTTCAAGCAGAATAATAAGAGGTCTACATACAAGTAAGAAAGCCAATAGCTCTCGAGAATGTAAAAATGTTTGGTTGGTATTTTTCACCCATCAAGTCTTGTAATGTTGAAGAAGTGGTAAAAAAAAAAAAAAAAAAAAAAAAAAACGGACACGATAAGAATTGAAGACAGGGCAGTCAATTAAAATATGATCCCAGAGTTAAGGAAAGACCTGAAGATGGTAGATAATAATTCAAGTGCAGTACTGATGGTACTAGGTAATCTGAAAATCCTGAAGGATAGGATGTTAGACATTGATAGTTTCGTTCCAACTGTTTGAGAGTGTGCAGGTGGGGAGAAAGACAGCTATTGACTACCCCGAAAGGAATGCTAGTTTGACGGATCGGTCCATGTAAGGTTGGACAATGCTTATTCAGCAGTCGACCGCAACAAATCCTTAGTGGTGGCGGGGTGGTCAGCCGTATACAAGAAGAAAGTCAATTAAAATGTGGTGAATAGTAAATTGAACCTGGCAGCTGTTGCACAGAGACGGATTTTCGCCAAAAATTAGATGTTTGTGGGTGAAAAGCGAATGTCCTATACGGAGACGAGTCAATTTAACATCCATTTCACGTATAGGATGAACAGGCCAAGGAAAAAATCAAATAGTTTGGGAAATCCAAAATACACAGACAATTAATACTAAATGCTTTGTCTTTCATAAAATTAGACAGTGTTTGAAAATCAAACTTTCTCTTAACACATTAAAGGCAGGGGGATCTTGACGAAAATATGCTAAGTAACGCGGATCAAATCGTAGTGCTACGACTCCCGCCTTTCATGTGTTAATACTTTCTGGCATTGGATAATTAACATTTCAAATCGGATATTTTTACCGTACTTTCAAGAAAAATGTTACGGAGAATTTGCACAGCAATTTATTCCGGAAATCTTAAATCCCGACAAATGAATACAAATTTCATTTCTGCACCAATTAAAAAACGATCGCAAACTCTCTGACGACAGATCGCAAAAGCATACACAACATCACATCCCGGCGATTAAAGACTGAAACATAACATTCCTAATACTTTCTGACACTGGAGAATCAACATTTCAAATCAGATGTTTTTAACCTAGTTTCAAGAACAAAGTTACTGAGAAGTTGCACAGCAATTTATTCCGCAAATCTTAAATCCCGACAAATGAATACAAATTTCATTTCTGCACCAATTAAAAAACGATCGCACATTCGACAGATCGCAAAGCATACAAGCGATTAAAGAATGAAACATAACAAACAGTCAGCAGAAACAAATGGCACTTTGCAATAACATTCCTCTCGCTAAAGAAAGCAAGCCATCGTCCGCACTTATCTCGGGCGCGAAATCTCGTTAAAGTTCGTTTCGCGATAAGCTAGATTTACTGGCGACTAATTAGCATAATGGAACTCATCGCAGGAGGCGTTTAAGCAGGGTGATCCCTTCCGAAATGACTTTCCTCAAGAAAAGCTAATTACTCGCCGCCTGACTCCTTTAATCGCGGGGGGATCTGCCCTAAATGAGCTGAGAAACTCTTCAGCTGTGGCAGAGAGAAAGAAAGTCCCCACTTGGTAATCCACTGTTATTTGAAGGGGTGTCGACGCGGCGAATACAGAAAAATAACCGGGGTTCCTTTTTAGAACAGAAGAAGAACATTGAAGAAAATGTTGAAATGAGGAGATTGTAATTTATTTAAATCGAGCCTTAGAAATAAGTCATATTTCATGTTAACACGTTCACTGACAATTTAGTTCAGTTATATTAACGTACCGTTGGGCTGTTTGGGGATGAACGTCATTTTGAACCATGTTCAGATGACAAGGACGACACTTGAACAGACACCCCCCCTCAACACCAGCGAGGAGACGTTTTTTCACGACAGATTCAACATGCAAGAGACCCCCCTCACACGACGGTTCTCCGGTGGAATCGAGTCTCACACCTGAAACAATCCGGTTCTGAAGACGAGACCCTACCACCAGGCCACCGCGACCCCTATATATACCAGGTAATTAATGTCCGTAGAAACGAAGAAGACGTCCTTACTTTCAATGTGAATGTCACTGAAGTCAGTTACAGACCCCCCCCCCCCCAGATCACGAACCAGAAACAATAATTTAAAAACAATAAAGAACCGCTTTCAAGGAAGAGGGAGACTTCAGGCACTGGTCAAATCGACGTAACTCTTTTGCATTCTAGCCAGGTTACCTACAGTAGGTATGGAATTTCTTTTGGATAACGACATTATGAAAGTCACATCAAATTGACTTAATCATTAACCAAAATACTGAGCTTCATAATTACACTGCTCGAGGGTAAGTAGGAAAATGTAAAACCAAAACAAGTAAAGTATGTTTTGATAATTCATATTCACCGTTTTCATTTGTATCGCCACGATAAATCATTTAGAACTTCCGGCAAGTAATTTTGAATTTAAAAACTGTATTATATAACGGCTTATGATTCAGTCGTTTGACATTAGCGTAACTACAGTGGAATTGGTGACAAAGACTCCAAAGATTGGATCTGACCACAGGGAAGTGTAAATTAAACACAATTTATTGAGGAAGTAAGATGAAACGCACTACGAACTATTTACAGACATGATGAAACCTTTCTACAAAGACGGTCATTACAGGACCTGATATCACCACCGAACCATATGACAAACATGATACGTATTTATATTAAATCTTATAAATATGGTATGGTATAACCAAATAAAAGCCAGATATCAGATTAAAAAATAACTTATATGTTTAATTTGAAGTGAAGTGATTTACTTTAAATAAAGACGCATAATAGCAGGTTTGAAATTCATTGCATCCTTTTGGAATAAAGTCGGAGAGACTTACGAAGTTAGAATCTTAATGCCGAAGTTTTCTCTAACAGACATGAAATTACTCGTAAGATCAACAATGTCAATTAAAAAAAAAGATTTAGAAACTGTTTTTCAATACAAAATGTTTTGTACAAAAACCATTATGACAATAGAACTAATTTGGTGAAAACCGAAGCGTGGAATAAAAATTATTATATTTACGATAAAATTCGAGCTCATTATCAAAGGCGAGTAACTACACGAAATATTAAATATATGCGAAACATGTTGAATCTATACTTTTTTTAAATAATTAGGAATGAAAAAAAGATGATCGAAATAGGATAAACGGTACGGCAGTATATAAAATACGAACGAACAAATATGCATTTTTATATATTAGATTTGTGCATTCTTTGAGAATTGTAATGCTTGGTGCTCTTTCAGAATGGTGATGTAATAAACTATTTATGGTATCTCCTGATTCTTTTCATATTCGTTCGGAATTCTCAAATTAAATGCTAGAAAATGAGATTAAAATAGTTTCTTTCAAAATGGATTAAACACAGAACATATATGTATACCATAAAAACGTCAATGTAGTTGAAAAGATAATTTTCGACAATTAAGATGGTGCAAAATTATTTGTACCACAATATTTTCGGTAGTTGCTGCGAAAGACGCTACCATTTAATTAAAATTTAACCCCCCCAGGGTTGGTCTTCCCAAAACATTCTCGCATAATCTGTAATAAAGTTGTTACCCCTGAGAATGACTTGCACGACATTTGCGTGCTATGGCTACAAAATATGAGCCTTTCAGTTTGAATTATCATTCCCACAGAATCTATTGTCTCCTCGGTGAGTTATTCGGAGATTAGTTCTTGGTAAATGAATGCGAATGCTTTTTTAATTTTAAATAATTGTACTATCCTTATAACCATCCCGTAGGTGTAAACAATAAGCTGATCGAGTGTCATCACCATCGGATGAACGGTTTAGGAAGGCATAAGACAAACATTCATTTTTATTTATATAGATATATACCTGAACTATTATTTAGAACATCGATATACGGATTAAAGAGTTTCTGCGCTTTTTACAGCCAGTGAATAAAGAAATAATTTTGCAGAAAAAATAATCAAAACGAAACGTTAGAACGGTAAAGAGTTTTGAAATCAAATGCCAAATATTATTGTTTTTCTTTAATGACTAGAAAAGAGGAAAACGAGGCCTGCTTATTTTTATACAATTAGGGGAAAGAAATTCAACTACAAAGTTGGTCACACGCTATTCTGTCGTTCATTTTCATTTTCCACACTTGAAAATCCCAGTTTCCCTTTCCGGGTTTTATTATCCCTGAGAATAAAAAGTAATTTTGCAAAATGCGATTTCCCAAAAATTTCTAATAATAGTCATCCAGAGAGTAAAAAGTGAAATGGTTTTCGCGGAAAAGATCAATAAATAAATAAATGCTTTCCGTGAAATGGAACGCATAGCTGAAAGCTCTATAAAATCCGGTGGAACCTTTTTGGATTCGGATGGGAAAAAAAATCATTTTTCAAGGATTCTTTTTAAAGCTTTCGACCGGTCATAGCGACAAAATGCCTCGGACTATACGCACGAGTAATTTTTTTGAAAAAGAAATTTTTGGGGAAGGCGAATTTGTGGACACGGACTCGGAAGTCACAGAGCTTCTCTCTTCCGTAAAAGAAATGATGAGAAGAAGGAAGTCTTGGCGTGAAGGAACAATGCCCGCGTAACGAGCCTCGCTCAGTGCATCTTTATTGCAAGTGCGCCATGTTCATCACCGCGGAATGGCAACCACCAAGGACTTTTCAGCATTGGTCAAATTAGCTATAGGATCACCAAAGATATCTTGCGTGGAACGTGAATTTCTATTCACTTAGAAACACAAACTTCATTAGACCTTGTGTTCATGTAGCAGGGTGTGTGTATTTAATCCAAGGAAAAATTCTTCTTTACTTTTTCTTGTTTATTTTCACACACACACACATGGACGACGATCACAGATATACAAGGAAACACATAATATTATATATATATATATATTGAAATACGGATTGTACCGCTAACAACGAGCGAACAGATAATACTTTTTGAGCTAACGAAGAGCGAGCGGGTGCCTGCTTGCACCAGTTTCAACATCAACACCGGATCTGAATGCTTACAAAAAAATCTCAACAGCGTTCCCCCTCACATTCCAAACATACTTAAGGGTTGAGCATACTGCCCATCTATGTTCCATATTCATTCATACATATGAATAAGTATACAAAGATTAAACAATAAAATAATTAACCAAAAAATAATTAAATCACAAACACCTTGACTAGGCGTCTTATTTCGCTCAGAGCAACCTCATAGCGAGAGTGCCATATTTATCACCACAGAATGGCATCGTCCTGGTCGAATCAGCTGTTGGATCATCAAAAGTCTCATACGTGAAACATGAATTTCTGTTCACTCAGAAAGCGCCAACTTCATTCCACCTTCACTATGGGTTTCTTTTTATTACGATTAGAATGTAAAATTTTAGCTATAAAAAACGATGTGAAAACTTTTGAAAAAACCTGAAGAATACTTAAATAGGTGGATAAAAATTTATTGATTTCAAAAACCCGAAAAATAGAGCATGTGGTGTTTATGGGTTCGTTACAAAAAGTTTAGATATACTGCTTGAAAGTACGTAACAGAAACAAATTCCACGAACTTGCATATAATGGAAATTTTGTTATTATTCATTTGAGTCTGACATTTATGTCAGAGGTACACAAATAACAAATAATATATATGTATAATTCGCCAGCAGTACCCGCACAGCGTTGTCCATGGCATAATACCCAAATATTCGCTAACCGAACGTTTTTTTCCCCCCTCAGCAAATTAATTTTTAATTTCCATTCAATCAATACCAACACATGGGTCATTTAGTAAAACGAAAGATAATGATAACTAACACACAAGGGGATCATTTTACTTATCCTGGTCTCCCTTTTGGAAAGAAGAATACCTTTTTTATATCTAATCGTCTTTGACGTCAACGGCAAACAAGCAACAATCACGCTGCAAAGTCATTAGACACGGTTAGCTGTCAACATCGATAAATCCGCATGATTACAAAAAAATCGACTGCAAATGATCCACCTGTCTGAACTGTCCCCACAACACTCAATTCATTCACGTCATTTACTTACAAACGAAACTCAGGATTTGGAACTTGTTCAAGATACAGAACGCATTCCCATTTATACGAATCTTTAGTTTTTCGTCCATCTATCGTATCGTTATCTTCTTTTTAATATCAGCAGCCCCTTCTTTACTTTCAATAATTCTTTATTTCCACTGAATCAAAGCCAACACTCGGGTCATTTAGTGAAACGAAAGAGAATAATAACTAACACACAAGGAGATCATCCTACTCCTTCTGGCCACCCTTTTGAAAAGAGGAATACCTTTTTATATCTAATCGTCCCTGACGTCATGGAAAATAAGCAACAATCACGTTGTAAATACATCAGACACGGTTAGCCATTAACACCGATAAATCTGCATCATTACAAATATTGCCAACAATTTCATTACCAGCGCACAGAACAAAAAGCAAACGAGAATACCAATCGAATCAATCATCGCGTGCATCCCAATGAGCAGCCCGCAATGCAATAAAGTACCTGTAAGCTATAAAGAAGACGTCAACGCCACCAAACACCCGTAGCGACTCTCTTACAAAAACAGCTCATGTCTCGATTAATCTCGAAATGAAATGGAATCCACTCTGCACTTTTAATACCCAATGCAAACACGACGAGGAGCCTAATTAAGTTAGCACGGCTTGCGAATGGCGATGGTATGCTACAGCAAGACGCACTTTTACGAGCGCATATCATTTTTGTGAAATAATGAGCCTCACGATTCAAATGGTATTCGATTCGCCACCGGTCCATCTGCATCAAAATGATGCTAATCCCGCACGACGCAACAGAGGTGTCGACGGGCATAATAATGAGCTAATTTTCACTCTCACCTCTACGGCTCGCTCATTAAAGGCGAGAAGCGGAGCGAATTTCGAGAGCTTTTCAAATGCAGAGTGAAATTGAAATTTCGCATTAAGGCTCCCGAATTTCCCATAGGTCTTTCCTCCATTCTTTTGCAGATTCTTCCCCTTTATCCGTTGGGAGGTGGATTTCATGCCGAATAATTGGGCGCAGTCACTGGCGAAGTATGGAAGAGATGAAATCCTAAATAGCCATTTTATTTGGGAGATGCGAGCAAAATTTACTCATGGTATTGATAATAACAGAAATTATCAAATACACATAAGCCCCGATAATAGACAGTTTGGTAATAAAAATGTACCATTTGGATAGATGGATGTGTCAATTTTCTGGTGCAAGATTCTTTTCTAGGATACGCTGCTCCGAAAACACGCTTCACTTGTTGATTTTTTCCCATTTTGCATAAAAAACTGGTTAATTAGTTCTAAACAAGCTGATACCACAGAGGATGGATGGATGTTACAATTTTCTGGCGCAAGATCCTTTTCTAGGAAAAGCTAGGATAAAATTCCTCGGTAAAAGAAACTGGCAAAACAGTAACTAAAAGCAAGAGTACATTTAAATTTCATTAAAAATTCCGATTTCTTTTCAGGAACGGGAATAAATTCACGCGAGGTCTTTCTCCAAGAAGGAAAGACAAGTCAAAATCAGATGAATTTAAAAAAAAGTTGATGCGATCTCTGTACAAATCAGAACACTGAATTAAAACATGGTGTATAGTCAGCGGAACATTGCATGAGCCGTAAACAGGCGGAGATTCTCCAAACAGTAAGTGTCTGCGTGTCATACGTGAATGGCTGATAAGCGGTCAAATCAGGATGACATCAAATTTTGGGTTGAAAGATGAAGTCCAAGACGTTATACATGGTTTTACATTGTTAATTATTTAATTTTTGATTCCAGTCATTTTGCCAAGTCCTTAGCATCCACTTACCATATCGATATAATGAAGAGGCAGAGAACAATACGTATTACCAACTTTGGCAGCAGTGTCTGCCTGTTCATTACCTGTTACACTGACATGAACTAGTATCCAGGAAAACAAAATTCTATAGCCCTTCCTATGCGGGTGGAATTGCAAGCGCTTCATTTCCTGTGTGTACCATTTGGAAGAACACAAAGCTTGACTGGGATGGACCTCACTATGAGTCAACGCCAATGATGCGATGGTTTGCGAGGTAGCTCATAGGCTCGGTGATTTTTCACCTCCCATTCGGCTAATTTGATGGATGAGTACCAAACAGAATATGCTGAGCATAGTTTTGATTAATCAAAAGGATTTGGGTTAGTTGGAGTCAGTAAAATTTCGTTTAAACACTGCAATAAATAAACTGAGTTGGTTTAGTTTAGTTATATTAACGTCCCGTTGTGAAACAACACTTGGACTATTTTCGGACGAACCTCATCATTTTGAACCACGGTCAGATGACACCTGAGCTGGCAACCCCTCTCTAAACTCCCACACTACACCAGCGGGAGGACGTTTGGCCCTGACGGATTTAACGTGTAAGAGACCCCCTCACAAGACAGTTCTTAGGTGGAATCGAGTCTCGAATCTGAAACCTCCCGGTTCCGAAGCCGGAACCTTACCAACATGCCACCGCGGCCCTATAAATAAACTGAGAATTAAAAAGAGAGAGAGAGAAAGAAAGAATTATCATCCTGAATGCTATAAATTAAGCTGATAATTAATCCAAATAAGTCCACTATGTGTCCCAACACCATAGTCAGAAAGACACCATGACAATAAAAAGGCGGCTGACCCTCGAAGATTGATTTAACGTGCTCGCGGCCCAAATGCATGAAGCATCATCACTTGTACAGTTCAATCAGGGACGGCGAATATTTTATAAAATAAAAATGAATATTTCCCAATTTTAAATTCACTTTTTTTAGTAGATTTGCATTCTGATTCAAAACAAAGATGTAACTAAGCAAACTTTATTTCTTATGGAGTCATTATATACTATGAG
Source organism: Argiope trifasciata (assembly GCA_026543055.1). Classification (NCBI taxonomy): domain Eukaryota; kingdom Metazoa; phylum Arthropoda; class Arachnida; order Araneae; family Araneidae; genus Argiope; species Argiope trifasciata. Next base: position 450,493 of record JAPMOQ010008526.1, read on the forward strand.
TAATGGCAAGAACGAATTTCAAGCATTTTTATAGCGTAGATCGTTTAAAATTTAACTAATCATCCTTTAAATGTTCACACCAGGTCACAAATTTAATGAACTATCTTCTATTCACGAAGCAGGCGGGAGAAGGAGATCTATCACGAAGAAACATGCGCACTTACATAAAGCAGAAGGGGGGGGGACTGAAATCATAGGTGGGTTAAAAAAACTTAGAAGAAATTTATACAATCTTTGAAATGCCGACGCACACACACAGTCATTCAAAATAGAGATCTGTTTCGATTTTTTTCCCAACTACCTACTTCCTCCCTTGCTCATTCCTATGATTAGAGCAATAATGTGTGCAAGAGGGGTGCTCCACAAATGTAATAAGCTTCAACCCTCAACAGAATACGCTACTAATGACACGACCTCCGTTAACGGAGGTCGTGCTAATGAACGGTATTCAACTTTCAGATTATTATTAAAAATCTGAAAAGTCTTTTTTGCATGAATGAATTAAGTTGTTGCATATGAATGGACGTGAAAGATATGTATATGAATAAATACAGGTGAATTGCTATGTCTTGAAATGTCTTCTAATTAAGGCCTAATTTCAAGACTAATTTGAAGAAAAATTATTTTCTGTCCTCCCGATTTTCTATTTAAAAAAATCATATTAACAAATTAAAAAGAGAAAAGCATTTATCAGGGTTCTCAAACCTCCACAGTTGGGATATACTTTTAAAACCGATTTTTCCCCCCTTCAAACTTTTATAGTTTAGTTCAGTTACAAAAATGACCAACGAAAACGAGCTGAAACTTTTCCCAATATGGAGCATAGATTGAAAATTGGATAAATTAAGTGATAACAGCAAAGGTTAGCATCAGAAAGTTATGACAGCATTTTTTTTCCTTTCTTTCTCCCCCCCCCCCTTTGGTAATGCATCGGGTTTTCTTTTCTTTTTTTTACGACAGTACCGTGAATAAAATATTACAAAACTTTTGTTTTCTATTGTACAACAAAATTAGGTGATAAATTAATTAAATAAATAGGGCTTCATATTGTTACATGAATTGAACTGGCCTACTGATAGATAATTTGAATGATTTGTTGAATTTGAATTTTATTTTGCGAGAACTAGGAATATTTTGCGATAAAATTGTAGAATAGATATTGAAATAAAAACACTTACAACTTTCTCATAATATACCTCAGAGTAGTTCAAGAAAAAACGTCAGAAATTGCAACTTACCTGAAAGAGAAAACATAAACAATCAACAAAGGTTTTACACACGTTAAAGCAAACACATTGTCACATATATTACATCACAACTACAAAAATTGCTAAAAAATTTTAAACAATGCATTCAATGCAAAATTGTAAACAAAGGTTTTATACACGTTATGACAAACATATAAAAAAATGAAGAAAGCAATCATAAAACTAATCATGTTTTACAGTGTGGTAACTTTCAAAGCATTTTCCTCTATGAAGAGGCAAAATTTACTCATTTGCGCAAGGAAAAATAAAAAATGAATTTTAAATCTAAATTGATTTTTGATTAATTCCAACCTTCCCGTTCCGCATCGACAGATGTAAAAACTCGTTTTTATTTATCTCAATGTTTCCAGAATCTATGTAGTAGACAAGAACATTCGGCTTCCTGTCTATACCGCTATTTTGGTACCCCCAAACAAACCAGGCTGTGACACTCAGCCGTACTAGTACGTGACCAGCGCTGAAGTATCAGTCGTCAGAAGACGTACGAGTATGTGGTCCTGCATACAATGTGTTAAAAGTGAAGTGAAGCTAAAAATCGGGAAATCAACTATCGTTTTACGATGTTCAAAATCAGTATTTTGTCATACAAAATTGAGTCAAATACAACCCATTGCTCAAAAAATGCGATTTAAAATGTATCGGTTTGAAGTAATACAAGAATAAAATTCCTGCAATGTTTTGTGATGTCTATGGCAGCGTTTTTCGTTCGACTGTAACACTATGCGTTTATGTCTTGCAGAGCAATAAAGGAAACTAAGTATGAAGTTTTTTTTAAATCTCATTTTAAGGAGAATGATATTTTTTCATTATACTGCTTCATTCAAACGATCATAACTCAACAAGAAATGAACCAAATACAATCATTTATATATTAAAATAATCTATATGAAACAGTGGATGTTTTGTGCCTCAATCAAAGCTATATTCATAGAAATGAATTTTTAATAGCAATTTAAAAATTAATATCACAGAAAAAAAATGTTAATTTTTCTATTTATCGCAGATTAAAAAAATTGTTAAAAAAACTGTATATATATATACTTTATAACTTAGGCAGATAACATGAAGACTCTTCTGAGGCATCATTTCCAACTGAAATGGTGTGTCTGTACAAATTAGAATTTAAGTCTACTATCTCGCTACTTATCTCATAAAAAATTACCTTAAAGTATCCGACTACGTTAAAAACACTGGTATCGACCCTATTGGCGATTTTTTTTTTTATATTGTTATTTCTTGTAGTTCAGACTTTCCTCTTTCCAAAACAGTTTAGCTTTTCTTAGAAAAGGAAGGACTCATCTATCATCCAGGGTCATCTATTTTTCAACTAAAATTTCTCTTTCACTTCCATTTTCTCAAAACTTTCATTTTCATAAACATTCTCTGCCGTTAACATGACATTTCAAAAACTAACAGATGTATTTCGATAAAAATTTCAGCTTGTGTACTAAATAATATGGGCAATGAAAGGAACGAAAAGTTTCATTGCCGGTAAAAAATACTTTTTCCATTTATGAGTGTTTTTAGAAAAATTAAGTTATAAATTTAGGGGAAAAAATTCATATACACGTATATTTTTATCCACAGCTTACTGAATACCAATATTTTTCTAAAGTTTTGTTCATCTCATTTATCATTATATCCTATAACTTGTGTGTAAAGAAAAATAGGATGACTGCATTACCATTTTGTGTAGACTGTGAGCCGTTTTGGTTCAATTTCATTCAAATTTACGACACGTTTTCTTATTTCTTAAAATATATTATATTTTTGAACTTTTTTTTATTTATAGTATTTATAATAGACAATACAACTAAAAATCATTAATAAATTTTTTTTAAATCCAATTTTTTAAAAACTGTCCTTTTAACGTACTCGGTTACCATAAAAAGTTAATGCATTTCTATGCTTCAGTTAAAAGCAGTCGACAACAGCTCTGTTTCAACCAAATGAAAAATGCTTTCACAATGCAGTGATGATGAAAAACAAAGGTCGATTGACGGGAGTGAAAGACGTATTCATAACACCGGTGTCTCTCTGAGTGACAACGCCATTCGAGAGGCTTCTCAAGCTACCTACGACTTGCGCAAGGAATTCAGAAGAGAACACCCCGGTGTAGCGGACGGGCGAACCGGTTATGCTGATGCGACTCCCTCTGTTCAAACGAGAGGCGGAACCAAAAAAAGAGAGCCAGAGGGATGGAACTCGCCTGCGTGTCACTCTTTAAATCATCATCAGCTGGGGCGCTGAACAATGGCCCGTCCGCCCTTGGAAGCAGAAGGGATACTTCATCTCATAAAGCAGGGATTCATTTCAAGCAGTTTCGGTTTTTGGTCATACAAGGTCGCAAAAATACAGGGTGCGCCAAAGAGTCTTTCTTATTTGAAAGGTCAATAAAAACAAAAGTACAACAATTATTGGTTTAATTTTCTTTTTATTTAAGAATACAAAATCCCATTTTTCCCCCATACAGTTTTGAAAATGACATCGGTTAAATGGCGACCCCCATTGCACATACACTGATTAAGTCGATTTTTGAAGTACGCGTCCACTCTTTGCAGTATATCAATCGGTATGATGGCAATGGCGCTGCGAATGTTGCTCTTGAATTGAGCTTTGGTCCGTGGTCGATCGACATAAGCCAGGGATTTCAAAGCGAGCCTCGTCACTGAAGAAAACAACCGCGTCTTCAGGCAGGTTGTCAAGCAGCCGTTCACATGCACATTGATGGGGCAACAAAATCGCATTCAGTTCATTCTTGCACTACAGCCAATTTATGAGCATGAAGTGGAAGGTCTTGATGGAAAATTCGTAAAAAAGTGGAGTCGGAAATTCCCAGAGCAGCTGCGTGTTTGCGAGCCGAACGCCGGGGAGAACTCAGAACTGACTGCCTCACTCTTTCAACATTTTCCGGAGTTCTGGTGGTCCGTGGATGTCCATTTCTGGGTTTAGCGATACTCCCGAAATGAGTGAACCCATCACAAAATCGAATGACGGCCAGGAAACGAGTCTGTGAGGAGGAATTTCAAAGCAAGCGCTGAAGGCACGTTGCGTGGCAACAAGTGAGCGACCGTTAGAAAAGAAACTCTTGACAGCGAAGGTCCGTTGTTCTCTAGACCAGAGCATGATGGCAACTGGCTAGAGGGAGAAACAAACTTAGGTACTTCCCCCCAGTAGCACCACCTATCACCCCTCTACCCACCCAACTCATCACTCGGGAGTTTTTAAAAATAAGTTCCTCTGCCGCACAATGTATTTTGGTTGAGTGGCATTTGCGCTCCACTAGTTAACCCCCCCATGTCATTAAAAGATATCATTCACGCTCAGGATTGTCACATTATAACCGTTATCTTTGCATGAAAGATTTGGCGATTTTACAACGAACGCCAAATGGTAATCACAGTTCTGAGTAATAATGATACTCCATGTCCTTGAAAACGAGACGACGCTCTCGTGGGAAAACGACTGTCCACCCTTAATTGCGTTTTAGACGAGAGTTTAAAGTAATAAAGGAAATGTGAGATATTTCATTTTCTCGCACAAAGGCATTAATAATTTTGATGTGCGTTATACAAATTCCTCTAATAAAGTGAAGTTTAATTTTTATTTTTATGGGGATTTTAATCTCTATATCTCTTACGGTTTAACTTTTTTTAACAAAATGAAAAAAAAAAAATACTTAGAAACTGCTTTAAAGTGAAATTTAAGTGGATATCAGTAATGCTTAGTTCTTTCAATTTGTATTTATGTATTCTTGTATGTATACATACTCTCTAAGTTTTTACTTCAAATGAGCTAATGTATTTTTTATGTTAAAATTTTTCAAACAAGCTGTTTTTTACAAAATATTAAGCGTTTTGTCTGAAATAAGATAGGAATCATATTAATAATTCAGAAAATAAATGCTGGTTAATTTTCAGAAAGAAAAAACATTTCTATAAGAAAATGTTGATAATTACTGATATTCCTTCAAATTTGAAATATGTTACCACATTTTCTAGCTAATTTACCGTCAGACAATTATACACAATCCAATGTACCATCAATCGACATGTAAATGCATCTATAGTTCTTCATTAAAACGTTTAATTCTCAGATTCAGTATCATGATCTAAAGTTTTATTCGCAGGTAATGTAGTAACAAATTTCTGCCTATTTTCTTAAAAGTGCTGTCAACGATGTATTACTAATTTTCAGTTTGTCTTAAATCTATAGATGAAAGAAAGCTAAAAATAAAATATATTACTTTACATTTTATTCGTTCTTTTTTCGCCCCTAAATTTTTTTGCCAAAACTATAGATTTATATAGATTGAGAAATTACAATAATATATATTTAAATATTAGGCATTAAGATAAAAATAATTTTGCAGTTATGTTAGCATGGTTTTTAAAGTCACCTTTTCTACTTCTAATAAAGCATCAAAAGGTTGCCCTAAGAAAATTTTTTTAAAAAATATTGCATCTAAACATTTCGAATTACAAAATTTCTTTAAATAAGGTAGGCAATTGTACGAAAATTAATTTTTATATATCCATCATAATTTCAAGTATTAATTAGTACAATTTTTCACTTATTTTTATCTATACGTACAAAATTTTACATTGCTATTCAGAAAATTTTGAGAGATATGCTTAGTTTTAAATTTCGAAATAATGGTCACAAATGTGTTGATTTCGGAATGCAACTTGTACATTATCCAATCATTATGACTTCAAAAAAATTAAGAATCGCGCATAACATTGTTTACTTTCATTGTTCGACAGTTACACAAGGTCTTTAAAAAGAAAAGAAACTTTTGGTTATGATGACGATTTATTTTGTAAGCAATCGTAATGCTTTTTTCAAGTTTTAGAAAAATACAATGTCGTTTTCAGTTCCAAACATTTTAATGGGCTTTGTGGTATAGCTATTAAAAACTGTAGAAACAAGTGGAGAGAAATAGTGAGAATAAAGTGTCATATATGTGATGAAAAAAATTTACATTTGCCTATATTTTTCAGGTTACCTTTTTGTTAGATTAAGGACGGGTGGTCCAGTGCTCAACATTTTAAAATAGACAAGGTTGAGAATACTTCAACTTTAATAAGTGGCATTCATACAGAATATAAGATCGACGTCTAAAATCAAACCAATAGGCCATTTCTAATGCAAATTTTTTTTTTCTTTCTGATAATTGTTGTTTGGTGAGACAAATGTTGCTTTGATCTAGATAGAAACACTGATTAGAAAAAAATTTAAAGTTTGGAAAAATGAAGACAATTCATCGCCATTGGCAGTTTTTTGTCCGCATGTTAGAACTGTCGTTTTTAGAAGTTATTGAGTTAGTCTAATTTTCTACAAAAATTGATTGTATAGGAACGATATATTCATTTAATTTTATTGGGATTATAACTGAAATAAGTAATGAATTAACTTTGTCTAAGAATGTTTGATAAATCTTCGCTGATTCATTTAAAAATACCGGTCCTCGTGTCCCATGAACTCAATCGCATATGCCGAAATATTATTAAGTAATTCTGCATAGGTATTGGAAGCGTTAATTTGGAACAAATTTTTAAACACTTTAATTAATAGAATACTATTCAATTTTTAAAAAATATAATGAAAATTAACAAATATATATGTTTTAGCAAAGTAAGAATGTAATTTAAATCGCTTGAAGTTAAGCAACAAAACATATCCTTCGAGAGAACATTTTACTGACCATAGTTTAGTATTTATTATAATAAAATTTTATTTATAGATAAAACTAAGTTGTTTTTTTGGAGGGGAGGTGGAGGGTTCCACTAAAAAGAGCTTAAATTGGAATTAAAATCATTTCCTGAATGTGAAGAGGTCTATTGTAGTTCTCAAGAACCAGTTATAAACATTATCATTATTTGAAATTAGAAAAGACTAAAACAAAAAAAGTAGTAATTAATAAAAAAATATTAATTATTACTTTTTTTTCTTTTGTCTTTTCTTCTCCAAATAATAGAAAAATCAGGGCTGTGTGCTTTTATATTTTCAGGAACAAACGAATAAAAAAGGAAATGCTACAGTTCATAAAATATCAAACTTGAGTTCAGATTCTCTATACTGATACCTATTTCCCTTATTGAGCTTTAAAAATTTAGTGGTGTAATTTGTGGAATCATTTTCTTTATCTGGATCGATTAAACAATTTTAATAGGCTATGTTTTATTCTATATTAAAGAATAGTATACTAAATAGTAGTAGTATCTCTCAGAAAGTTTATTCCATTTTTAAAGGCAAATAAACTACAAAAAATTACTGTTTTTCCTTTATCAAAATTATTTTACAATCAATTTTCATTAAAAACTATTTAGGGGATTCAAATATGAGAAATCTTCCTTAGTTCTGCTATTTTGAAAATACTCCTATTAAATTAAGCAAATTCAAACTAAATTATTTCTTAATTAATATATACCATTACAAAAGAAACAAAATCTTTAAAAAATGATAATTGGGTGGAAAGAAATAATCAATCCATTTACTGACTCATTACATTAGATTTTTTTGTTGTTAATTTATATAGTTGTATCATTAAAACCTGAGTTTGAAGTTAAAACTTACGTCTTTTCGTATCTAAAAATTCAATTCCCTATTCTATCTAAGATACAAGATTTTGTAGGTAAAAATGGTCTCTTTAGACATATATTTTCTTTATTTGTAAAATATTATTATCTATCCGACAACGTAAGACATTTCTCTATATAAAAGCAGTATTAATTATGTAAATAGAATCAACATGAGTTGAAATATTTTTTTTAAAGAATATTTTACAAAAAGGTGAGTTGAAATAAACAAAAGTAGGTTTCTTTACTAATTAATGTATTGAAAGAAAAAGGCAAAAGAATTCTTGAAATCTATTTATTATTTGCTAGTATATATTACAATTTTAGCTCTACTAAAATGACATTAAACATGAGTACCAATGAGATTAACAATTTTTGGCACTTTTATATCTATAACAATTATTATTAATTATTATTCTAAAAATTTGATATATCTATAATTTTTAGCGCCTAGTTTTCACACATTATTTAAAATTCATTTCGATTATATTATAAATATTTGACTAATAAACAATTATTATAAAGGTTTGCTATTCTAAAATTATATGTCTATAGCTTTTAGTGACAAGTTTCCCAAGTTATTTAATTCTTTTTTATTATAATACAACCAGGATAGATATTAAATGATTTTTTTTTTAATTTTTAGTATAAAGTATAACTTTACATTGATTATATCCAACAAATCAAGTAATTCGAAAGGTTAAGGTTATAAATGCAATAATTTTATTTTCATTGTTTGTAAAAATAATAAATCATTATTTTTTTAAATTATAGTTTTTTAAAAAAAATTCTATCTTAATATATTTTTTCTGTTTTGAATAAAAAGTTATTTGTCAGTTTAAAAGTCATTTTTAAATCAAATGTCACTTTTGGCAAGAAAACACTTTTCAGTTTTTCAACACAATCTGTCTTAGAATCTATCTTTTGAAAATATCAGAGTTAACAGATAAGTACATTTTTTTTAAGGTTCTGAATGACAGAATGTGTAAGTGTATGAATCGAATGTTCCAAATTAAATTATTTCGTTCTTGTCATATTCCTAAATGAAATCAAGGCGAAACAGAATATAAATCGGAATTAAGGCTGTTGGGAATGATAACAAGAGCATGTTTGTAGCAACTAAGCAACTTTCAAAATTAACTTTACTAGTTTTCAACTAAAATTTTTGGGTTTATTCCTCATACAAATTTTTTTAATGCTTTTCTAATTCAAAGAATCTGATCTTGAAGAAACTGAAGTACCTATTTGAGAATAAGTTCCTCATATTTAAATATTATTTGTTTAATTTATATTTTGTTAAAAAAATCTACAGCTTATTTGAGTGATTTATTAATGACGTACTGAATGCAGAAATAGTAAAGTAATTAATGAATAGAATAAGGTACATTAATCACGAACAGAATCAGGTATAAATCCGAGATTAAATTTAATAATGCAGTGAAAATTTAATTTGCATTGAGCATTTTATTTCTATTTTCAAGCCATTGTTCATTTGATTATAATCATTGCGTGCTCACGATTCCTATTACTTCATAATTCTCCAGAATGAGTCGTTAAAACGTAAGATTTTTTTTTTCTTTTCAAATTTAATCTTTACAAAAGTTTTGAAACGGTTACTATGACATCATTTGAAATTGTAGAAAAATTTTTTAAATAGTTTTAGAGAAATATTATTTCGAATTAGGATTGGTTGCAATGTATATAAAGTATCTGATATAAAGTATCCCATTAAAGTACTCATTCATTCATCTTTGAAATCATGATGATGTCTTGATTTCCATCAAATATAGCATATCATGTGAAATATTCGTACATCATGTTATTTAAATAAGCCATTAAAAAGTTCTTATAAATTTTAACTGAAGTTACTATTTAAAACTGTTACTACTGTTAGTAGATATTTTTTCTGAACGTTAAAAAAGTAACGACAGAACGTCAAGGTAAAACACCAAAATTGATTTCGAATTATTTTCTATAAAAATGAAATGTTAGAATTTTTTTTCTAAATTTAATTTTGAATTTTTTAGAAAATCTAAAGAGAAATTGTCCCGAAAACGGAAATTTTGTCTTTGGAAAGTTAATCTTTTAAATTTTAATGTGACACAACATTTGCCAATAGGCTTTTTCGATTGATTAAGTTTAAATTAAGATTAAATAATTAAAAAATTAACAATTTTGAAAAAGATTCTAACTATTGAATATCTATTGGTGAAGAAGTAATTATTTATGTACCAAATTTTATAAATCTGGGACCAGCTGTTTATATGTAGTTATTTTTTTGGTGATTTTTGTTTCTCGCGATTTACAAAAAACGAATTTAGCAGTATGTCTGTAATATAAATATATTACAATTTTTAATTCGGAAACTGTAATTTATAGTACAGCGAAATAAATCAAACACGAAAAATTAAATGAAATTAATTTAAACACAAATAATCAAATTAAAACATGAAATTCCTCGCAAGACTATGCTGTATTTAAAAAAAAGAAAATTGTAACATTCTTACGTCAAAAATCTAATTTTAACAAACAGTCTTTCTTAACAGAAAATCTACCAACGTATTCATGTTATGAATTTTGAGGTAAAGTAGGTAAATAAATAAAATAAATTCCTTTTTTTATTTTTTGAAGGTGTTTCACGTATTTTAAAATTGTTTAATGGCAACATTTAAAGGAAAAAGTTGCTCAGAAATATTTTGATAAGTAAAATTATGTGAGAAAAGTGTTAAGAATTTTTTTCTCATTTTCCCTATTTCAACCATTTAACGATAAGGAGTTCATTTATGAGGGCTAAATGCTTTTACGGTAAGGGGGGGGGAGTCCACCTAGTACTCTTATCTTATCATAAAGTAATCTATCACTGCCTAAAAGGTCATTAACGAAGGGGTACGGCACCGAAAAAAAAACACGAGTGGAATATGCGCTCCACGCCAAATTTTCCTGCCAAAGGTAATAAAATTCCAGTAAACCTACAAACTAGGGGTAGGAAATGATAATTGGAGCGCAAATGCCACAATCCCTGTATTTTGAGGCTAAAGAATTTTAGATTAGATTATTGCTGAATGTCTCGAATACAGACGATTGCCCTGGGGGGACAGATTCGCCTCCCAGTGGAATATCGTCTACTTTTAATGTTTTATTTGCTGCCTTCATTCAGCAATAGATTATGGTTATGAAACACAATCTATACATAGTATAAAATGAAGTCTCCAGAAAGCGTCGGTTTGTTTGAACCGCAAATACTCGAGAAACAGTTAACGGATATTGGGGATATTTATGCCCTCTAGTAGAGCATTTACTAGGGAAGGTTTTAGTAAATTAGTCATTAAAGAGAGGGTTAAAATTAATTATTGTTGCTTTTCTAGATACAGCAATAATACGTGATAGTGAAGATGGGTAAATAACTTGAAGACACAGGTTGTCTTTTCTGGAGTTTATCAGATAATATAACAACAAAATGCACAGGGATACCCCATAGTGTAGTGGGTCTAGAAAACAGCACTGTGGCTCATTTCGGAAGAGAGAGAGCCAAGATCACACTCCCCACCGTCCGAGGATCAAGTTCACTTTTCCTAAAGAAATATATATAATCAAGCAGCCACAGTGAGATCACGTGATGTCTACATGATTGGCGGCTAGCTCGGCCCAGGAAGATCACGGGGTTCATTGAATTCTTAACAAAGGCCCCTCCATGGTACACTCTATTGTTGACAAAAATGTAACAATATAAAGTTAAAACTGAAATAAGTTTATCTTAATATTTATTTTGCGACATCGTTATGTATTGAAAGGCAATTCCTAACGTATTTACAGCTTTTATTTTATTTTTTGTACAGATATGCTTTTTACCGATCTTTTTGATATACTACTAAGTAACTTTTTTTAAAATTGTTTCTAGACCAGTGAATCTCGTTATTTATTATACACATATAATTTAAAGCAACAGTCATTGAGTTCTTCATGATTTCAAGGAAATCGTTCGATTTTAATATCAAGATTATCCAAAACCCTGGTAAATATGCAGCATTGTGCGGAATAGGAAAAAGACGACAAGAAAGTATTCTGAACTTATAAAGTTTAAGAAAAAAATTTGCACTCTGTGTTTTGATTCAGCAATAATTTTACTTAGCACTTTTATCGGTGAATAAATACTTTTCTTTACAAGAAAAAATAAAATGTGAATGTTCCGTAAATTATACCAAAGAGAAGACTTGAACAATTAAATTTACATACAGCTTAGCGCTATGATGCACCTTCAAGTAGATTTTGAGGCCCCTATATACCTCGAGGCGATGCCTGTGCGGAAATCCGCCACTGATTTTCAGAAGTGGATTGCCTTTATGCGATTCACTCATTTTAGATATTACGTAACTGGAACGGACGAAGCATAGACCAAGTCAATGTCCTCAGTCGAAACTAGCGTTCACAATTACTGGCAAAGTATTTTATCTACGTCCAATTTTCCACAATTCAAAATGAAAGATGCGTTCATATCATAATCTGAACCCATTTCAATCCGTCATTTCTGCCCTCTTCCGTAGAAACAGGCAAACTGATAAAGGGTGCTTAACTCTCAATAAAGATCCTTTAAGAACAAAGAATCTTTTCTGCAAATGAGATTCTTTCTGAAACTTTAGATAAAGCATGGGAACAATAAAAGTTGTCAAGCATAATTCCCATTTGCCTAAACAGATAATATAGTAATCTGACAAGAAAAAAGACGGTCTACAGGTAAATTAACATCCAAATAATCGAATTTTCCCGTTGCAACAGAATGAAGGTGCGTATTCCATTTATTAAATGCGTAGTATGCGTAAAAGAACTATCAACAAAAACAGAAATTAAGTTGAGTTTTTCAAACCATTAATCTGTGATTATCACAGTTTGAAAAAAATCCCACGATTACCCCGATGCATATGTGCCCTATCAGAAAAATTTAGAAGCCCTTTTAGAGAAATACTTTTTATCGAAAATCAGTACCGCTCTTTCCCCTTCCAACGCGCAAGAGGATCCTTAAACATTTATAATCCGTGGACAATTTTTATTTGCATATCTTACGGACTGTTAACAGAACAAAAGTGTGTCTTTAGAGGAAAGGAAAATATTGAAATGTATTCGTAGATATCAGCTGTCTCCACAGAACAAATGATCAATGACAAAATACCGCGATAAGAAGAAGAAAATAAACAATGTCACCTATTTTGTCTGTATGAGGAAAGAATGTGTTTCAATAATAGAATCTCGACACAAAACACTGCAGCTAACCCTTTTCTTTCTTCCGGTTACGTTTCATTCACGATTTGAGCTGTGCAAACAAAGCAATGCCCTTATCTTCCGAGACCTTCCTCCAATCGGCAGAAATAAATCCAGGAAAGGCGATAAGGTACCCACCAAAGAAAAGCGATCACCAAGGAGAGAAAGGCGACAGTCCTCTTCCAATGAGGATCGAGAAACGAGAAGTACGCTGGACCGTTATCAGTTACTCAAAAACACGAAACACTTCATTTTAAGTAGACAAACAGAGCGGAATGAAACACGAAGAATGGTAAGTGGATAACCACAACCTCTTCCTTGTTCGACAAAGCGGGCTGCGATAACAGAACCTGACATTCTTAAGATATGTTCGAAAAATTTGGATTTTTTAAAAACTATTTAAAACTATGGTTTTTAGATATATTGTCAATTATAATACAAAATATTATGAATAGTAAAAAAAAACTATTTAAAAAATAATATATTTTGAGAAATAAGAAAATGTGTAATAAATGTTAATGAAATTGAACCAAAACGGTTAAAACTCTACACAAAATTGTAATGCAGCCATCCTATTTTTCTTAGTTCACATCATCGTTTTCTTTATAGAAAGCAATGATGAATGAAAGGAAAGAAAATCTGAGAAACATTTTGAGGTGCAAAGTACATTAACATTTCATTTTAAATGCATCAAATACTAAAATAATGAACAGAATTGTTTGAAATAATCGGTCGAAGTCCTGCTAAGCCTAACTTTAATTCTGTTGGGGGGGGGGAAGCTCGAAGCCCCACTCCTCTTTGGCGGGATTTGGCCTCAGCTTTTGGGGCACGAAAGTTAGTTTTGAATGAATAAAGAATGCACCGGAATAAAGAGTAGCCCGTGTTCTATCCCTGATTCTAATCTATCTGTGTGCTAAATTTCATCCCATTCTGTTCAGCTGTTCTGGCGTGATGGAGTAACAAACATCCATCCATCTAAACTTTCACATTTATAATATTAGTATAGATACACAAATATTAAATACCAATCTCTTGCCTCTTGAATTTAAACTCGTCGTTTTCCACAATTACTTTTTTTGTTTTTGTTAGATGAGCTTCTTCAGCAGATAACACCCGAACGCATCAGGTTCAAGAGAACAAGATCGAATTTTCAGAAACAAAATGTTCCAAACCAGGTGAAATCGAGTCCGGTATAAAACGAGAATCGCATTCCTGGAGAGGGGTTGCCTCACTTCATGAAGGCAGACACATTATTACAATGCCATTCAATTACGCCCCACTCGCCGATCGATCCGCAGGGGGGAGGAGTGAGAGGGAAGCGCCCCTGCCGCGGTGACGACGAGTTCAGAAAGACGACAAGTATTTTGGAAAGCCTCGTCTCTCCGTGCCAGGCATCCGCTGGGAGTGGAAGAGGGAAGAAATCGATCGCGCGACAGCCCCTGCTTTCGAAAAGGGGAGCACGTTCACACAGGGGCGCCCGGGTACGGTACGTACAGTGCTCGAATCGGAAATGGCACATCCGTATATACTGATCGAAAACAACCGATACGTTGGATAGAAATGCTTATCTAATCTATTTATATATCGATCGAACAAGGTAAAGCTAGAGGGTCCCTGACATCAGAGGAATATCATGCCAGAACTGTACAGTGGGAATTTCGTTGCCAGGGCGCATTGCTAAAACACTGAAATTGAATTATGTTATTGCCAAAAACATAAAGTAACTAGCTATTACCCGCGAATCTGTTCTCGTGGACATACGAAAAACTATCGAATAATGAATGACAAATGAAAAAGATTGAACAAATCCTAAAAACGATACATTTAAAAATATATGCATATACGAAAAATATATAACATAAATGCAATTGAATAACCAAAACACACAACGAACGTGTAAACAATTTATTTACATTCTCTACACAAAATAAAACAAAATAGCAAATCCAGTCCGGTCTAATCCATTTTATTTATGGGTCGAGAGAGAGATAGCTACAACAGTACTATGCACATTATTTTTAAACTCTTAATTTAAATGGAAACACAGTTGTCAGTAATCACGGGCGAACTTTCAACGCCAGTTGGTATAATGCACATGTCTCACTTTCCTATACCAGTTGGGGTAATGCAATGCAGATTAGAATTTTTTAAATTTTCTTTTTCCTGTTTTCATTTAATTTAAAAGTACTTCGGGATGAATGCGAAAGATCAATTCATGAGCAACATTTGATTTTAAATACATCAAACACTAAAAAAATAAACAAAATCACTTGAAATAACCGGTTGAAATTCTGCTACCCCTAACCTCCCATTCCGTTCTGGCGTGATTGACCAACAAACATCCATCCAAACTGTCACATTTAGATATTATAAAATAATAATATAGAATTTATTTCGTTTAGAAACCAAATGTTCCGAATGATATCCAAAACAAAACTGTGTATTTTAACATAGTGCGTTACTTTAAAAAAATGATGTAATTTTCATCAGAGTATCCGAAAATACTACTTTGAACGAAACGTGCACATAATTTACACTTTATTTTGCTTTCGCGTAACGAAGCTATCAAATAATGATTTTGATAGCACGTTTTAAAATGGGAGTTTCAGTTTCTCGTTAGTTCATTAATTTAATAAGATTAAAATATTCAAATGTATGCATTCATATTAAAGAATAACAACAAACCTACGAATTCATGGATAAAATTTAAAAGAGTGAAGCAATAATTACTTTAAACAAAGATATTGATACAATGATTACCATAATGTATTAAAAATCCATTAATCTAGTACCGTGCTGAAAGACTAAAAATATAAACGTTCGTGGTCATTTCGGCAACAGCTAATTTAATAAGCTTCTTTTTTCTTTACTTTCAAATTGGTTTTCCCCCTCCCTAAATCGGTAATAAAAGTAACTATTCCGAATTTATTTTCGTAGATTTTTTCGCTTTCATTATACTCAGCCACTGAGTAATGAGTACTTTTTTCTTTACTTTCAAATCGGTTTTTTCCCTTCCCTAAATCGGTAATAAAAGTAACTATTCCGAATGAATATTCGGCAATTATTTTCGTAGATTTTTAAAGGAATTATTTTCGTAGATTTTTTCGCTTTCATTAAACTTAGCCACTGAGTAAAGAGTACTTTTTTTCTTTATTTTCAATTTTTTTTTTCTTCTTTTTAAATCGGAACTAAAAGTAACTAGAACTATTCCGAACTATTATTTCCGTAGATTTTTACGGGAATTATTTTCGTAGATTTTTTCGCTTTCATTACTCAATGGCTAAGTAATGAAAGCGAAATGATCCTCTGTTGAAACCTATCAATTTCTCGAGTATACTAACACAATTCGCCTCAAGGAAGAGCAACAGCGCCGAAGCCACAGAAAGACATTCATCCAATCCTTTCTCCCCCTCCCCACCATACGATGCAGTCAATTTTCCAGATGACCGTATTTATCTGGTACAAACAATAACAAGCAGTTACCGGTTGTTGCGTGTTAACAAAACGTTCTCGACAGAAACGGTTATTTCCAATCCGCCCCTGGGAGTTGATGCCAAATGGCACGGAAAAAAAATCGACAGCGGAAAAATGTCTGCCACAAAAAGCTAACAAAGTATTTTTATGCCCAACCATGTAATATCGGGGAAATGACTCCTACAGAAAATTTTGCAATTTCGCTCGCATTACCAAATTTACTTAACCAAATTTAAAATAATTTTTGAATAGAAGGAGTATGATATTACAAGGATATATTACCTGGCCCTGATATTACATGGCTGGGCATAATATTTGGGAAAATGACTCCTTTTAAATAAATTTTGCTATTTCTCTCGTATTACCAATTAAAGGAATGGAATTAAAGAATGGGAGTTGATGCCAAATGGCTTTTATATCGACAACGTAAAAATGACTGCCACAAAACGCTAAACAAAGTATTTTCATGCCCAGCCATGTAATATCGGACTCCATCTACCGTAAATTTGATAATACGAGCGAAATTGCAATGTAAAGGAATGGGGGTTAAAGTCATTTCGAGGACAAGAAGTCCTTTTTCCCGCATTCTCTCCTACCAATGATTCGCTTATGGTCTACCATCCCAGTGCTTGGGATCGTTGTTAAATGAACTCGGCTCCGCAATGACCATGCCCGATTCATCCACAAACACCTTTCATTTGGTGAACCATGTGCAACATGCTATACAGTTTAAAGTGTACGTCATGCTTTAATTGAGTGTCCTGTTTTTAATAATCATCGGTTAGTGCTTTTGAATGCATTTTCTATAGACTTGAATTAAGTACTGGGTGACAAACCTCATTCTAATATTTTTAAACTCTTACAGTCTAAATTAAATTCTAATTAAACTCAAGCATTTTATTTAAGTAGTAATCAGCTTGTAATACTTTTATCGGGTGTCAGCATTTGATAATCTTTCGCTTTTTTTTAACGGCTGATTTGTAATCTTGTGTAATTATATGTATAATACTATTGCAGCTATCTCCATCTCGATTCATAAATGAAATGGATTTGACAACACTGGATTTGCTGTTTTGTTTTATTTTGGATATACAATTAAAATAAATAGTTTTTTCATTAGTTGTGTGTTTTTTTAATTAAATTGTATAATGTTATATATTTTTCGTATACGCTTATACTTTTAAATGCATCGTTTTTAGGTTAGGTTTAATTTTTTTTTGTCATTATTTGATAGTTTTTCGTACATATACATCGAAATTTCCACGTGAAAATAGAGTCGAGGATAATAGCTAATGAACTATATAATTAAAAACATTCGAACGCCTTTATGTATTGATTATCCCAAGCATGGAACGTGCTTATTATTTTGTAGCATAAATAGTATACGACTTTTAATTAGTAGCATCCGAATTCCATAAGAATGTAATAGCTAGTAAATAATACAGCGAACGCAGGATTTAAAAGCATCGGCTTGCACAGTCGCGAAATATAAATTACATTTGAAAAATCACACACACACACACACAAATCATTTAGAAGAAGAAAAATAATGTAGTCATTCCTTCGGTCTTCTTCGACAGTAAGTCGCTCGAACGGGCGTGTTAAAGCATTTCTCTTGCACAACATCGGACGAAAGCTGACGTTGAAAAATAAACCACAAAAACTTTCCTTTATCGTCATAAAAATCCCGACACCAAAACACGGCCTGTGACAGTACCATTGCGAGGCAAAGACACAGGAAAAGTAAAAAGAAAAAGAGATTCTTCTTTTCATAGAAGGCAAAAAAGAATGCCGGGCCAACATCATTAAGGTCTGCGTATGAGGATCAAAGACGCCCACACCTGCTTCGGGTGTAATTGTCTTTGTGTCAAGTTCATATCCATGCCCTTAACCACCTGAGTGTATCTCTCGGAAATGACTCCTAAGAGAAAAGAATTACTTTCCCACCCTGATTTCCCTCCCTACCCATTCTCCTTCTATTTTTTTTAATTCTAAAGTTCCATTCCCCTCCCTCCCTCTCCTTCGCAAAAGAACCTGTATTCAGCAGAGAAGCAATACAAATAGAAGCAAATTGATGCAACGAAATGGAACTTCAACCTGAAGAAGATTAGAACAATGTTCTAAAAAAATGTACATCAGATTTAATTTCTGCTACAAGTACGATTGGGAGGAGGAAGGAATTTATATATTAGCTAACCGCCTTTCCTGCATATTTCCTAAGATTTGGCAGAACGCAGGAAAATAAATGCATTTGTGGAGAAATGGGTACTCTTTTACCACTATTAAATGGAATGCATCGAGGCCTCAGAGTGTAGGAAAAACCTGAAGATTGACAATAATGATTTCAGTACAGTACTGACGGTATCAAGTAATCTCAAAACCCTAAGATACCATCCACTTATAATCCAGATAATATCTGGACATGGGAGATTTCCAAAGACTGGGAAGAGCGCAAGAAAATAAATGCATTTGTCGAGAAATGGGTACGGTTTGCCACTATTGAAAGGAATGTATGTAGATCTCAGAGTTACGGAAGGACACGACGATGGTAAATCATGATTGAAGTACAGTTCTGATGGTCATCTCAAAATCCTGAAGGACATGATGGCAAAGATTCATTCCGACTGTTTGATAGTGTGCAACTGGGGAGAAAGACGGCTATTGACTACCCCGAAAGGAGTGTGAGTTTGACGGATCGGTCCATGTAAGGTTGGACAATACTTATTTAGCAGTCGACCACAGCCAATCTTATCGATACTGCTACGTTCAGTGGTGGCGGGATGGTCGGCTGTATGCAAGAAGAGAAGAAGCCTGTAAGCTCAGATATTGATTCTTTAAACTACTGTATTGGGAATAATCAAGTCAAAGCGACTATCCATTTGGAGACGAATAAGTCTATTGTAACGCTTGTCAAATTATCTGTTTGATGCAAATTTCTTTTACACCCTTTTTCTCTGACGTGGGAGAACTCTTCTTAGCATTTCAAATATCTAAATACTAACACATAATAACATTTCTCACATAACATTTAATAACATATCTAACACATAATAACATTTCTAATATCTAAACACTAACATTTTCTTCTAAACATTTCTGACGCGGGATACCTATTCTATACCCTTCCATTAGCGAAACATTGAACTATGCGCAGGAACAAATACATTTATTGAAACTGTCGATATCCAAAGAGCGATTTGTTTTTATTTCACTATAACCATTCAGCAACAAGTAATACAAAGGATTTCAGAGGAATGTACGTTAGTTTTATAAAAGAGAGAGAGAGAGAGATTTTCCTTAGATTTGATTTTTTAAAAATTGATTATGATTTTTAAGTGCTGCAATTTGATGGCCTGATACATTAAAAAATTATAACATAAAATGAGATAGGCACAAATATTTTCATGCGCACGCACGCACACGCGAATCCGCAAATTCAAGGCAAAGCAGGTAGCAATTTCTATACCGACCGAGAATTTGAGATGAGCGCCACACTTTCAGCCAATGACTGAAACTTTTAAAAGCTAAAAGAGAGAATAAATTTGGACTGTGTAATTAGTGTACGTCATACAATATGAGTTGCCGCTAACTAAATCGGAGGGAATCTAAAACAAAATAACAAGGGAATTCTTTTTCTTTCTTTTTTCCCGTCTTTTTCTTTTCTTTTCCTTTTTTTTTCCCCCATCGTCAACATTGAATACGATAATAATTCTGTAGTAACTGTAAATATTTTTTCCATATTTACGTCACTAAAATCCAACAAGAAGTAATGTAACTGCTAACTTTTTCCTTGACCAAAAGAATTAATAGTGTGCCTTCGGTGATATTTGCAATTTCCGAGTCCATATATATATAACACGATCTGCATTAATTTTATTAATTCTCTGTTACTATCTCACAGTTATTAATTCTTTGGGAAAATATTGCGATGTTCTGACATATGGTTAAATATGGTGCGAAATAATAACCAACAGAATCGCTTATATGGACAAAAAGCTGAACGGGAAAAAAAAATCTTTAGACATCCTGTTAATCGCATGAACCTTCCCCCCCCCCCCCCCCCCCCCCCCCCCCCCCAAAACCGCAGACGATGCTAGAATGCCTGCGAAAAAAAAGGAAATAAAATCTCTTCTTTCAATCGATGCAGAGCGAAAAAATAACTTCTCGTGTATACCATTCCGATTACGAGGGGAGACTTTTGGAGGCCCTCGGAAACAAAACGAAGAGACAAGACAGCGCTCAAGAAAAGGAGCGTACAGGTACCTTCCTACAGGTAAAAGAAGATTGGGAAGGTCGCAGGGGTCAGTGCCTCTCTCTCTCTCTGGAGCGCCGCCTTTAAAGAGTGGGGAGGGTTGAGCTGTCAGTCAGGGCCCTTCGAACGATGATCCGTCAATTTTGTTTTCATTCTTGCAGCACCCAGAGAGAAGAATCGTAAACCTCGCCAACTCGGAAGACCAAAAACAAACATTGGGAAAGTCGATTCTCAGCAAACAACACGGAACCTTTTTTTTTTTTTTTTTTTTTTTTTTTTAAAACGGATTTGGCAACGTTTTCCAAGACAGCGGGGGGGGGGGGGGACAACATGACAAGTAAATTGCAGCACCCAAACGATCGGAAATGGGATTCAATTACGAAATGGAATCTGCACAAAACGGCGATTAAAAACAGTGGGAGACAAGACAGTTTTGTCTAGAGGCACAAAGAGGGGGGGGGAGGAAGAAAATGGTGGTACAGATAACGTCAACAGGATTATAAAATCAATAATGGACATCCAGCAGATAAAAATAATCCGCGATTATTATTGTTTTTAAGTTACCGCTGTGAAGTAAAACAATTTATGGTTAAGAATTTCGTAAAAAAGCAAATTAAACATACAGTCGCGATACTATAGAGTGATGCATACATCAATATTCTTTCGATATATCTACACAACAACAATGCGTGGTATTGGAGAGAGTAAAGATTAGTTATTACACATTAAAAGCGGGGAATTTTGACGAAAGTATGCTAGGTAACGCGGCGATAAATTGTAGTACTACGACTCCAAGACAAATAAAAGAATAACGAAAATACATAAATGAAATAAAAAGGTTAACAAATAAATATAAATATATAAATAAATGAATAGTCCATTATCCGGAATAAAAAGCTAGATAAAGAGGGGTTTTTTTTGTAATTTTTCAAACATAATATTGTCCGCTTTTAGCCGTGCTTGAATTTCACAACGCAGACTTTGAAGAAAAGCAAATAATAAAGTCCATTTCGAGTTTGAAACAGGTAAAAAAAAAATATATTTACACTTGAAAAATTGATTTATCACAATGTATAACCGAGAATGCCTAGTCTGTGTGAAAACTTTATACAGGTAAAAGTGAATGTTTGGATTTAAAAAAAAATCGGTTGCGATGCACAAAAATGAAGGTCGAACACCACCAATTCATAATCCCTCAGGCGACTAGTAAAACGGTGCGATCCAATTTTGCAGAGTATTGCGCTAACAAGCACTGCGCGTTTCGTTCATGCCTCGCAGGGGGAAGAAATTAATTATTTGAAGAGAATCTGTTTGCACGGAGGGACAGACTACAATGGACAATCGACCCTTCTTGCAATCTATCTGCCATTCCAGCGCACCCAAACCTTTGTCGCTTCGACAACTAGAAATATAAAACAACTAGCTGGTACCCGGCGAGTTGCTGTCGCAGAAGAAGTAACTTTGGAAATATCGCTTGGAAGTTAAAATAACTGTCTTGTTTAGTTAGGAATGATATTTATTTTATTGTCGGCAG
Source organism: Argiope trifasciata (assembly GCA_026543055.1). Classification (NCBI taxonomy): domain Eukaryota; kingdom Metazoa; phylum Arthropoda; class Arachnida; order Araneae; family Araneidae; genus Argiope; species Argiope trifasciata. Next base: position 472,855 of record JAPMOQ010008526.1, read on the forward strand.
TGAATACATTAATTAAACTGGAAGGATACATAAAGGAGAAGCATATATAGCATTTGTTAAATTTTTATTATTCTATTCTACAAACAAATATTCATTTTTATACATTAGATTTGCTTATTCTTTTAAAACTGTATAGCTTAGCGTTCTTCCAGAATGGTCATGAAAGAAACTATTTATTGCATCTCTTGACTCGTTTCATATTCGTTCAGAATTCTCGAATTTAATTTTAGAAAATGTGTTTAAAATATTTTCTTTTAAATTTCATTAAACATAGAAAATATATTTATACCATAAAATCATTAATATAGGTGAAAAGTGAATTTTTTGAAAACTAAGAGGGTGCAAAATTATTTGTATTATAATATTTTAGAAAATTACTGCAAAAAACACTAAAATTTTACTAAATACTTCATTAAAATTTCAAACTTATAGGACTGGTTCCTCTAACACTTCCGCGCACACTCTCTAATAAAACTATTACCCCAGAGAATCTTACATAACGTTCACGTACAAAAGATACGAAGTATTAACGTCTATCTTGAATGTAGCCTCTTTACTGAATCTGTTGCGTCTCCTTGGCGAGTTATTTGGCGGTTAATCCCTGGTTAACAGAAGCGGTAAATAGATCCGAAAGTATTTCTTATTCTATAGATGACTGTATTATGCCTATTATCATTCCTTAATTGCAAGCAATATGTTGTCGAAGTTTTATCGCAATCGGATGAACGGTACGACAGAGCATAAGAGACATACAGACAAACATTCATTTTTATTTGTAAAGATTTACGTTCACCAAATGCCAGATAATATTGCACAGAGATTGAAAGCATCTTTGTGATGGATGGTATTCGCCAGGGACCTTATTGCATGGCTGTAACTGACTTTGGTAACAACAACTGACGCATGCTAATATCTTTTTGTTTATATAGATTACACTTAAGATCATGTTACAATGCCTGTAACCATCTCGCTAGTGCCAGTAATAACTATGAGTTAAAAGTAAAAATTGTGAGTAAAATGTTTTTTAAAAAATTGAATATACGAAATATATTATACCATAAAATCTTTCATATAGTTGTGAACATATTTTTTTGAAAACTAAAGTGGTGCAAAATTATTTGTACTATCATATTTTTGGAGTTATTGTTGCAAAAAACCCTCGCTAAAATTTTATTAAATGTTTAGTTAAAATTTAAAAATTAGGATTGGTTCCCCTAAATCCTTCTCGAACACTCTCTAATAAAACTATTACCCCAGAGAACGATTTGAATAGCATTCACGTACAATAGCTGCGAAATATTAACGTGTAGTTTGAATTGAGCCTCTTTACGGTAACTGTCGCGTCTCCTTGGCGAGTTAGTTGGTGGTTAATCCATGGTTAATAGATGCGGTAATTAGATCTGAAAATATTTTTTTAACTTTAGATGGATGTATTATGCCTATAACCTTCGCGCAAGCGCATGTAATAAGTATTAGAAGTTTCATCGCAATCGGATGAGCGGCACGGAACCGCAGAAGAGACACACAGGCAAGCATTCATTTTTATTTATATAGATTACATAATTGTACTATGCCTATAACCATCCCGTAAGTGTAAGGAATATGTTGCCATGTTTCATCGCAATCGGATAAACGGTTCAGGAAGGCACGAAAGACAGAGAAACATTCATTTTTACTTATACAGATGATTACCGATTCTCTTCGACAGAAATGTATAACGTCCGCGCCCTCAACACCGGTTATGTAGGGACCTTTCAGCGATGACTGGAGGCCATCATCGTCATCAAAAGCAGAACAGTGATGACAGAAGCCCCGGATGGGTCAGCCGGCCTCCAGATCGTCACCACCGAAGATGGTGTGGGCCGCCTTTGGGGGGAGACATGAAAAATATCAGAGGAGGAGATTAATAAAGAGGAGATCATTTGAGTTCCCTGAATATCAACAAAAGACAAGAGTTCAGAAGAAATAAAAAAAGAGAAGGGAAGACAGCTAACCTCTAATTTCGTACCCTGGGACCGATCCCCCCACCCCCCTTTGACTGGTTCTTCCACTGCCCCAATAAATAAAATGTTTGTCACCACGGGCTATTCTGCCGACAACCTTGTTATTATGTAATCTCCGAGAGATACTCAACAGGTTGTCCCTCCAAGCGAGACGCTGCGTTTAATATCGGAATGATAGATGACTTATTCAAATTTCCAGAAACCCCAAAAGAGGTCTTTAAGTTCGGGACTGGTAATAAAGTCCGTTCGGGTCTCCCATATCGCAAGGCTTCTCATTATGAGGGCCGGCGGAAAAGGGGTCATTTCAAGCATTCGCAGGTGCGTTTGAGAATTTAACGATGATTAATCGTGCGATTTGACCAGCGAAAAGTTTATGCAAGTTTCTTCTCCAAATCGGTTTTGATGTCAGAAACCCAACTTGGATGGATAAGTAGTATCTTGAAGTAATAGGCCGGCTATTAAAAGCAAATATGAAGTTTATAACATGTAACTCGGAATTGCAAATGCTAAATACGATGAAGTCATTCATCATTCGCTTATCTTTTTCTCATTCTGTGAAACAGGGTTTTTAAATTGCATATTTGAATGGCGGGGACTCAAAAATGAAATGAATAAAAAATGAGACAGTTGCAATTTACAAGGAAACCCCTTCGGACATTTTTTCTTCGAAAGTTCAATCGAAAAGTTCAATTTTAAAGAGTTGACAAACTTGTACAAACCTGAACTTGTCACTGAAAAAATAACTAATTGAAACGAAATAAAATAGTTCAATGACTAGCACAAAAGAAAAGCTTGAATTATTTTCCAAGTTTTGCATTTAGTTAAAAGAGATTTTCTGACACAAATATTACTTGATGCTTTTTGGTGTCATAAATAACCACACACTTGTTTAAAATAATCGGCAAACTTGTATAAAACAGAAATTGAAAAAATGAATAACTTATTTTGAACAAGAAATGAATTTAAATATTTCAGTGACTAGCACAAAAAAAAAAGTTGGAATTATTTTCCAAGTTTTGGATTTAATTAAAAGAAAAAAATCTGACACAAACATTACTTAATGCTTTTTAGCATTCAGTTTTATATGAAACTTCACTCATGATAATGTATGAAGTAATATCAATTGAAAAAACGTTTGAAATCATTACCCGTTATTTGAATTCCAAATGAAAGAAAAGAATCACTATCAATACATTTAGAACGTAAATCGGGATAAAGAAGATTTTCTTTTCTTATTCGCAATTTTTAGAATCGCAGTCAGAATGTAAATCGCCATTAAGGAGATTTTCCTTTCTTGTTTGTAAATTTTTAGAATCGCAGTTAGAATGTAAATCGCCATAAAGGAGATTTTCCTTTCTTATTCGCAATTTTTTTTTAATGGCCCTTGATTTGAAAATTAAAAACAAACTGAAATTTGAAAAAAAAAAAAAAAAAAAAATCCCTTATAAACAGACAATTCATTTACATTAAAGAACAAATCATCACTTTACTTTGAAAAAAATGCATACTCAAAGAGGTTATTATTTTAAATAATGGAGACCTTAGTGGCGTCGTTAGTGAGACTGAATAAAACTTCAGTTCAGCACGAGGAAATGCATAAAAACTGGTCTCTCTTAAACAGTAATCTGCACTACTGGTTTACGTCACACTTGACAGCTTATACTGACCAGTTAGTTTAGATGTATTGTCAATTATAAACATTATAATTACAAAAAGAAATAGTTGAAAATGAGATACATTTTGAGAAGTAGGAAACTTTATAGCAAATGTTAAATGAAATTGAACCTAAACAGTTTACACTCTACACAAAATGGTAATGCAGCAATCCTATTTTTCTACGCACACAAGTTATGTAATGTAATGATGAATGAAATGAAATAAAATCTAACAAAAATCTTGAGATGCAACGAAGTTTTTGTAAAAATATGCGCATATATACACTTTTTTCCATAAATTCACAACTTAATTTTTCTAAAAACACCTATAAATAAAAAAAAGGCATTTCACCTGCAACTTTTGGTTCATTGCATTGCCCACATTATTTAAAACACGTGCTGACATTTTAATGTAATTATCTATATTATTAGGTTGTTCGGAAAGTAATTTCGTTTTTTCCTGACAAAGGATTTAATTGCATTTTTCGCACCCAATTTCATACTTAAACCGCAAAATCATTTTATGTTTTAAGAGCTTATATAGCAAGGCTTGAGTGTGAAAAAGTGCAGCTGATTCTTCGCAGTAGTTTTTGGATGGTGCCCTTTTAAATATGGAGAGCAATAAACAGCATTTTCGTCATTTTTTTCTTTTTTGCTATAAAAGGTAAAAATGCTGTTCAAGCCAGAAATAAATTAGCCAATATGTGTGGAGAAGATGTGTTAACAGTACATCAGTACCAGAACTGATTTGCAAAATTTTTCCTTCAAATGAGGAGGCCAAAAACCACCTCGATCAGTTTTTTTTTACAGCAAAGACCAAAACTTTTATGAGCGTGTAATCATGTTACTACCAAAAATATGGCAAAAGGTATTAGACCAGAATGGCAATTTTATAATTTAATAAATAATTTATTCATTAAACGAAAATTTCTTTTCATTTTGACAAAAAATACGAAATGACTTTCTGAACAACCCAATAGTTCTTGTGGTATCATTTTAACGGTAGAGGATTTTAAAGAAAATTGAAATTGATTTTATTAAATGTTTATAGTTAAAATTTCACCCAATAGGATTGGTTACCCTAAAACTTTCACACATACTTCCTAATAAATCTATTATCGCAGAGAAAGACATTGTAACTACGTAAAATTGCTACGAAACATTAACCGCTAGCTGGAATTTGGCATTTTTAATGAATCTGTTGTGTCTCCTTGGCGAGTTATTCGGCGGTTAATCCATGGTTTACAGAAGCGGTAAATAGATCCGAAAATATTTTTTAATTTCTTATATGACTATATTATGCCTATAATCTTCGCGTAAATACAAGCAATATAGTATCGAAGTTCCATCGGAATCGGATGAGCGGTAAGGCAGCGCATAAGAGACATACAGACAAACATTCATTTTTATTTATATAGATTATGATTACGCTCGTTTGAATTATGCGATTATTAGATTATTTGTCCAACAGACGTTTTATCCGATCTTGATGTATGCCTTTTCTAATAGAGATAGCCGTTTTTAAAAAAAGTACTGCGTGCAAGTAAAATGCTGTCGAAGTTTCATCGCAATCGGGTCAGCGCATTAGAGACACACACACAAACATTTATTTTGATTTATACAGATCAGTCTACTACATCCTGTTTCGCGCCTCTTTATCTATGAGGCCCAAATTTACAATAACACAACTGTAAAAGCAAACCAAATACTTTTTTTAAATATAGTTATCTTGTTTCATTAGGAATGACAGGAAGGATGATAGAGAGCAAATCAAATACAGTGTTTCAAAAGACACCTAACTCACAAACCCGAAGTTTATTGCATATAACCATGATAGAATATTTCCACTGAACGCCAAAACGAAAGCCACATTTTTATCCCGCCTCTCAACCAATTCTTTTTAATTCCCTCAGGGGTTCGCGTCCATCTCCTTCATTATCGATATCGAACATTTTATGCATGCAGTCATGAATATTTGATTCACGCGCCAAGTGTGACAGTCACCCCAAAGCCTCGCGCAATTCAGGATTACCAAACCGCGCATGCAGTCTCCACTCAAACTCAAATAGCTGAGTTAAATCAGGCGGTAGAGCACCTCCCGCCCTTAAGGAATGACTTTTTTAAATACCCCCAGCCCCTCTGGATATTATGATCTGGCTCAAGGTTCGGACTGTCCGGTGACGTATTCGCCGTAATCATGAGTCAACCCTTAAGCTCTCCTAATCTGGTTACGTCAGAGCATGTTCTCTAATCTGCGGATCTCCCCGCTTTACACAATCTGGGTTCGGGATCGAAAAAGGAACGATAAATGACGACGTTCCTTCGTTTTAATCCTTTTAAAAACTCGAAGGCAAAATGAGTTAGTTGGAAAAGAAGGTTCGTGTTCGCCGGTGGTCGCGGAATTCCAATCAGGGCTCTTCGGTTTTTGGAGCTCTGGCGTGAAATATTAAAGCTTTTCGCTCTTCGTGTGAGATAAAAAATGAGATCGAGCAGCGAGCGTAATAGGATTGAGATGAATCCCAACAAGGGAAAGAATAAAATAATAAAAAAAAAATCACGCAAGCTCTACAACCCCGCGTATTCTTCCTCGCATTCCGGCACTATCTCTTATTAATTGGCATGGTGAATTATAGACGGATTTGAAATTTGAAAAAAATTATAACTTTGCGGTGAAGTCTATATAAATAATAATGAACGTTTGTCTGTATGGCTCTTATGCCTTCCTGAACCGTTCGTCTGATGGCGATGAAACTTGGCCAGCTTGTTGTCTACACTTATGCAATGATTATAGAGATAGTACGACTATCAGAAATTAAAAAAAAAAAAAAAAAAAAATCGGAATCTCATCCGTATCTATTTACCAAATATTAATTTTAATTAACTTTTAGCGTGTTTTTTCAGTAACTACCAAAAATATTGCAATACATATAATTTTGCACCATCTTTATTTTTTAAAAAAATCCCTTTTCAATCATATTAACGATTTTGTGGCATAAATATATTTTCTATGTTTAATTCATTTTAAAAGGAAATATTTTAATCCTCTTTTCTAAAATTAAACTTGAGAATACTGAAACGAATATTAAATGAGTCACGAGGTACAATAAATAGTTTCTTTCATGACCATTCTGAAAGAACACCCAGCTTTACAATTCTAAAAGAATGTAATGTTTGGTGTTCTAATATATAAAAATAATAATTTGTTTGTTCGTATTTTATATACTACCGTACCGTTCATCCTATTTCGATCAAACTTTGCCAAATTATTAATTAATTGCATTTCTTTTTCTTTTGGCAACAGCAACTCGCCGGGTGCCAGCTATTAATAAATATATATCCATGTATTCAAAGCCTAGTTGCTTAAGACATAATCATGCGCCTTTTTAACGAAATTTTATCGAAAATTTAAGTGTTAAGAAAATTGTAGTTAAGGAGAAATTTTAGCTGAAATATCTGTGACCCTGGATGATAGTCCTTCATTTTCCTAAAAAAAGGATAAGCCGTTTTGAGAAGAGAAAACAAAAAATATATCCGCCAATATGGGGGATAACCAGTGTTTTTAAAGTATTCGGATACCATCTAAGAACACAGTGAAGGAATTTCGAAGAGAAGACAATAATCTAATTCAAAAACATCCATCAATATATGATTTTGCCCCCACCGAAAGAGCACTCTTATTACGCAAAAGCGCACTAACACAATGCAGTACATGCCATTTCACTTGCCTAACCCGAACTGTCATATATATCCTTCACTTTCCCCCGATGAACCACCAAACCGGTTTGATGAGGAGGCACGACTACCCTGCGAACCGAAACAAGAGCCCGCTCTGTTCTGACCGCTCAATACCGGCCTTGTGCCTTGGAAAGAGAGTTACGAGACGGCTCCAACAGCAAAAACCAACATTTACCAGACCCGGGATTTTCTTTCATTAGTCTCTCTGCTGGGCAGAGATGTAAATCACAGAGGACACCTACCCACAAAAGTGCACTTAAATCACCTCACCAGCGCCGGCAAACACTCGTAACTTCTTTTTTTTTAACGAATTAAAAACATGAAGCAAAACTTTAGGGAAAGAAGAGAGACGGCCATTATGGTAGCTTTTTTACATCCATTTCAAACGAAGGATAACGAAGATTTTTCAGAATTGGACAAGGCGCATTTTTCTTTTTTCTTCGCCACCCGCATTCAGAAAACCAGCTGCTTATATATTTCGTTTCTTGTTTATGTTCGGACACTTATTTCTTTATTTATTTTAATAATTTCGCCTGTAAATACGAAATAAATAAAAAAATAGTTTCGCGGCTGGCGTACTTGCTATTTCAAAAGATTTGGAAGAAGGTAGGAATATAAATGCATTTGTGGAGAAATGGCTACGGTTTGCCACTATTTATAGGAATGCATGGAGATCTCAGAGTGAAGAAAGGACCTGAAGATTGACAATAATGATTTCAGTACAGTACTGACGGTATCAAGTAATCTCAAAACCCTAAGATACCATCCACTTATAATCCAGATGATATCTGGACATGGGAGATTTCCTGCCTATTTCCAAAGATTGGGAAGAACGCAGGAAAATAAATGCATTTGTGGGGAAATGGGTACGGTTTAGCGCTATTGAATGGAATGTGTGGAGGTCTCAGAGTTGAAGAAAGATCTGAAGATTCTCAATAATGATTTAAGTACCAGGTCATCTCAAAACCCTGAAGGATATAATGTTAAATATTGACAGCTTCGTTCCAACTGTTTGAGAGTGTGCAGGTGGGGAGAAAGACAACTATTGACAACCCCGAAAGGAATGTTAGTCTGTCTGATCGGTCCATGTAAGGTTGGACATTACTTATACAGCAATCGACCACAGCAAATCCTGGTGGCAAATCCTGGTTCAGTGGTGGCTTGGTGGTCGGTTGTATACAAGAAGATGTAATTGCCAGTTCGCAATGTTTGTTTAACAGTTTTTGAAATCGTGCTTCAGCCTGCCACACCAGATGTTTGGCAAAGCGGGGATAAGCACAGATAATGTTATGCCGTTACAAAAACAATCGCAAATATTTTCCAACTCCCTTTCTCAAGAGCGAAATCCGGTTCGGATAAACAAGAAATTCAAGGCCATATGGCGGCGTTTAAATCAATCAAAATCGACAGTTGGAGAGCATACTACGCGGCAGCACAAACAAATGTGACACAATTGTTCCTTTACGAATGACTCGAATAACGGGTTCCCGAAAGCAGGGTGACTAAGTCTCGCCCTCGTCTTCATTAAAAGGTACAAAAGAGGGAGATTCCTACAGAATGATTCGTAAAGCTGAATTTTAATTATTGCATTTTTCATATGTGCGTATAGACCCCTAAAAAGAGTGGGAAATCCAACACAAATGCAGTCATTCTAACCATTGCAAAGAAAGAGAAAATGCAATCTAACAGTAAATCTCTTTATTCACGGGATAGAAGTTCCATAAATATGCCGCGAATACAGAAACCGTGAATACGGAATGGTCATTTATATGGGATTATAGGGGATACGTTCCTAGGTGACAAAATAATAATAATAATAATAAACATATATAAAAAATCAATTGAATTGAAGTTTTTGAATATTTTGATTCATTATCTTAAGGCTTAGGCAATGGTTTGAAGAATTTTGTCATTTTCTCTTGCTCGGGAGTTTTAAAAAGCTCCTTACATTCAGACTGATACGAAGCAGTCGCATTAGCCATTTGCCTCTTAAAAATAAGACTTCGCTCCATAGACGGATCAATGTCCATAAAGCTCATTTGCCATTCTTAACCCTTCACTAAGACTTTTTAAATGAAATATCCCGTTTCCAATGCTTGTGGAAGCCTCTTCTTCCATGGGCTGTGAATGGAACATTTCCTTCATGTCGGTTTCAGTCAGATCTTGCGATCCAAGCCATTCTTGAATGTCACTTGATTCTAATTGCTCGAACCCATCTCGTCCTATTCCATTCGCGATTTCGGCTGTGTTTGCAGTTTGCATTGAACAACATACTTTAGACAAAGTTGTAATAAAATCTATTTTACTTTTTTTATTAATCCATCTGAAAACATTTACACAGGATATTGGGTTGGAATCCTTTTATGATGATGTATTCACTTATTAGATCCGCGAATAAAGAAATTTTTGGCGCGCATATAGAAATCGGTTCGCATTTTTTTAATCCGCGAATAGTGAAAACGAGAATGAAGGTAGCGCGAATTAGGAGCTTTTATTGTATAACAAACAAAGAATAATGTAATATATTACTCCTTTCTTTATCGTCATAATTTTAAATTAAAGTTTTAACAAGAAGAGACACAGATAAGCATGTATGGTCATTTTCTGAATCTCCGAAGTTACAGAAAATATCAAAATACAGCTTTAGAATTATTTTTGAAATGAGTACAAAACAAAGATAGGCGGAGGATATCTAGAATTATTAAGATTTAAGAATCCTGAAGATTTAGAATTAAATGGATGCAGATGTGAGGTTCGAAGACATTGAAGTGTCTTTAGATGCTGTTACGTCGTTTTATTTTATCACAGAAAAGCAGGCATGTCTAGGTACAATCCGAGAGCGACGATTAATCTTTTTCGAAGCTCAACCAATTTTAAAAGAAAATATTTTAATCGCATTTTCTAAAACTTGAGAATTCAGAACAAATATGAAACGAGTCACGGGATATAATAAATTGTTTCTTTCATCACCATTCTGAAAGAACAGCGAGCTTTACAATCCTAATACCCAAATCTAATATATGAAAATGAATATTTATTTGTCCGTATTTTATGTACTGTCGAACCGTTCATCCTATTTCGATAAAACATTCCAAAATTATGGATTGATTGCACTTGATGTTTTTTTCGGCGCCAGCAACGCGACGTAGCTAGTGTAGAATAAATATTTTGAATCAATCTGATTCAAAATATTCCATTGAATAGGGAAATAATTTCGGGAATATATTAATTCTCGAAATTTTCTGATATTTTTTTCAGAAAAAAAATAGTTAATCCAAATTATTATTCCCAAAATTTATGTCTTGATAATAACAAAATTTGGAAAAACAAATTTTGATTTTATATATATAACTACTACCGTGTACCATCTCTTTTTCAATGATTAATTTATGTCTTGATAATAACAATTTTTTTTATTATCGCTCCCAAAATTAATGATTAACTCTTTGCAGTTAATCCTTAATTTTGAGAATTTAATGATTCTCAAAATTTTCTAATTTTTTTAAATCCTGCCGTTAATTTTCTGATTTTTCTGAATTTTGGAAATATAATGATTCTTGAAAAATTGTGATTTTTTTTTAATATATATAACTTGAAGGAAAGTTAATATTTTGTATTTTTTTTCGTCGGCAGCAATGCGCCGGGCACCAGCTGGTTATATCTATAAAGCCCAGGAAAAATCTCAAAACATCCAGAATTAAATCCAATAAAAATTGCACCCCATCCAATGCAGAAGGAAATACAGCCGAGTATTCAGCTGCACTTTCGCCATTTCAAAAAACTTCCCCATGAGGCAAAAATCGTGATGGAGAAACGACTACAAACCAAGGGCGATCGTGCTTTTCTCTAACTAATATTTTAATTAGTTTAACTCAGAAAGAATCGAGATTCCATCACAATTTTTTTTTTAATTATTCCCACTAAAGGTACACTTTTTTTTTCTTTCTTTTTTTAAGTCGATTTTTCAAAACCAGAAAAATAGGTCATTAAGCCGGAAAAGCAATTAAAGGATCAAATTAAACAAGCGCGCGTAACTATAACAAAAGAAGAACAGAACAAAAACAGGCAGGGGGAAAGGAAAATCCATTTCGGAACCGACTCCCCCCCCCCTAAACCAGTGCCATCCCTCCCCGAAGTGTGGAGTGGCGCGGTGCACCTGGTTTCTCGGCAAGATTAATGGCAGACGGCGAAGATAGAATGGAGGGCAGCGAGGTGGGTTATGTACCCACTACAAACAATTCCACCGGCGAGTTTGTTCCAAAAACGTCATCTGATAAGAAGCGAACAGGTATTGTAATAAATACGCCACAACAGAGCACGTCGGCGTGGGATGAGGAGCTTTGAGGAATGCCTGATTTTCCTCAAGTCTCTCCGTGTTGTAAGCAAATCGGACGGATGACAAATTGTTTTCGAAACAGACAGAATGGAGCCGAAATGGAGGAAAAAAATGTTTTCTAATTATGTATTCTCTTCCTTTTCGAAACAAATGGAACTTATCTCGTTTTTGGAGGGGGATAGGGCGTCCGAAAGGGTTGAAGAGGCTCGCATCCACTGCATGTTTAGTTTAGTTATATTAACGTCCAGTTTTAGAGCAACGCTAGGGATATTTTGGAACGAACCTCGTCATTATGAACCATTAAACGATTTAAATAGAGTCATAGAAAGAAGTCATACTTCATGTTAACACGCTAACTGCCAATTTAGTTTAGTTATATTAACATCCCGTTATTATAGTAACGACCCGTTGGCCTATTTTGGGACGGATCTCGTCATTTTGAACAGCAGTCAGATGACAGAGATGATACCTAACCTGGAACCCCCCCCCCTCTGCACACCACACCAGCGGGAGGACGTTTGACCCCGATAGATTTAAAGGCCTTATCACACGGTGAAATTTCGTCAGCACTTTTCCGCTTCTACCCTCAAAAACCGGTCAAGCTAGTTTCACAATCGACAACTTTTTCTAACCAGCTCGAAAATGCCGATGGAAATATTGTACGCAAACGAAATTCAACCAATCATGTGAAACTTTGAAGTGACGTCACTTTCGCTGCCGTTTGCTGACGGAAAGTGCCGAAGATATTTTGTCGAGTGATAAGGCCTTTACGTGTACCAGACCCGCTTACACGACGGTTCTTCAGTGGAATCGAGTCTCGAGCCTGAAACCCTCCGGCTCCGAAGCCAAGGTCAAAGGGATAAGGCCAAACGTCCTCCCGTTGGTGTGGAGAAGGGGGTGCCTGCTCGAGTGTCGTCCTCGTCGTCTAATCGTGGTTCAAAATGACGAGGTCCATCCCAAAATAGCCCCGGTGTTGCTTCAAAACAGGACGTCAATGTAACTAAGCTAATCCAGACCAAAAACAAGTTTGAAAAAATTATTAAAAAACAGAAATATATAATAATGTGCTACTGAAATTAAGGCTATTTTTTTAATTTTTTTTAAGGTGAAGAAATAAAGTTTGTGATGTGTTTTTTCACGAAAATATTTTGGGAAAAACCTAAAATATTTGAACGCCCATTTATTCCACCTTTCCAGGGATGAGCAGTAAAGCTTTTTAATACCCCAATTAATCTCTCTAGGATTCAAAGAACAAGTATTCTAAATTTGTTTTGAATCTAACGACGGCTACGAAATAAGATTCAAGGGGCGAACATTAGATTTCATAAAGAGAGATAAATTTTAAACTCATATATTGTTTAAAAAGAACTGCACTGCACTGGAATCATCACAGTATGATTCATCTACCTTCCTGCTGTAACATGCTGATCAGCAGCCGTACGATATTTCCTTATGGAATTTCAGAAATGTAGCTTGTTAGTTGCTCAGGTGCATATTAGTGTGCACACATACCACAGCTCTTGCTATTTGCACATGAGCAGTTTTCGCGCATGCTCGGAATAATTGAAATCGCAATTATAAAATGTTACTCCCTCTTTTTATTTTGATATGACTTTAATGTACCTTCCCCATTAAACGCTGTACAAAATGGTATGACTATCTCCCATATCCTTTAACTATTTCTCGAGTCTTTGTGGTTCAAACAAACAGACGCTTTCAGGAGACTTCATTTTACACTATGCATAGAATAAGAAAGAATCATCTATTTCTCTACGGCTAGATGCTGACCATATCTGTGATAATCCTTTAGGGATTTTCAGAAAGGAAGCTTGTTAGCTGCGCATGCGCAAAGCTACTTACGCTCTGGAGTTAGAATTAGTGAGACCCTTTTTTTAAGTGTTGTGTGTAGCATTGTACGTGTCGCGTCTTCAACGTTAATTATATGTTAGAATTGCATAAATAAATTATTTACTTAACCCATTATTATATGAAAACTTTATTATCACCATTCTGAAATCTGATCTCTCACATCGAATAAGCCAATCTTCAACCTGTTTCCTGCTGATTAATAGATAGCAATTAAGACATAAAACCCGAAAAGCATCCCCCAAAACTGCTGATGCAAATCTATTGATAAAGGACAAACAAAAAAAGAAGCCTACACCAAAATTCAAAAAGAATCCACTATCTATTCTCTTCCAACGCTTTGCTAGAACAAAGGGGGAAAAAAAGGAAGGGCAGCTTCCAACGTAACTAAATTTAGAACCTGCAAGCTACCTCCCTTTCCCTCCCCCAATAAAAACTTAGCGATAACGATGGCCCTTTAATGAATAAAATGAATAGAATTTGCAGCTCTTTTAGAGCTCAAGAGCGTGCCTAGCTTGGCTTGGTACCATTCGCTCTAGTGATTTAGCTCTCGGCGAGATTGGAACACAGAAGAGCTCTTCGGCAACTAACGAAAAGCGGTAAAAAGGAACATTTTTTAACTTCCTTCCTTCCTTTCCCCTCAATTCATTTGAGCTCTTATTTGCCATCACCCCAATTCTTCTGGTCTGATCGCCGATTTGAGCCAAAAGGAAGAAAATATTCCATTCTTCTACACCCCCTCCCCCTTTGAAGAAGAAAGCTCTTGTGAGAAAAAAAAAAGCAAGCAGAACATTAAAGGAGATCTGTTATTTGCCTTGAGTAGTCTGTTTTACTTTCAGCGGATCTTTTTAAGAAGCAGCAGTAAACCTGTTCCAAAACAAACATGGTCTCTTCTTTCTGGAAACGTTATTGCTGGACACGATATTGCACTCAGGAGGCGCTATTCTCCATCGCTCGCAGTCGGCCCACACGTCACTGGGATCGATAGCCCCTTCGCTCTCGAAAACACACCAGGGAAGGGAGAAAAAAATAACACTAAAGGGCCATTTTTAGATACAAAGCACCGTTTAGGAAACGTCTATCATTGGCAGTAGAAGGAAAAGGCACACATTTATAACGAAACGTATAAGCAAAACCAAATTTTATATAGGTTTTAGTTATTTTAAAAACATAGCACTAAAGGGGTGTTTTTAGATACAAAGCACCGTTTAGGAAACGTCTATCATTGGCAGTAGAAGGAAAAGGCACACATTTATAACGAAACGTATAAGCAAAACCAAATTTTATACAGGCTTTAGTTATTTTAAAAACATAGCACTAAAGGGGTGTTTTTAGATACAAAGCACCGTTTAGGAAACGTCTATCATTGGCAGTAGAAGGAAAAGGCACACATTTATAACGAAACGTATAAGCAAAACCAAATTTTATACAGGTTTTAGTTATTTTAAAAATATAGCACTAAAGGGGTGTTTTTAGATACAAAGCACCGTTTAGGAAACGTCTATCATTGGCAATAGAAGGAAACAGCACAAATTTATTACAAAACAAATTGGCAAAACCAAATTTTATAAATCCTCCATACAGGCTTCAGTATATTTTAGTTATTTTAACATCCCGTTGTAAATCAACAGAAAGGAAATGCATGGCATTTGTGATTCAATGACTTCGAAACGAAGCACAGGAAAGGAAAATAATCTGAAAATGTTTTTCAAACTTCATATGTCACTAGCAGTATCGTACTGCCCGTGGCATAGCATCCAAGAAGAGAAATTAGCTTAACAGAACATTATTAACATCTCAATCTCATACACTCGACACTGGACAATCGGATGTATAACTAATCAGGCATCGCCATCTAGTATGCAAAAAAAGAATATAAGAGTAAAGCAAAACTATTTCTTTTCCCAAAAGTTTCCGCCGCTTTCTTTTTAGAAAGCCCCATCGATCGGGAAATGTACGTTTTCCATCACACCGTTTGAGAGACAGAACCAATGATACAGACAGCGAGTCCAGGTCTCTGTTTAAAACGGGCTGAAATGGTAACATTAAGTTATTCGACTATGTTGGAAGAAAAATTGGATTTTAAAAAAACTATAATTTTTAGTTGTATTGTAAATTATAATACAAAATATTATAAATACAAAAAATGTATTTGGAAATATGATATATTGTGAGAAATAGGAGAATTTGTGGTGCTTTTTAATGACATTTAACCAAAACGGTTAACACGCCACACAAAATTACAATGAAACAATCCTATTTCCCTTTGTGCACAAATTATAGAGTATAATGATGAATGAAAGGAACCAAAATCTAAGAAAAATCTTGAGATGCAAAGAAGTGACGTGTAAAAATATACGTATATATACATTTTTTCCATGAATGCACAACTTTATTTTTCTAAAAACACCTGCGAATGAAAAAGTATTTCACCACCTTTGGGTTCATTTCATTGTCCCTATTATTTAAAACATACGCTGAAATTTTTATATAAATATCTCAATTAGTTTTAGGGATATCATGCTAACGGTTGCAAATTTTAATTAAAATGAAAGTTTTGAGAAAATTGGACAAATTTTAGCTGAAACATATGTTTTACTTAAAATTCCCCCCGATGATAAGTCAGGCCTTCCTTTTCCTAGAAAAGATAAACTGTCTTGGAGAGAAGAAAATCCAAAAAGAAAGAAACGAAAATAATATAAAAAAAAGTCGCCAAAGTGATCGTTAACCTGAGTTTTTAACGTAGTCGGAAATCTTAAGAGTGGTGATGTACAAAGATCTCATTACAAGAATAATTATGGAAGGTTCTTCTTAGAGTAATAATCCTGTATCTGAAATTCTTGTCGCTTAGAATTATAAAACGAAGTGTTTTTCAGTAGGCAATTCCAGTTTGACTTCGAGAATTGAAGGGTTTGTGGAAAAAGGATGTAGCTCCAAGTTGGAGAAATTCAGAGTGGATTGCCTGTTTACTGTGCCTAGTATGTGTGAAAACTTGATTGATTACAAATAATTTTATTAGAGGAAACACGTGAATTTAGACTGCACATTTTCTCACAAAAACGAAACATTTCAAAGTAATGTCGAAAACATTCATTCATGTCAAACATTTAAAAGTAATGTCAAACATTCAAAAGTAATGTCAAAGACATTTACTCATGTCAAACATTCAAAAGTAATGTCAAAGACATTCACTCATGTCAAACATTTACAAGTAATGTCGAAACGAAAGTAATGTCAAAAACATTCATTCACGTCAAACATTTAGTCAAAAACACTCACCCATGTCAAACATTTAAAAGTAATGTCGAAAACATACATTAATGTCAAACATTTAGTCAAAAACATTTATAAATGTCAAACATTTACAAGTAATGACGAAACGAAAGTAATGTCAAAAGAGCACGTTGATCCTCATTTACGACATAAATCAACACAGAGATGCGTTTCACATAGAATGTAAAAAAATAAAGGAAACATTTCAATACAATCAGTCTCTTAAAGCATAAACAACCACGATAATCGAAAACATGATCTCCTATTACAAGAGATGGAAAAAAAAAACAATCGGATGGTTCGTTTGCTTTCAGAGAGAGATTTAGGCAACAAATAAATGATCTTAACAAAGGGGAAAAAACCAGATCTAGTGATGTAAAAATATCTCCCTCATTAAAACATCGAGAGAAGTGATGTTCAATTCTCGCTGTAGAAGGAATGGGCGGCCACCAAATCACAACTCTATTCTCGCTCCGAAAGCAATTCCCCCCCCCCGTTCGCAACATTTCTATTCGTCGATGCGCATCGGGGGCAAAAACCAGATGACGACGACGAGGGCCCCCATTCCCAGACAAGCAGGGCCGGAACACTTTGGAAAAGACAACAACCGAGTTTTCACGCCTTCCATTCGCGCAAAAGGATACAAAAACCAATAATCTGCGTACTCACGTGTGAAGGAAGACTTAAAACTGGTCATTAAGAACCCATTTAAAAGGAGAGAGTGCTAAATGGAATTTGGGAAAAAAGTCAGAGATCGAAAAAAACTCCGGGCCAACGTGTGATGCGAAGAGGGGGGGGGAGAGGAAGGAGGGAGGGAAGGGGAAAAAAAAGGAAATTTTAAGGCTTCCTCTCGATTAGAAAAAACAAGAACTGAATGCTGTTTTTTTCCCCCTTTCTTTCTTTTTTTGATGATCCGAAAGGATAACGATATTGCAATTTGTTTTACCAAAAGCGAGGGAGGATTAAACTCGTTCATCTTTCCTGCAAATCTTTATATTATATTATACTATATTATATATATATATATATATAAGGAAACGAAATTAATTTCGGGAACTAGGGATGGAAGCTAAAAAAATGATTTCATATTCGAACGAGATTTCAAAAGAACTATTAAAAAAACTATCCTTGTATTTAGTGCTGCTTCTACCAAAATACAGATGAATCTATATTATTAATGTGAGCTAATTTACTAATTAATTACAAGGCAAATCCTATATTACTAATTTACCTTTAATACAAATAAGCCTTTGTCTATACGCCTTTAAGCCTTTGCTTTACCAACAAGCCTTTGCTCACTACATACAATGATAGTTTTTTTAACAGTTCTTTTAAAATTTTAATCTAACTCGAATATGAAATCATTTTTTTAGTTTTGATTCCGTTTCCTCTTAGATTGCTAATAATATATTATAAATATATCTATCTATCTATATATATATTCCTTCTTCCTTTGTTTAACTTTCTTAACACGTTGAATGGCAGGGTAATTTTCAGAAATCTGTCCTAAAATGACACTCACTCATTTGAACTTTATAACTCATTTGATTTTTATAATTATATTTTTTCTCGTTTTTTAAATAAATTCTCTGTTCATGCAAGCCAGCATTGTTTTTTTTTTCTTTCCCCAGAAGCCATCTAGCGATATTAATACTGATAAACTACGAGTTTAATCGTAGCTGCTCTAAAATGGCAATTAAACACAGTACAAGATAACTCGTGGTTGGCGTCTTAGGAAAGAACGCGATCTACTAGTTAACTCGTAGTTGGCAGTCAACGTGTTCAGAACACATTTTAATATATGTATCTAGATCTATCTCTTCAACTCATTTTCATGAAAAATAAAATATACTGAGGCTCGACAAACTTACTTTTATGAGAACTAGGAATATTTTGTGATAAAATTGTAGAGTAGAAATTTAAATAAAAATAACTTACAAATTACTCCTAATATACCTCAGAGCAGTTCAACAAACACGTCAGAAATGGTAACTTACCTGAAAGAGAAAAAATAAACAATCAACAAAAGCTTTATACACGTTAACACAAACATATTGTCGCAGACATTACATCACAACCACAAAAATTGCGAAAAAATGATAAACAATGCATTGAAAATACGATTTCTTTTATTCATTTTCCACGCTCATTTATAACAAAGTCTTTTAAACTATAAGTTGCGAGGCAATTCTTTAATAGAAAAGATAATAAATCATGCGAGACAGCATTGATTTTTTATTCTTTTCCCAGAAGCCATCTATCGATATGAGCACTGATATACTGCGAGTTGATTTGTAGCTGCACAAAAAATGGCAAGTGAACACAGTACAAGAAAACTCGTAGTTGGCGTTCTAGAAAAGAACGAGTTATCTCGTAGTTGGCAGTCAATGTGTTAATTACCAATGAATATTAGAAAGAATAGGGTCATTTATAATAAAGTCTTTTAAACTGTAACTCGCGATGCAATTTTTTAAAAGAAAAGAAAACAAAATTAAAATTTTCACACTACAAAACAGGGCTTTTAAAATTTTTCTTTAACTTCATAGTATTTGTTAGAAAAATTAGGAAGGAAAAAAAAAATATTTTTGTGCTACAGAAAAGGTGCACATTATTAGTGGCGCATATATTGTAGCTTTCAAATTCTTGGTCGCAAATAATTCTACTGAAAAATTCACATAGCAGAAAAAAAAAAATTGTATAAAAAGAATTTTTAAAAAAGTGAATGTGCTTAAATTATTTGTGTAATTCTTCTCCCATACATTTAATTTACGAAGGAAACGAAAATATTAGGAATAAGAGGGTTTCGCAATAATTAAAGAAATAAGTATTGCCACGCAAATAAAACTCAAGACTCAGGAAGTAGAGTGAAATTAATCTATTAACTCAACTCTGTGACTGAGAGATCTTTATCTCTTATACAAGCAGGGAAAGTTCCAGAACACCTTTCTGGAGACAGTAAGAAAAGTCCAAAGCATCTGCTGAATGAGAGAAAGGTCCAGAATCTTCTGGAACACGAAATAAAGGAAAAACTATGTCTACTGGGATTCGAACACACGATCTCCTGACTATGAGTCCAGGGCCAAAACCATTCAGCTATGCAAATTCGGCAACGTTTCGTTTCAATGCGGAAATATTTTTTATTAATCAAAAATTGTATACCCACATAGAGAAAAGTCTATTTCATATTTTAAACCATTTTATTTACTTGCCTCAGAATTACCGATTTACAATGATTTAAGAAATCTAGCATCATTCTTAAAAAATTATTAACAACTTCATAAAAAATAATTAATTTCTTAACTTTATTAAAATGTATAATAAAGTTAAGAAGAGAATGTACACCATAATAATTTTCTCTGAAAATATTTATCGCATTAAAATATTACGCTTAAAAAAAAACATTTCCAATCATATCAGATGTATCCGATATTCTCAAAAATTTCAGTCCAGATTAAAAGTCATCTCAAGTAATTAAGGAGACAAAGGATTAAAGGGACAATGGATTAAAATTTAATTGATATGTGACAAAGCCAGTAGGAGGCTTCTCACCAAATCATTTTATTTTTGTTACTGTCAAAAAGAGTGGACTAGCCTGCATCATGATGCTACATACACCATAGTCTATTTTAACATTACCATAGAAATATTTACATACACCATAGTCTATTTAAATGCTTTCCCCAGGAATGGTGCAGCAGTCATCAATGAATTTCTGTTGAAACACCAGGACATAAAATCAAAACAGGAAGTAAAAATTTACATCTTCCAGGGGAAAAAAATGATTCATTCGTTCCGTGATTTTCATGCCATGCAAGTCATTATCAGAAGGAACAACTTTATTACAGATTGTGCGAGAAAGTTTTGCGGAGACAAACCCTGGGGGCTTTATATCTCAATCAAATTTAAGCGTTTTTCGTAGTAACACCAAAAATATAGTAGTACAAATCCTTTGCCACCCGCTTAATTTTCAAAAATTATCTTTCCAACTATATTTTATGGTATCAATGTATTTTCGATGTTTAATTAATTTTAAAACAAGGTGTTTTAATCCCATTTTCTAAAATTTAACAAGAGAATTCTGAACGAATATCAAACGAGTCACGAGATACAGTTAATAGTTTCTTTCATTGCCATTCTGAAAGAACACCGAGTTTTACAATTCCAAAAGAGTACACAAATCTAATACATAAAATTGAATACTTGCTTATTTGTATTTTATATTCTATCGTACCATTCAGCCTATTTCAACGAAACAAAATTATTTATTGATTGCCCTTAATATTATTTCTTTCGGCGGCAGCAACGCGCAGGGTACCAGCTAGTAATAATAATAACAACAAAACCGCGCATCGGATGCCAATTTATCCACACAAACATAAGAAATCAGGGAATCTTCACGAAGATCCAGTTTATGATTTGCAGGTCATTGAAACAACATCATTTTAAAAGTCAAAAGTCTGTAAATAAGCCCTCATTCATGTCTTACATAATCATTTAAGTGAATAAAAAAAAAAAAATCAACATATTTTTTGAAAAACGAGTAAACTCGTCATTAAAGAGAACTTCGCAAAGTTGATTGAATGTCAACAATTCAAATTTCTTTTTAATGAGGAAAAACAAGACACAATGGAAAACAAAATTAAAAATATTGTTCTGGAATAATAATAAAAAAAATGGGGGTGGAGGAAATTCTCTCCAAAAGATTGTTGACCGCATCCACGGCGAAGGGGGGTTTCTTTAAAAAAGAATCTTTCCAGTCCAGTGCACAGGACAAATAAAAGCATCTCTTTAAAAATATGATACCCGCACACTGAAGAGAAAAATGAGACAGGAAGACAGCCGACGTCCACCCCTTTCCCATGCATAAAAGGAGGGTTGACAAGAATTCACTCATCTCCCGAGCTGGACATTTCGCGAACTTCCGGGTAGGAGCCGAGTTACGCTTCAAACAAGACTGATGAAATTGAAAAAAATAAAAAATAAATAAACAAGTTAATAACATAAATTATGCTCTTCGGGAAGTTAAGGTGGCAGCACATGAATCCCCTTCCCTCCCTCCCCACAAATTTATGATTTATGAGAAGGTTAGAGCGTAAGGACTTAACAAAGGTCAATCTTGGTCAGCCTTGTTTAAAAAGGGCCTGTATATTTAACATATATAGTTTTGAATGAACAAAAAATGAATCACTCCATGAGCCGGAATAAAAAGTAGCCCATATTCTATTCCTGGCTCTAATCTATCTTCGTGCTAAATTTCATCCGATTCCGTTCAGCCGTGATGGAGTAACAAACAGCCATCCATCCAAACTTTCTCATTTATAATATTCGTGTAGATGACAAGGTCAGAGTGTAAGAACTTGACAAAGGCCAATCTTGGCAAGCTTTGTTTAAAAAGGCATATTTAACAGTAGCTATTACCCGCGACTCTGCTCGTGTTTGACACATATGTACGAAAAACTATCAAATGATGACAAATAATATATAACTTAACCTAAAAACGATACATTCAAAAGTATACTGTCCTACCGTCACGAAAAAAAACCTGAACATGGTTGGGTGAAAGCTTGAGTTTTAAAACTAACCTCCGTTTTAGATGAGAATTTATGAGTTTTGAATAAGGTGAAAACGATAGTTTCAAATAATAAATTTAGGACCAGAAAAAAAAAATATATATAAATAAATAGGCAACATTTAAGATATTTATTCCTTTGATATTCTTTTGACAACTAACGAAGTATTTATCAGAATCTTAGTAATAACTCATACACCCTAAAATGGGTTACCCAGTCCTCCGTAGTCTTACAGATATATTACACATAACGTAATATCTACAAATTATTGAAGAATATACATCTCGAAAGAATTTCAATAAATTAAAACATTATTCAAAATTATTTAGTTGGCATCTATTACTAACTGAACCTATATAACCGGCGATTCTTCTAATTATGATACCGGTTCCTTAGGCGCCAAAAGAAATATTTCCCTTTCCTTCACCCCCAAAATGTTATAGAACATCCTGTTTTCAAACCGACTGACCCTTACTTTTAGGGTGACTAGGGTTTTTCTCCTGACGGTAAGACAGTAAGCATATACGAGTACAACATACCTACACATATACCTTTTGCAGTTTATAAAAATTCTTCGTTTAGAGTAACGGCTAGCTGTATTTATGAATCTGAACACGTCTTTATCGAAATGCTTCAGAGTTAAAATAGCACAATGAAAGAGCCGAAATTTAAAAAAATTTTCCACTCAACTGAATGATTGACTACTCAACTGCGTCGGACCAACGGAGGCAGGTAATAATAATAGTCATTATAATATATTTTGTGCAGACTGCGCGTCATTCACATATGAATGTATAATAGAGAGTTAGCTTTATGTCCGTGTGGACACTGTTGTGCTGCAGGGATTTATGTGCCAATGTGCTCATTAATTGGAATCATGTTTAGAGTAACGAGAAATTTACAAATAATAGCTATTACCCGCGACTGTGTTCGCGTGGAAAATTGGATGCATATGTACGAAAAACTAAGTAATCACAAATCAATATTATATATATATACCTAACTTGAAAACGATACGAAAAATATACAACGTGAATACGATTGTGATGAAACTAACGTAAAATCAATTTATTTACATTGAATACGCGAAATGAAATAAATCAAGTCGGGTCAAATCCTTTTTATTTATGGGTCGAGATGGAGATAGCTACAACAGTATAATATAAATAATTTATAAACTTTTAATTTAAATGAAAACACGGTTCTCAACAATCTTGTGCGAACTTTCAAAGCCAGTTGACGTAATGCACATGTCTGACTTTCTTACTCCAGTTGGGGTAACACAATGCAGATTAGACATTCATTATTTCCTTTATTCTGTTTTCCTTTAAGTTCAAAGTACTTCAAAATGAATCCGAAAGATCGATTCATTAACAACATTTGATTTTAAACGCATCAAACGCAGAGAAAGTAAATGGAATCATTTGAAATAATCAGTCGAAATTCTGCTAAGCCTAACCTCATTTCACCTGGAGTCCTACTCATCTTTGGAGGGATTTGGCCTCAGCTTTTGGGCGCGAAAATTGGTTTTCAATGAATAAAAAATGAACCATTCAATGAACCGGAATAAAAAGTAGCCTATGATCTATTCTTGACT
Source organism: Argiope trifasciata (assembly GCA_026543055.1). NCBI lineage: Eukaryota > Metazoa > Arthropoda > Arachnida > Araneae > Araneidae > Argiope > Argiope trifasciata. The sequence continues at coordinate 496,890 of JAPMOQ010008526.1, forward strand.
GTAATCTATCTCTGCGCAAAATGTCATCCCGTTCCGTTCGGCCGTTCTGGCGTGATGCAGTAACAAACATCCATCCAAACTTTCACATTTATAATAGTAGTATAAATTATAGTAAAATCAACAATTTCATGAAAAAATTACATCCGTATTACCAAAAAAGCATTTTTTTAAAATTGAAGTTGGTGTACAAAGTAACTAGTATGAGAACATTTCAAAAAAGTTAAAAATGAAAACGGCAAAATTTCGCTTGACAATTAGAATTCTAATAAATAAATCTCCTAAAAATGCCAATTCTTTCCTATTTAAAATAAGAATTATCAATCCATCTTTTACCGATGGGATTTAATCAATTGTTTATCAGAATCGAGATAAGTGTCGCTTCTCCGCTAAGAGCTCTATTACATGATCTCGACTGAGCAGATTGATTTGATTTGTAGCAGAAGGCCTGCGCTTTTGAAGTCACGCGATTCCAGCGACTTGCACGCAGACGGCTTGAGCGCAGCAGGAAATTGTTTTCTCATGTTTTCTATTACTAAAGCTTCATGCCACACATTGTCTTAATATTAATCTATTTATTTTAATTTTAAAAATCTGCAGAAAGATGGAAAAATGTAGAATTCAAAATGAATTTTTTTAAGTTTATAAAATAACTGTTTATGTTTCTGTTCGGGTATGTTTTTTGAAGAAGAAGGATTTTGGTACCCGAAGTATCTTTTGTAAGCAAGGTTTTAGTTTCGTTAACACTGTATATTTCTAAAATGAAGTGATAATTAACCCGTTCACAGCCACTATTAGGACCATCTATCTAATTAGATGATCCCTTCGTTGCTATCTTTTAACTGTAGTAGAGTAGGCAGAACCGGCCATCTCTATGAAGGGGCCCTGGTGCAAGAAAAAATTTAGGGCCCTACATTTTTAGCAAAAAAACATTTGCATATTTATTTAATGATGCGTAATTTTGTTTTTGCTATTGGAAAAGGACACTGTTCCCTATTTCTCTTTTTCCCCCCTTTTCTCTCACAGCAAGAGCGTTTCAGCATTGTACCCGTATGCTTGACCGAAGACAATTTTTTATTTAAGTTAAATTTGCTGAAAGAGGGTTCAACATTTATTGTATTTAGTAACCGGCAATGTAAAGGATTGAAGTCAGTATATATTAGATATGAAGCCCATTTGAGCTCCGCCTCGTCTTGTGGTCCACCGGGCACGCCGCTTAACATGACTGATGGGGATTTTCTTATTCATAAATGAACTTTTAAAAATTTTTATAGATATCACTGTCATGTTTCTCCAATAAAGGCGTCAGTCGATGCTCAGCAAACCATAAGGAAATATGCTGGTAGATTTGTAGTATGTGTAACATTATTATTGTTCAGAACACTGTTTTAATTCTTAATCACAATGGGGGTCCCGTGTGCATAGCGCCCACTGCACCCTCCAGATGTTCGGCCCTGGCAGATGTTAACCAATTAACCAATATATGTATCTTCGAGTCATTTCACTAAGGCAACAACTTCACTCTCGCGCGCAAATTATTAGGTAATCTAGAAAAGCAACAAATATATATATTAACAAAATAAGGCAAGCAAAAAGGAACACAACCGAATCAAAACTATAACCAATAGAAAAGAATCCGGACTGAAAACTTCGTCCAGGGTCACTTCCAGGCAAGGATTCCAAATAAGGGATTTTTTCTGTAAGGCATCGGTGGATAATGGTCAAAAGTATTGACACCTCGTGACCCGAAAATCCTCCGAAAATTACATCCAAAGAGACATACCAATTTAAACAGCAAAAGACAAAAACAAAGCAAAAAATAAAAAACATCACCAAGTGAAACAAAAATATGTAAGAAGTAAAACTACATAAGAATATTCAACCAAAATTAAAACGAACAGCTCAAATTAGGAAAACAAAAAGAGAAAGACCTTCCCGCCATAGGAAAATCTACCGAACTGCCTTTCTTATTTTAATAGAGTGTTAATAGGGATAAATGTAGTTTATGAGCACCATTTAACTAATATTTCATCATTTCTTTTTTTGATATTGATATTGCAGTAATTTTTATGAAAATCATTATTGTTTAAATTTTTTTATAAAACTTTTATATTTAATTTATACTTTTATTTATACTTATACTTTTATATTTAATTTTTAATAAAACTTTTATTTTAATAAAACTGTTGCTTTTATAAAGGAAATTTTGTTATTACAAATTGTTTTAATTTTATTAAATGGTGAGAAAATTAAATTTTTGAAAGTTTTAGAGTTGAGATTAGAGTGATAATTATAGAGAGAGTCGCAGGTTCTGCCTTCTCTACTACAGTTAAAAGATAGCAAACAAATAAAAATCATCTTGAAGCTACTTATCTGGATTTGAGGATCGAAATTGCTAATGATAAAACAATAATCGGTATTTATGATAAAAGGGAAGAATTCAGATTTAATATAATTAAACTCTGTAATTATCAGCAATTCTTAAACTTGTTTGAATCCGCAATGATTTTTAATTTCGATTCCGGTTTTGGTTTTGTTTCCGTGGTTAGTGGTGTTTTTGGTTTCGTATTAATTATATTAATATGGATTTGTTTCATTCATTGGTTCTATTTCGTTGACCTTTCATTTTGTGAACTTTTTGTGTTTCATTCCGAATTGAGTTTTCATTTCGATTTCGACCTAGTTGGTTTCGTTTTCATTTTTATTGACCAGGAAATGGGTTTTAATTGTTTTAATAATTTTATGGTTGTGTGCGTGTATATATGTTACGGAATCGATACACCCCAATCCCTTTTCTTTGCATGAACGCTGCTTGTACGAAACTTCTCGTTTCCATCGTGATCTGGTCCAGCCAAATTTACGATTTCCGGTACCTGATGGCAACCGAAGTTCGAAGCGGCAGCGCCATTACGTATGCAGTGGCGGATAACGAAAGCCAGCGAGGAACAAAGAAACAAATCGGCGTGCCATAATCGATGCACTCCAGGAGTAATGGCAGGAGTAAACGATGTTGTGAGAGAGAAACACTCGACTGTGAAGTAAAATGATGCACGTGACGCTCTTAGGGTTGCACTTGTTTACTTTCTTTTCTTCTCTTCCAGAAGTCGATCGATTTAGTTGCTAAATCTCTGAAGGGACATCTTAAATGCGCTCCTAAGTGGCTGGGAAGATTCGCACGAAACGAAACGTTGGGACTTGGATGGTAGTCCATTTTCCTCTGAATTAAATTTTTTTTAAATAATGTAACTAGCTGGTACCGGTGCGTTGCTGCCGCAGAAGAAATAGTTTTGGAAATATTGTTTGGAATTGAAAATAGTTTTCTTGTTTGATTAAGAGTGATAGGAAGAATGATATTTTATTTTCTTGTCGGCAATGAATACATTCATTGAAATGGAAGGATATATAAAGCAGAAGCATCAATAATATTTATACTATTTTTTGTATTCTACTCTACAAACAGATACTCATTTTTATGCATCAGATCTGTGTATTCTTTTAGAATCGCAATGCTGGGTGTTCTTTCAGAATGGTAACGAAAGAAACTATTTATTGAATCTCGGGATTCGTTTAATATTCGTTCAGAATTCCCAAATTTAACATTAGAAATTTTATTAAAATGGTTTCTTTTAAAATGGATTAAACATAGAAAATACGTTTCTACCATAAAATCATTGATATAGATGAAAAGATCCTTTTTTGAAAATTAACATGCAAAATTATTTGTATTATCATATTTTCATAAGTTATTGCGAAAAACGCTAAAATTTTATTAAATGTTTAGTTAAAATTTCAGACCTATAGGATTGATTCCTCTAAAACTTTCCCGCATACTCTCTAATAAAACTATTATGTGACAACATACAGTTGTTTCACATCCATCATTAAGCATAGCTTAAAATTTATTAGTTTACTAGTTTCTTTAGTGAACAAAAACCAGCTTTAGATGCAGCATACAGCAAATACAGGGTATAAAGTGCACAAATGTGACAACAGGCAGTTGTTTTATATCCAGCATTACGGCACAGCTTAAAATCTCGTGATGATGCACTTCCGTCGGCACTTTCCGTCAGCGAACAACGAAAGTGACGTCATTTGTGTGACGTCACTTCAATGTTTCACATGATTGGTAGAATTTCGTTTGCGGACAATATTTCCGACTGCATTTTCTAACTGGTTAAAAAAAGTTGTCGATTATGAAACTTGTTTGACCGGTTTTTGAAGGTAGAGACGGAAAAGTGTTGACGAAATTTCACCGTGTGATAAGGCCTTTACATTTCTTAACTTGACAGAGTGATTTCAGCATCACACTACCGTGTCAAGTTTGCATTTACAACAACCAACATATAATTTTGATTACGAATTATTTTGTCACATTGCACAAATGTAACAACATGCATTTGTTTCAGATCCTGCATTAGGCATAGATTAAAATGTATTAGTTTACTAGTTTAAACACGGAACAAAAACCAGCTTTAGACGCAGCAGACAGCAGATACTGGGTATGAAGTGCACAAATGTGACAACAGACAGTTGCTTCAGATCTAGCACAGCTTAAAATCTCGTGCTGATGCCACGCCAGAAAGCTAAAATAAATGAAAAGTCCGTTTAACTACAGGCAGATAGCACACGTAAAACATAAAAAAACCTCAATGGAAAGGAGCAGGAAAAAAATTTATGCCCTAGCCGGAAGGTCAAACAAACAGCACGCAAACGCAACGCCCGAATAGCATTTGGATGTCGCATAAATTCATCTCAGCCTCAACATTCTGTTTATGGGTCTGCACATTCGCAGCGTCTGTTTGGTTTTCGCAATATCCTGTGCAAGCTGCAGTGTCCGTTATTTATATCCGTATCACCGACAATGGAAGGAATAAAGGAGATCCTATCGATAGGTCATATTTCGTAGATATCGAAGATGAGATTTATGCTTCGATTTAAGAGCTTCCAAGCATTCTTTGTTTTTCTTTGGTGGGATTTCTTTATAGATCTGAAATTATAGATTTTATAGATTTATAAATTTATAGATTTCTTAATAGATTTATAAATTTTCTTTATAGAAAAAAAATGAAAAAACCAGAATGTCGTACATTCAAAAAGCTAACGGGATTTATATTAAATTGAATGATTCTGATACTATTTACTTGGCCGCAATCGTTCTTTCAAAAGGACTTTGAAAAAAAAAAAAAAATCGAAACAACATAACTGAAATCTACGATCGCAAATTTCAAGTTATCATATGAAAACATTTTTAAGTCATTATTTGTCTTCATTAATTTATGCCATTAACCAGTTTAAACCGGTATTAAACAATCACGAGGCTTCTCTATCGATCACTATTCCTACATTATATTATATAAGTAAACAACCATAAAAGCATTAAATAAAGCCTATTTCGAGAGTCATCAAAAATTAAACCAAAACTAATTATGTCGGAATCGTAGTTAAAATTTAATTCTTAATTAAACTATAAAAAGTAAACAAAAATAAAATCTAAATGAAATAAAACCTATTTATGAAACAAATCTAAATTAATATAAATAAGTAAACAAAACTAAAAATTGGAATCGAAACTAAGAATTATTTTAGATTAAAATTTAAAAATTAAAGGCCTAACGTATTTAGTGAGCGAAATGCAGCTACTAAAAATGCAGGCGAATCTAAATAAATTAACAATATAAGGTAAGTAAGAAGGAATACAGTATAATCAAAATTACAAAGGTCACCCTCAAGCAAGGAATCTTGAATCCTTACCTGAGGGTGACCCTTGAAAAAGTCTTCATGCCGGATTCTTTTTCTATTTGTTGCAATTTTGATTCTATTCTATTCCTTCTTACTTGGCTTATATTGCTAATATATAGTGTTTTTTTTTTTTTTTTCGAAGGACAACTTCCTTCTAACTTTAATAATCAAGATACACAAACAACCAGTTTTTTAAGTTTAAGATGTACTCTTAAGACGTCCAATTTCGATAATAGCTTTAAAATTCGCATCTTATTTAAACATGTGGATGCACAAAATAGTTCTAAAACAAGTGACAACAACAGCCTGTTTAGTGCACTACTAACAATATACAAAACAAATACTACAAATAATAAATATGCAAAACAAAACACATGTAAATTCCTGTCATTTCGTCACCAACAAAACAGCAATCTGTTCACTCGAGATCCTGCATCAGCGATAAAAAGCGAAAGAAACCTCGCCTTGAATTTTAAAAAAGTTCGCTTTCACTTAAGTGGTCTTAAGGCCGGCTTAAAACCTGCGAAGTGGATCTGGGTCTCTCATCAAAGCAGGGCCCGGACTCGGAATAAATATAAATGGGTACTAAGCGCTCTTCAAGGCATTGCCGAGGGAACACAGGATAATACCAGAGATTTGGAGAGGAGACACCCACTCGAGCACGAGGACAGCGCTAATACTTGGGGGGTGAGTGCGTGGGCACGCGAGGGATTTAAATCCGAGGGAGGGAGATCGAGTCTGGATAAATTACAAGCCCCCCCCCCCCCACTTTAGAATAAAAATCCACCCGATTACTAGAAAGTTCTCGCGTGTGATTGAGTGTTTAAAGAGAAATGGAGCGAGAACAGGAGAGACAGTTTGGAAAAGCTTTAACCCCCTCCCCCCCCCGACAGGATTTTCTGGAGGAGTGAGTGGTTTGCGAATTCTTTTCGACGTTGGTGAAACATAAATCCTCTTCCTCTAAATTAGTGAGATTTATTTAGGCGACTGGAGGAATAAAAACGTGTGCAAATAAAGGCAAGTGGGTGGTAAAGGGGATTCATTGAATCATTTATTTATATATCTGTTTCTTTTAAATAAATGTAATTTGTTTAGTGCATTTAAGTTAAGGTTGCGTGACTCAGTTCTTGAAAAATGCCCTGTTTGTAAACCATCATAAGAGAGTTTTTTTTTTTTCAAACATGTCTCATACCTTTCTTAATCTATGCGAATAACACAAAAATAATTCATCCAATTTTCAAACAATAAAACCTTTTATATGAAATAAATAAATAAATAAAATTATATCAATTGTATTCCGACTTTCATTATCCTTTATAAATGAATAGGACAACGAATAAATTCGTGAGTATGTGTTGTTAAATCATAATATAGAGTAATGCTGTAACACGTTTTAAATTATTTAACTAGCCGGCGTCTTGGCATTTCTATTTCTGTCTCATTTCTGTCATTTCTATTTTTTTGAAGCATAAAGCACCATAATGCTTAAAGTAAAATGATCTAAGTGAATATTAACAGTGTCCTGGCACAGGGGTAGCGTGTCTTCTCCGTGATCTGGGCGTCCCGGTTCGGGCATGGTTGTTATTCTGTATTCTATCTGTGAGTAGTATGAATGCCCCCTCCCCGTAAAAAGGGGTTGTGCAAGCGAATGAGAAGCATGAAGTAGCTACATCGTACTCTTGGCCATACTTGGCGCTACTGAAAAAGCAAGGGACGCTCATTTAGGCTTAGAATCGCTGACAACTTTCGGTCGACGGGCTTGTAAAAAGCCATGGGTAATGAAAAAAATACCATTTCTCAAGGTGAGGATAATTCACTTTTAAATGAAAGCGCGCCCGTGCTTTTTTGTTGTAAATTGTATTTAATACTTTCAAAAGAAATTTAAAAAATCAACATTAAAATAATTCAGTTTTAGTTACAAATATGAAATAATTTCTGGAATATATTTGTTTATTTACACTCTCCCCCACCATATTTCGAACATAATATAAAATACTCTTGGGGGGGTTCTCTATTCCTCCCACAGCATTTCAAGTTTCATATTTTATTTCAGGCTTACAAATTTTAATGAGCTAAAAAAGAAGACAAATTTAAAGACCAAACTAACTCTCATAGACTTAACTTATGAAATATAACAATTCGGAATTCGATACTTGTATTAACCGATACAAAATAGTGTGCACAATGTGTGTGTACAAAGAATAACATTGCTGAGAATATCCCTGATCTTTAAAACACACGCAGTACCGTCTCGAATGGATAAAGCACGAGAATGCAAGAACTTTTGTTTCTATTTAAAAGTATCAAATAAAAAAACTCGTCCTTTGAAATCAACTGCATAGATTCAAAACGTTTCATGACCTCCATAATACAATAATTCCGAAAAATTTGCCTCTAGTGTAAGCCATACACTAAAGAGCCTTAAAAAATTATCTACCATTTTCTTTTATTATTAGTAGCATTGTTTACGCATGATGTCATAAAACCCCGGAGAACGGTTTAATGTCTGCTTTGTTTACTTGGGATTCTCCAAGATTCGCTTACTCTTTATCATTATTAGGGTTCTCCCCTCTTCTAATGCTTCGCTAAGTGGCTTGAGCAGCGAGCGTCAGTTAAAAGGAAGGAAGCGGTCTACAGCGTCCATTTGTTTCTGGAAAAAAGAGCGACATGGAACGATTTTCGGATTCCTATTGTCTGCCATTCCCGGCGCCCAGACGAAAGTGACCGCTGAAGACGCACAATGGCATGTCCGTCTGTCTCAAGAAAATGAAGGACGAAGGTTAAGTGCGAGTGAGGCTGCTGAAGCCGCGTTTTGACACTGTCAAGACACTTTCAGGATTGAGACCATAACAAAGTAAATACGTTGCAAATTAAATGAGCAGTTTTACATGGGCTGTTCACATGTAAAATTAAGGACCAAGGTTAAGTACAAGTGAGGTTGCTGAAGTCGCGTTTTCGCTTCCAAACAATATCAAGACACTTTCACGATACAAGCATAACAAAGTAAATAACGTCGCAAGATAGATTGGCAGTTCACAAGTAAAATTTGCTTATCTGTAAGATAAAAAGAGACTTTGATAGCAGGTATGTGCTCGTTTGTTGTTATAGTTTAGTAATATTAAAGTCCCACCTTGAAGCAACACTAGGTTATTTTGGAACGGACCTCGACATTTTGAACCGCTGTCAGATGACGTGGACGATGAGGAGATGTTTGGCCTGATGTTTTACAGCGCAACAGACCTCCTAATACGCCGGTTTTTCGGTGGAATAGGGTCTCGAACCTGAAACCCTAAAATCCCAAACCTTACCATCAGACCACCACGGGCTTCAATTGTTGTTATAAAGAATACCCCGCATGAATTATTAGAAAAGAGTAGTGAAGAAATTCATGAGCACCAGAAGGAATTAGTGGTTAAAAATAGATACTGAAGTGAATAATGATAACAAAAACTTCACTTGAAAAGTTAAATAATGGGATTTTAAATGAACAGTAAATTAGAAATTGTTTTCGTCAAGTGGTTGTATGACTCTTTCGTACACCCATGTGCGTACGACTCATAAAACTGTCGATCAATGGTCTCGTTTACAATGGGATTGTGCTACTGTAAATGACGAGATTTAGAAGAAGCTGCAACATTGTAAACGTTATCTGAAAGTGTCAAATTTGGCGAGAGTTAACATGCTTAAGAAAATTTCCAATACTTAATGTTGTTTAATACAATTTCATGCGATACTTTCCATTTTGTTTTTTATGAAGCATGAACTGCTTTTCAATGAGTTTATTCAAAAATGTATGATAAAAATCAATGACGAATGATATTTCTTTCATATAAATACGATATCGACTTTGGAACAATAATCTAGATTTTGGTAAATGAATTATTTTACATGAACATAACGATTTGCATTAAAAAATAATTTTGGTTTTTGTTTTATTTCTTCTTGATTCGTTTGTTTAATTTAGTAAGTTTGAACACTGAAATGTATGTTACTTAAATATAGGAACTTTAAAAAAATTATTGTTTCTTAAGTATGGAGTACAATTAAATGGTGTTAAAAGCATTGAAATTATTTGTAAGATGGGAATAGTTATAAAAAAAATCTTGAAATGACGTAAGCAGTAAGAAAAGATTCCAACTACGAATGTTAATTTTCCGTGCTATATATTTCTTTTACAAATTTAAACTTTTCTGTTTATCATTGTAGATTTAATTTCAATGCTGTTACATTTAAATGAAAAATCTGCTCAGATAAAGATAAATTATTTGTTCACTATACGACTTTGAATTTTATATATGAAATATTGTTATTACACGGTGCATAAAATAAATAGCTTACTAAATCAGAAGTATATTAATATTTTGCCAACTGATACTTTTTATCTGCGAAAATTTGTAGGTGATATTAGCTGAATTCAAATTTAATTTTCTTCTAGTGACACTATTTATTAAACCCTAATTACAAATCTATTGATAAAATATAAAACAGAATTTTAAAAAATATTTACATTAATGTACGTAGTAATAAATTTACATTAATATATGCAGTATATGTTCTTCAGAAACTTTAATTTTTTTTATAGATCGTTCCTGTATGTAAAATAAGCCATTAACAATAGTATTAAATGAAGCTCTGGTAATTTACCCTTGAACAATATAAACCTACAACATTATTGAAATTTTTACTGATTATCTATGCGTTTTTTAACCATATTTTAAGCAGTGTAATTATTTCTAATTTCAGAAGAATTCATGGCCATTTTAAACCTTCCAGGGGTCCTGTGATAATGCAAATCTCGAAACAACCTTTTCCCTCCAAATTTTTTACTATGTATTATGTATTTGATTCCCAGAAGTTCAAAAGCTTTGAACAGATTTAATTTCAAATAGTAGGAAAGTTAACAATTGTTAAATTCTTTATTGATTTATGTACTATTAATCGTTTGAAATGTACATTTAAATGATCAGCTTCTCTTAAAACAATTAGAATCGTTTGTGATGGTAATAATTGAGTTTAAGCGTAATTTTTTAGAATGGAATTTCTGTTTTACATTTTCTTTTAAAATTTATTGATTTTTATTTGAGAACTATATTTAGCATACTTAGACTGTGAATGAATAATTCAGAGAATTCAAGCGTAATAATGCAAACGTTCTTGATGTATTTAGTCGTATACTTTAAATTTACCGCCTTTGTCGTCCAGTTAGTATTCAACACTCTAACGCTGTTTTTTACCTTCAGTGTGCTCTGCACTTGCCCTATTTTCTGTTTATTTTTTTATGTACAAAATATTTGTTTTATCAGTTATTTTTTGAATTTTATAATGCTGCAAATCTGTTTTTTTACTGTAAATTTTTAGAAAGTTATAATGAAAATCAAGTCAATATTTCTTTTATTTTTTGATGAATTAAATTTTGTTTTAAAAAATCACTTTTCTACCCTCCAAAGTAAATATTTGCCAAATTTCATTGATAAACGGCATGGTGTGTACAGAGTCCGCATATCTCGTACACATAGAGACAAAAGTTTTTTTTCTTATGTTTACGCATCCAAACTTAGTTAAAACGCCAATACCCTTTCCTGCCAAATACTCTTGCCAACAAATAACATGTTTTTAGCAAACCTAGACTAATTACTCCCTATCCCCTTTTTTCAATTGACTTAGAGTGATTTATTGGCCTTTTATGACCTGTACGAAAGCGGTAGTACGCATTTGTCCTACTACCCGTCAAGTATCCAAGGTAATGTCATTATGGATGGGTAGTTTGTAGATTCAATGCTTGCGTAAAGTAAAACTAGCTTATAAATAATTCATTCAGATAATCCACACTTAATTCAACCAGAATCCATAAAGAAAATTTTGTATTTAAAATTGACTTTTTCTTCAAAGGAGATGAAAAACATTTTATTTCATTAAACAAATCAAATAAAACTTTTAATTAAAAAAAAGAAAGATGCAGTATAAGATAGAACAATCGAAAGTAAAAAGAAATTATTTAAATGGTTATTTCCAAAAGTTTCTTTCGTAAATCTTTTGTTTTAAACCCGATGTTTCAACATCTCATAAAGTAACCTTTTTAATTCTACATAAAAAAAAAATGCACCTTACGAAATAAACCGTTAACTTAGGGAATTCATTCATGAAAAGAAGATCTACCGCACTTAATTAAGGTAATTACAATTAACTCACACCATCCCATCCGAACCCTCCGAGTAATTGGCGATAGAGCTCCTCTCTGTTCAGGATGCCAAATGATTTCAAACGTTCGTCATTTTTATTGAATGTCCTGATTTTAATTATCATATTTTAAATTTTTTAAATTCTTCATCATTGGACATGCCAACGCTGCTGGGAGAAAATCCTCACAATAATATTTTTAAATCTATAAGGACAATTTTTATCATTCCACCTAAACACTAAAGAATTTTTTAATTTATTCAATTTCCCACCGTTTTGTTTTAGTTTGAACGCAGACTTTTAATCAGTCTTTTGTTCTTGCTAAAATTACGTTACGTTATGTTAGAATTTTTATTTTAATTAACCATACATTTGGCGCAGTATGGCCTAATTTGGCTCTTCTGCGAATAAACCAACAGCCAACCGAGCCATAAGCACGTCCCGGCATGCAAGACGTGCCGGGTGTGGACAAGCGTCAACGATCTGCAAACAAAGGTGTGCCGAATGTTTACATCGCCCATGCAGGAGATAAGGTACTGCCAGTCCACGACCCCTGCCCGGCATCATTTTTATGCGGCTGTCATGCAGCCCTATCTCTGGGAGACGGGCCATCATTACCGTCTGCAAAAGCGATCTTTAGGGCCTCCCTCCCTCGCTCCGCACTTTGGAGCAGCAAAAAGAACGCTGGCAAACGACTTCTTGGCTGGTTCTGGTCACGGCGGATTCGAAGTGGCCATAAATCGCGCTTGATCTACAACCGCCGTCTGCCCCACGGACAGCATCCGACTGTCAGGCCATTCCGCAGAAAGGGTTCGATAATTACACTCGCGTTAGCCATTGACCCCCAAGCGCACCTCCTTCGACCCACTCATCACAGAGGGGAGGCAGGTGACCAGATACAGAAAGGAGCGGTCGGATAAATAACTTTTTCCGTTTTCACCTTAATGGAGAGGCTTCACTTCCGTGGTAGCAGCAATGGAGATCCCCGACAGCAAACTAAATGCAAGATGAGGTAGGAAACGAAGATGGCCAAAGCCTTAAGGTGTATCCGACTAAGTTTCAAAGGAATTTTTTTGAAAATTGGAGTTTTTTAAAAAACTATTTAAAATCATGGGTTTCTGATGGGTCGGTTGTGATATAAAATACTATAAATATTAAAAAAAAAAGGTATTTGAAAATATACATTTTGAGAAACAGGAATATGTGTAGTCAATTTTGATGAAATTGAACCAAAACGGTTGACACTCTACGCAGAATTGTAAGGGGGCAATCCTATTTTTCTTTGTGCACAAGTTATAGAATGTAATGATCAATGAAATTTAACAAAATGTTATGATGCAAAGAACGTATGGGTGAAAATATACGTTCGCATGCATTTTTCCCTGAATTCACAATTTAATTTTTCTAAAAACACCTATAAATGAGAAAAGTATTTCAGCAACACTAAAACTTTTGGTTCATTTCATTGCCCATGTTATTTAAAACACACGCTGATAGTTTAATGTAAATACCTCTATTAGTTTTGGGGACATCATGCTAACGGTGGAGAATTTTTATGAAAATTAGTTTTGTAAACACTGAAGTGAAAGACACATTTTAGCTGAAAAATAGGTGACCCTGGATGATAGGTCAAGCCTTCCTTTTTTCCAGAAAAAATAAACTGTTTTGCAAAGAGGAAAGTGTGAACTAGAAGAAATACCTACTATTAAAAAATCATTCGCCAATGTGATCGATAACCAATGTGTTCAAAGTAGTCGGATACCTTAATAAGTCGCCACAAACATCAGAAGGAAGAAAAATCC